>VZTZ01000676.1:160145-257321 GCA_013400955.1 Drymodes brunneopygia
CCGCCCCATCCCTGTCAGGGTGCGGGAGTTTGCACGGTCTCTGCAAATGAGGCTTGTGATGGAGTGGGCTGGGCTGGCATGGAAAAGCCAGTGGGAGCAGGTGAGGTGACTTCTGGGGACAGCCGGTGTCACGGGGGACAGAGGCTGCAGGTTAGGGATGCTGTATTTGTGTATCTGCATCCCTCTCTGGGGTGGAAGTCCTGGCTGGAGGCAAAACGAGGGCGCTGCCAGGCTCCTGCCCTGCCTGCTGTGCCACCCGAGGCAAATGGGTGTAGCACTCAGAGCTGCAATCCTGCCTTTGAGCTCAGCCCTCTCCTGGGAGCAATCCACTTTTCTGGGGGGAAACTCCAGCCATGAGCAGGGGGCAACCACATCACTCTGCCCAGCCTGTGGGACTGAGCAGAAAGAAGAGAAAGCAGAAATGAGCCTCTGCTCTCCTTGGAGCAAAACCATCTGCATCCTTCCCTGCTGCTTTGCTGGCAAAATGTCCCAGGGAAATGTGACCAGGAGCTGTGCAGGGCTGGGCTGGTGACTCGTGGGGCTGATTTGGTGATTCCTGGGGCTGAGCTGGTGACTCCTGGGACTGTGCTGGTGATTCCTGGGACTGGGCTGGTGACTCCTGAGGCTGGACTGGTAAATCCTGGGGCTGATCTGGTGATTCCTGGGACTGAGCTGGTGACTCCTGGGGCTGTGCTGGTGACTCCTGGGGACAGGAGTGCTCCCCTGAGGCGAGCATGGCAGTGCTGCCGGTGCCTCCCTCCCGGTGCCGTGCAGCTCTTTTATCACCCATTTATCAAACACTGCGCTTCCTACGTCATCGGCTGGATTTCTGCTGCTCTTGCTCTTCTTTCTCTTCCCCTGACCCTTCACTTTCTTTGTGCTGCATCATTTTTTATTTCCTTGGCTTTCCTTTTGTTCCCCATCTCCCCTTCGGTGCCTTTCTGCTCCCTTCAGAAGCTTCCCCGGTTTGTGTCCCCCAGGGCTGTGTCGGTGCTGATGCCAGCAGGAGCAGGAGGTGCCTGGCCTGCCCCTCCGTTCCCATTCCACGTGGGCAGGTGAGGGAATGCTGCCTGCTGCCTGCCCAGAGCGAGCAGACGCAGCAGAGGGTCAATGGAAAATTGAGTGCGGAGAGAATTAGGGCAGCAAGGCAGAATAATAAAACCTATTGCTGCTGAAAGCGTGCCAGGAGAAGCTATAAAGGGAGGGCTGGGTGCCAGCTCTAGGGAAAAAGATATGATGCAGTGTGACCCAGAGCTCATCTGTCTGGAAATCAGGATGGGGCTGGGATGAGCTGCTGGGCATGGGGACAGCAGGGAGGTGACACCAGCGGTGGCAGAGCCCTGGGACCACCTCCCTTTGAGACGCTCACTCCTCTCCCCGCTGTCTCCAGTGTTCACTGGTGCTGCCTGCGGGGCTGGCTTTGGTCTGGCTGCTGTCAGGTGTTGCTCTGTTCCCTCCCTGAACAGAGGGGAGGTAAATCTGAAAGGAAAATAAATATTTAGTGGGAAATAAGAGCTTGAGGGAGGGGAGGGAGATTTTGTCCTTCTGCTTGTTCTCGCATTTCATACTTTCTGCAAGAGGAAAACTTAAAACTTGTTAAATTTAAAAGGCCTGGAGTCCCCAGAGTGCAGTGTGGCTGGGGGAATGACTGTCCTGCCCTGTAATCGTCCAGGAATTGGTGTGAATTTGCTTGTCTCGATTCAGCAGCACAGCCCAGGCACGTGCTCAGCTTTCAGCACCGCTGCTGCTGAGGCTTCAGGTCGATGCTCTGCTGAAACAGATCCGACAGACTCGTTTGCTTTGTTTGGATTTTTTTTTTTCTCTCCCATTTTATTTTTTTTTTCATGTTGGGAAGAGGAACTCTCTCAAGGTGGCAGTCAATTAAAAATAACAAAACTCCAAACCTGGCTGCTGTGATCCATCAGCTCTCCCCTCACTGAGCCCCATCGGCTCCCTGTGAATGCAGAAGCGATGTTAGCAATGTTAACAACATCGTTATCACCCGCACGGTCTTTAAGGCAGCCTGGTTTGTCTCCAAGGCTTTCAAACTTTCTTTTGTCCCAAGAAGTCAAAACAAATTGTAGGCAGCCAGCTAGAACGCGTGTCCCTGGAGGATCCTTTCCCTGGCAGATTAAGCAGGGGTTTTGTTCCTTTTTGAGGTCTCCAGCGTTCCTGAGCGCTCTGATTGTGCAACTGTCACCGTTCTGTGCTGCGTAAGGGCACGGTGGGATGGGGTGGGAAAGGGCCGGGGGAGCAGAGGCATCCCTGGTGTATCCACAGCATGCTTTCTGACACCCCGCAGCATCCTTTCTGACACCCTGCAGCATCCTTTCTGACACCCCACAGCACGATGGCATCTCCAGGCTTGCTGGGAGCATCCCAGCTACACTTGCTGAGTGAGCAGTGGAAGTGAGACTGCAGCACTCTCCTGGGATGCTCCTGGGAGCATCCAAGCCCCTGGGGACCCTTTGCCACAGGACCTCCAGTTTCACCCATGGCCTCGGATATTCCCAGCAGGATAGCCACGACCTTGGTTAACCCTGTCCTGGGGAAATGACCAACTTTCTTCCCATGCCAACGATGGGAAACAGATGGCCCCGGCTCCAGCTTAGAGATTTTGTCCTCCCATCGGCTGGGGCACAGCAGCTCATACATTCTCGTTTCCCTAAATGAAAGATGCACTCAAGCAATCGAAAACAACTTCTGGGACAATCTGGTTCCATTATGTCTAATGGCAGCGGGTGCACGTGGTGCGTGCTGATATCTTAGAGAAACAAAGAGGGATTTTCCCATTATTCAGAGAATGGATGAGACGTGAAATGAACTCCTCAGAGGCGTTTCAGTTTGTCACAATAGAGCAAAGTGAGTCACGTTTGGAGGATTCAGGCACAGAATGTGTGCGGTTTCTTGTACTCCCCTGTTTGTGTGCTCCCTCCCTCTTCTGTCCCACTCCTCCCTTCTCCTGTTAAAATTCGGCAGCACAAACACAAACTCGAGGCACACTTGCCACACTTGTTGAGTCATCAGTGGAAGTGAGACTGTAGCACTCTCCTGGAATGAGGCTACAGGAGCTGATTTTGCCAGCCCAGGCAGCAGCAGATGCTCCTGAAATGGGGTTTTATTCCTCATTTTGTTTGTGAGCCCAGAGGAGGCATCACCTTGTGTGTTAAAAGCTGTGACCATGAGGAGCAGCTGATTAAAGGCAGAGCATCTCAGCTCTTCTGGATGTCATAGCTGGAGCACTAAAAAATGACCAAACATCCTGTGAACTGGAATAATTAATCTCATATTGATAAACAAAGCTAATGGATTCAATGGGCTGTGGGATGTTGTATATGCTGCCCTGGGGCTTCCTGATGTTACAGAGCCAGAGAGGAACATCCAAAACTTTCCTCACAGCTTTCCCTTCAGAAAATATAATTTCACTGGAAAAGGAGAGGGAGCATAGGGGGAACACTTAATTCAGCTGGCTGAATTAGAATTAAAACTGCCATTTTACTTTGACTGTTGTTTTTCATGGCTGAATTGCAGGAGGTTTAGGATTCTGCTGGGCAGTTGTCCTGCTTCCAGCTCTGCTCCATCACTGAAGAGGGGTGGGGAGGCAGGTCTGCCATCAGTAGAGGCCTGGAGAAGGTGAGTAGCACTTGTTCAGGAGCAATGCCTGCCTGAACCCCGTTGCTTTTGTGGCACTGAGAGGTTTCCAGAGGACAAATGGTGCCTCCCAGAGGGTCTGTCCCAGCTCAGGCAGGGGTGGGTGACAGGGACCTTGTGCCAGACCCAGCAGTGCTGCCAGAGCAATGAGCTGCCTTACCCAGGTCAGCACTTGCTGGACATGCCCAATTTGGGGTTATTTCTACTTTTCAAGTGGAGTTTTTTCCCAAAGCAAGGTGTAGGGGTGGTGATGCAGAGGCTGGTGTGGGCAGCAGCTCTCCTTGGTCAGATCCCACACATTTTGGAAGGGCAGCATGAAATGCTGCAGTTTGTTTCTCCTAAGCAGTGTGTCATTTAATTTTCTCCTCTGGAAATGCTATCCAAAAATAACTCCTTTACAGGTGAAACTTAATTAGAAACTTTGGACATAACTCTCTTTGTGCCCCCCTGTCCCACCCTGGCCACAGAGATCCCTGAAGGCGAGGAGGGGAGAGCTCCTCCTGCCACCCTTTCCCCTGGAGTGCTTTCTGCCTCTTGTTGAGCTCCTTTTTGCTGCACCTGCCTTGCTGATTAGAGAATTGCCTTGAAAGGCATCTTGAAACTCTTAAAGGACTGTTTCCCGACTTAACAAATCAATGCATTAAAATCTATAAATATTTAATCACTGTTTGCCCTCCAGTGAGGCTGGCATGGTGCCTCCTCCCTTCCCAGCTCCCCCCAACACCGCTGAGACCCTTCCCTGCAATGCCCAAATAATCCATTTATTAATGACCACTGCATGACTGCTCCCATTCTCCTCTGGCAGCACGAGGTCCGTGGAAGAAACAGCCCAAAAGTGACTGGGAAAACCCTGGCCTGCCCAAATATCCACCTCTTTCTTTGCAAGCCGTGGTCCTGAATTGCAAAACAAAAAACCAATCCCCAAGCAAACTCTAAAATTATTTAGAAAAGAGACACAAATAATGTGGTTTATGAAAGGGGTTCTTTATCACACTGAACATTTTTTAATTTTACTTTTTTTTTCCTCCACTGCAATTAAATTCAAGGTCTTGTATCATCTGCTGTCACCATTCCCAGGGAAAAAGCTCTGGATGTGACAGCAAGAGTGTGTTGGGAGGAGGGGACTTTGAGAAGGGGGGGCAGCCTGAGCTGGGTGCTGTGCCTGGACCCCTCAGAGGTGGGGAAGCTGCTGTAGGAGCTTGAACTGGGATGAACTGGGAGGTGGTGCCCGAGCTGGGATGACACACAGGGAGCAGGGGTGGTGGCACGATGCTCTGTGGGCACAGCAAGCCCCAGTTTTCCAGCAGAACTGGTGAGGCTGACATTTCCAGTGCCCACTCGAGCTGGGCTTTTGCTGCACAGAACTCTTTGTGGGAGGGGGAACAGAGTGAATTTCACAGGGAGAAAAAAAAAAGAAACATTCAGGGAAAAGCTGCTGGCAAGTTGTGCAGCAGAGGAGCAGAACCTGCCATCCTGAGCTGCAGCTCTGCCTCTCCTCTCTCCAGCCCCATGGCTCCGTGCCATGCTGCTGCTGCTGCTGCTGCTGCTGCTGCTGCTGCTTCCTGCAGCATTTGTGCTTTCCCTGTGACTTGTCTGGAATATTTCTGGGGCTGTTGGCCTGAGTGATGGGAGCAGGCAGGCTCTGGAGCAGCTGTGCCGGGCTCTTCCTGGGCAATCTCCCGCTTCTCAGTGCTTAGCAGTTCATTAGCCTTCACCCATCTCCGGGGCTTTGGCTGTCTTTCCCTCTTCTCCTGAAAATTTGGAGTTTGAGGGGCTCGAAGATGACAAAGTGAAGGCTTAAAAAGGGCAGGAATGAGTGGATTGGTGCTGTCCTTCTCCAGGCTCTTCCCTGAAGGTGCTTCCCCAGCCCAGGGGTTTGTGCAGGGGGAGCCCTGTGGGTACCAGGACTGGGTGTTGCTGGCTCTGTGCTTGTCTGCTGTAATTTTGGACAGTCCCAGTGATGTGGGCTGGTTTTTCTGTGTGTTTCGGGAAGGTGTGTGTCCCAAGGCTCAGTGCTGGATGCCTCTTAGTGCTGGGTCCAGTGAGAGGCAGGAGAATACCTTCCCCTGGAGGAACCTCCACAGGTTGCACCTTTGTTCTGGATTGTGAGTGTTTCCATCCGGAATCTGCTTTATTTTTACTTCTGAAAGTGAGAATGAGAGAGAACCAAGTATGTGAGGGTGAATGATTGCATTTTGGGGGCTTTTGTGGAGCCCTTCAGCCTACAAGGAGCCTGGGGGAGCTGGAAGCAGCATCAGGAGCTATCCCATTTTGGAAAACAATGATTTCTTCCTCCTCCCTCCCTTGAAACGGAAGGGAAATTCCAAAAAATCTCATTGTGACAACTCTGGCAGTTCTGTTTCCATTTGCTCAAGAAATTACCTTTCAAATATAGTTCAGTTCTCTCCAGCAGACCTGTCAGAGGAGCTCTTCCAGGACAGCTGAGGAAGAGAGAAAGCACTAAAGCAGAATCCATGCCTGCTGTCTCTGAGGGAACTAAACGTGGCACATTTCAGCTCTGGGTGCCTGTGCTGTGCTCTCTCCTTCTGCAGCACCAATCCCAAAGGGAGACAGTGTTCTGAGTGTTATAATTTGATGATCATAATTCAGCATTTACAGAATCTTCTATCTCTGAATAACAAAGCATGTCAGGGAAAAAAAATGTTATCCCTGGTGACAGGTGGGGGGGGATGAGAGGTGAAGCCGAGGGGGTTGAGCTGAAGGTTTGGAAGGGAAACTTGGGGCTTCTGGCTTGTGACCTGGGGGGGTTTTACATCCCTGATGCTCTCGCTGTACCCCAGCTGTTCTGCAGGGAATTTCACCAGACGATGCTGATGGGATGCTCTGGGTGTGGAGGGATGGCTGAGTTTGCAGCATGTCTCCATGTCTTCAGCTCTGCTGAAGGTGAGCTGCCAGCTGGGAGAGAAGGGTGTCCCAGGGCTTTGGAAACGATGAACACCTTTTTTAGTTCGAAAAGCAAATAGATTCAAGCTTCCAGGAAGGATCCTGGTGCTGTTCCTGGCAACATAAGGAATGGCAAAGCTCCCGAGCACGGGTGCTGCCCTTGAGGCGGTGTCAGGCATCTGCATGAAAGCCATGTCGGAATGATCATTATCCCTAATTGTTCAAACTCCTCCTTGGCTGCATGATTTCACTTCTGAAATGACCGAATGAGAGGATGGAGGGGAGGAGAAGGGAAAGGGGGGTCTGCGGCAGTGAGTCAAAACCAGGGATTAGAACAGAAATTGTCTTATAATTAAAGTTATGGAGCTGCTGCAGTGTAATTACTAATGGGGATCAGTGAGGCGCAGATGAGGAAACGTGGAGAGAGATACCTGGCTGTGGTGAGCCTGGCAGCAGGGCTGAGCAGGCAGCTCCGTGCTGCTTGGGAGGACAGGACAGCTGGGGGTGGAGCTAGGGGACGAGCAGGAATGACAGGAAAGGGACAAGGGAACTGTCACCCTGATTTTTGCAGTGTTCTATGTTTTTACTTCTGTAGTAGAAGTTCTCATGCATTCTCTATAAACACAGTCCTTGTTTTTGTAACTGGCCTAGATTGTTTTGAACTTCTGGATTGTTTTCATTCCTTTCTCCTAAGGTGGAGGAAGATGATAGACTATGTCACTATCCTGTGAAAGTGTAGAGGTGGTAACCTCATTGACCAATCCACAATTATCTTAAGAAAGATATAAATATAAGAGAATAAAGAAAGGCAGGCCCCTTTTTCTGCTCCTGCCTGGTAGTCCCTGACCTGCTGCTGAGAAGTCTGCATATTTCTTTCGTGTCCGACAGTGGGACAGGGAATGATCCTCTGCTGCAGCTCCTGGAGGTGTTCCAGGCTGGATGCAGGGTAGGGGACACTCTCTGACCTGGTTTATGTGTGCCCCCAGGGACACTGGAGCACCTTGCAGTCCCTGCTGCCATGCTGCATGTGCTTTCCTCCAA
The DNA here is from genome assembly GCA_013400955.1 of Drymodes brunneopygia. NCBI lineage: Eukaryota > Metazoa > Chordata > Aves > Passeriformes > Petroicidae > Drymodes > Drymodes brunneopygia. The sequence goes on from VZTZ01000676.1 coordinate 167,742, forward strand.
GAGCAGCCACCCTGTTGTTTGTGTGGAGGGAACATCTTATTTGGTGTGCGTTGGCCTCTGCTGCTTCATTTCATGCTCAGTGCTCAGAGATCAAGGGCTGTTCCTTTCCCAGACCTTTATTAAACACTTCTGGGTTACTGGAGCTGGTTGGTTAGCACAGGCAGCTGTGTTTTTCCCAGTCCAATGCTTGTGGCTGTTTTCTTGCATTCCTCTGTCCCTTCCAAGCACATGCTGCCTAGTTTTTATTTATTAATATTGGCCAATTATAGTTTTGGGGAGGGTTCTGGCTGGTGCCACAATTAGAGCTGCGTGTCCATGAGCACTCAGGAATGAGCAGTTATCTGTGTCTGCTCCCAGCAGAGGCCGTGGCATTGCTGGCCACCAAAATGAGCTTCAAATGACCCCAGTTTGGCTCTCATGCTCCAGGGTCAAAAGGAGTTATTTTCATTTTCGCCTCCTGCACAACCAATGCCATCCCTTCTCATTTGGATGCTCTTCCTGCTGGTCTCTGTGCCTGATTCCTGCCTGGAGGCTGCAGTGGAGCTGGATGTGGCCATGATATCCAGAGGGACAAAGAAGCCTAGGGCAGCAGGGTGGGATATGCTGGTCCACTGACGTGGATTAAACTGGTGAGAGCAGTGGCTGTTTGTTGTGTTGTACTTCTTAAAACCACAGAATCACAGAGTCATAGAATAGTTTGGGTTGGAAGGGACCTTAAAGCTCATCTCATTTGAACCCCCCTGCCACAGTCAGGGACACCTCCCACTGTCCCAGGCTGCTCCAAGCCCTATCCAGCCTGGCCTTGGACACTGCCAAGGATCCAGGGGCAGCCACAGCTCCTCTGGGCACCCGGTGCCAGGGCCTGCCCACCCTCACAAGGAGGAATTTCTTTCAGGTATCTCATCTAAACCTACTCTCTGTCAGTGTGAAGCCATTCACCCTTGCCCTGTCACTACCTGCCCTTTCAAAAAGCCTCTCCCCATCTTTTTTGTCGTCTCCCTCCAGGTGCTGGTGTGTCCTCTGCAGGGATGGGACTGAGGAGGGTGGCTGGGATGGGGGAGTGCCAGGCTGCAGGGACTAATGCACATCCCTGCAATATGCAAAATGCTTACAGGAGCAGTGGGAATTTCTGCCTGACCTCAGCTGGTGTGATCAACTGATGCCCTGAAGCATGAAAATAAATAGCTCTGACTCATAAGAACAAGTGGTGCAATTACTTTAGCTAGGATAAAATATTTGTAAGTATCTAATCCTTCTCTGCACCATGTGCACGAGCGAGTCCTTATCTCCCTGCTGCTCCCTCTTCCCTCCAGCAGCACAGATCCCCACAAACCAGGAGCCTCTCCAGCTCCAGGGACCCTGCAGCTCCAAGCTGGGCAGCAGGAGGGATGCACAGCCCCAGGGGCTGCTGTTAGGAGAAGTCGCACCTCTTCATTCAGGGTTATTTTGTAGTTTTCCCTTAAAAAAACGAGACAGCAGAGAGTGCCCAGGGAGCTGCGAGCAAAAGGGAAGCTCAGAAGGAGCAGGAGCAGTGAGATGAGCCTGGGGAGGGTTCCCTGCTCCTGGCTGGCTGTGCAGGGTGCTGAAGCAGCAGCTTTTTCCTGTGGTCACTGGTGTGTGGAGAAGGGGCTCGTTCTGGCTCAGAACAGGGAGTTTGGCCCAGCCAAGGCGCTGGCAGCAGCAGCAGCAGCTTTTCATTTGGATTGTGTTTAATTTGGATTGCTCATCACTGCACCTCGCTGGAGCCCTCTGTATCAGCTCCCACCTTAATCCCCCTGACCTACGGGGGACAGGAGCTTTGGAGCAGAGCTAAACCCAGTCCTTGGATGTGTGAACTTGGCAAATCCTTTCTGGGCAGGATGGTGCTGCCAAATCCATGCTGACACAGGGACAGAGGAGCTCTGGCAGGATGGGAGCTGTGGTCTGGGAAGGGCAAGGGCAGGGCCATTCCTTCCACTGGATGGGTTTCCATCCTTTTTTCCTTTCTGATCCCACAGCAGAGCTGAGATTTTTCTGACTCAAGCATTTCTTTTATTTTAATATGTTTGGCCCAACAGTGATTTAATGATCTTTTTCTGAAATTTAAGTTTTTTTGGCTTGGTTTCAGGCATTCAGTATTTCAGAACTAATTGTCGAATGAAACATTGAGTTCACAGCAAAACATTTGATGTTTGATTTTTTTCCTCAGTGCATTCAACAACCCCAAAAAATGACTAAATCTCAAGGCTGTGCACTGTGCCTTTGGTACTGCTGTAGCTGGACAAGTGTACATGGCAATACATTTCTCCTTTTTTTTTTTTAACACTGATTTCACAGTCAGCAGGAAAATAGTCCTGACTTCAGCTGTACTCTTACAGCATTAGCATCTTGCAAGGACCTGACCCGAGCAGCTGGAGGTGTCAGGTCACTGCTGCAGGCTCCTGGAGCCTGCATCTCCCTGTGTTTCCAAGGTTCCCTGAGAGACCAGGGAAAGGGGCAGCTGTGGCAGCAAAGCTCTGTAGCCACCGTGTTTAAACCTCTGCAAGGTGATCCGAGTTTAGCTTGGAGCAGAACTGAAGCTGAGGTTAAGCAGCATGGCCAGCGTGTGGAGGGAGGGGATTCTGCCCCTCTGCCCCTGTGCTCAGGTGAGACCCCACCTGCAGAGCTGCCCCAGCCCTGGGCCCAGCACAGGAAGGACCTGGAGCTGCTGGAGAGAGCCCAGAGGAAGCCATGAAGATGCTCCAAGGCTGGAGCCCCCCTGCTCTGGAGCCAGGCTGGGAGAGCTGGGGGTGCTCACCTGGAGAAGGATCCAGGGAGAGCTCAGAGCCCCTTGCAGGGCCTAAAGGGGCTCCAGGAGAGCTGGAGAGGAGCTGGGGGCAAGGCCTGGAGGGACAGGACACAGGGAATGGCTTCCCAGTGCCAGAGGGCAGGATTAGATGGGCTGTTGAGAAGAAATTCTTTGCTATGAGGGTGGGCAGGCCCTGGCACAGGGTGCCCAGAGAAGCTGTGGCTGCCCCTGGATCCCTGGCAGTGCCCAAGGCCAGGCTGGATACTGGGGCTTGGAGCAGCCTGGGACAGTGGAAGGTGTCCCTGTCCATGGCAGGTGGTGGCACTAGATGGGATTTGAGATCCCTTCCAACCCAGACCTTTCTGTGATTCCATGATCTGGTGGTCCAGCAATGCCCTCACTGATGTTTCTCATCCTCCCCTGAGCCCTGGTGCCATCGGGAGCTGAGGCTTTGCCCTGTCCCTGGTGCCCCCAGGCTGTTGTGAGCTTGGGGAGGTGGTGCTGATACCTCAGACCTGGTGAGCTCTGCCTGGGAAGGGGAAACATCATCTCCCGGGACTGGGGGAGCAGAATGAATCACTCCCCCAGTAATAGGATTTGTGGTTTTTTTAAGGAGACTAAAATAAGCTATTTCTCATCGCTGTTCCTCCCTGGAAGTTGCTTGTTCATGGTGGGGGAAAAAAAACCAAACCAACAAAAACCAAAACAAAACAGAAAAAACTCCAGTGCTTTTTGGATAGCAAATGATTAGTGGGGCAAAATCAGTTATGGGGCACTTGAGGCCAGCATTGTACCAGCTCAGCACCCACTGTCAGCTCCAGAGCTCTCCAGGGCACTCACTGCCCCAGAGGTCGAGTATTCCTGCCTGGTCCCTGGAACCCAAAATGCCTCCAGTGCACACGAGCTCATTACCATCTCCTGCCCCTGGAGAGTCCAGAGAGTAGTGTGAGGAGAGCTGTGAGCCCGCTATCTTGATTGTTCCCAGGGAAAGAAACAAAGCCAGGCTTGTACCCGAGCTCCCTGAGGGCTTGGGGGATGTGTGGCTCAGCCATGACTGCGTTTCTCTGTCTGCCACACGATATTAAAAAACATCTCATAAACACTGCTGGAGTGCTGGGCAAGCTTTGGGAGCTGAAGTTTGTTGCCCTGCTTTGCAGGGTTCCATATTAATAACTTAGTAGTACAAGTTTCCCATGCTTTTTCTGTAAACATGGTCCTTGTTTTTTCTAACTGGCCAGGATTGTTTTGAACTTGTAGATTGTTTTTCATTCCTTTCCCCTGGGTGAAGAAAGATGATTGACCATGTCTTTATCCTGTAACCTTTCAGAGGTGTTAACCCTTCTCACCAATCCTTGATTGTCTTTGGAAACATATGAAAATAAGAGAATAAAGAAGGGCAGGGCCTTTTTTAGTTAGTCCTGCCTGGAGATTCAACTGCTGCTCTGGAACCTGCGTGTTTCTTCTGTTGCCAGCTGTGCAACAGAAGTTCACTGAGGAACTTGTTTCTTCCTTTGGCTCCAGCATCTTCTGCTCCTGGCCATGAGCTGGGCTGACACTGGGAGCCATCCATTTCCCATGGGAATAATTCAGGAGGAGATGGGGCTGTCCCATGGCAAACCTCAGGGCGTCAGTGCTTCCAANCTCCTGCCCCTGGAGAGTCCAGAGAGTAGTGTGAGGAGAGCTGTGAGCCCGCTATCTTGATTGTTCCCAGGGAAAGAAACAAAGCCAGGCTTGTACCCGAGCTCCCTGAGGGCTTGGGGGATGTGTGGCTCAGCCATGACTGCGTTTCTCTGTCTGCCACACGATATTAAAAAACATCTCATAAACACTGCTGGAGTGCTGGGCAAGCTTTGGGAGCTGAAGTTTGTTGCCCTGCTTTGCAGGGTTCCATATTAATAACTTAGTAGTACAAGTTTCCCATGCTTTTTCTGTAAACATGGTCCTTGTTTTTTCTAACTGGCCAGGATTGTTTTGAACTTGTAGATTGTTTTTCATTCCTTTCCCCTGGGTGAAGAAAGATGATTGACCATGTCTTTATCCTGTAACCTTTCAGAGGTGTTAACCCTTCTCACCAATCCTTGATTGTCTTTGGAAACATATGAAAATAAGAGAATAAAGAAGGGCAGGGCCTTTTTTAGTTAGTCCTGCCTGGAGATTCAACTGCTGCTCTGGAACCTGCGTGTTTCTTCTGTTGCCAGCTGTGCAACAGAAGTTCACTGAGGAACTTGTTTCTTCCTTTGGCTCCAGCATCTTCTGCTCCTGGCCATGAGCTGGGCTGACACTGGGAGCCATCCATTTCCCATGGGAATAATTCAGGAGGAGATGGGGCTGTCCCATGGCAAACCTCAGGGCGTCAGTGCTTCCAACCCCTTAGGACGTGTATGGATATATTTTGTATTTTCCTTTCAGAATGGGGCTGTGTTGATCTGCCTGCATCACAAAGGTTGTGTTTTGCAGTTTACTGGGTTTCTTTTTTCTGCTCTCTTTCTGATCAGAAGTGACAAAAGGCTCCCGGTGGCACCCGACACCCTTCCCACTGAAATGCAAACACACTGGGGAGGTTTTGGCTTGAGCAAAGCATGCCCTGATGGAAACCCATGAGCTGCTGCTTTTGCTTTCCTCCCTCCTCTTTTCCTTTGCTAGAATAAAGTGGTTTGCATCATTTTTTCCCTTGTTTCAGCCAACAAACATGTTTGTTTCTCCTTAATTACCTGGGTGTCAATGGGGTGCTTCATCACTGTCTCTCCTCAGCTGGTTCCTTTTTGTTTCAATATGCAGGAGATAATCAGAAGCCTCAATTGCAAATCCTGCAAAACCTTCCAGATCTGAAACTGTAAAATAACCCAAAAATGACCTTGAGATGACTTTCCGTGTCCGTGGAAATGAAAATTAACTGGACTCATTTGACTGGCCTGAGGGGAAGAAGGTATTTAAAAAAAATAAATAAAAAAATCTGACAAATGAGCCAGGAAAGTTCCGAGTGTCTCAGGTGAACGGGAACATTAGAATATGTATTAGTTCTAAATGCTCTAGCGCAGGGTGCCTGGAATTATTAGAGGAAAATAATCTGTGAGTATGCATGAGGAATTCATGTGAGATGTGCCGAGGAATGTGACCCTGGGAGCTGGGAGAGAGCAGGAGGAGGGCTGGGAGCTGGGAGAGAGCAGGAGCAGGGCTGGGAGCTGGGAGAGAGCAGGAACAGGGCTGGGAGCGGGGACAGAGCAGGAGCAGGGCTGGGAGCTGCCCGGGAGCTGGGAGAGAGCAGGAACAGGGCTGGGAGCTGGGACAGAGCAGGAGCAGGGCTGGGAGCTGCCCGGGAGCTGGGCTGAGCCAGCTTGTGCTCAGCTCTGCTGTCTGGATGAAGATTCATTTCCGTGGTGCTGGCAGCTCTGCCCGAGCTCGACCCTCACTTCTGCTGTGTTCTGCACAAACGCCAAGAGCTGCAGGGTGTGAGCAGAGCACAGGGACGTGTCCTGAGGGTGGCTGTGCCCTGGTGAGGCACAGAACGGCTCATGCAAGGTCCTGTAGGATGGAGCTCATGGAAGGCATGGAATTAGAGAATGGCTTGGCTTGGAAGGGACCTTAAGGATCACCTTGTTCCAACCCCCTGCCTTGGGCAGGGATGTCACCCACCCATGTCCCCTGAGCTGCCAGAGCTGTGCCTCACCTGTGAGACATCTTCCACCTGGACAAACCCGCTGGTGAACACGGGATGGAAGGTGACTGGAGATGTGCACGGGGCTGATCCTCTTGGGATTTCCCAGGCTCTGTGTCTTTTTGCCAGGGTGTGTGTGCTGAGCTCCCTGGAGTTGCCTGTTGGAGACTTGTCCCAGTCTGGAGCTGCTGGAGAAGAGTCCCCTCTGTGCTGCAGCAGGAAGGGTCTCTTCTCTGTGGAGTCTGTGAAGGTCCAGCCCATTGTTTGGTCTCCACCAGTGCTTGGTGTTTGCCAATGGACTCGCTTGTCATCTGTGAGCTTGGGCTGCAGACTTATCTTGACAAGAGAGAGAGAGATTGAGCTCTGTAATCCACGCTTGTCCATCCTAATTATTTCCCTTATCAGCCTTCAGGAGAGTAACTTTACAGTAGTAATTAGTCTCTGCAATCCCACCCTATCTTAATAATTAACACAGAGTTAGAATGGGAGGGGAGAATCTGTTTTGGGCTGAAAAGGTCCTTCTGGGGCAAGAGTGGCACAGATTTCTTAAGCAGCCAAGTGCAGCCTGGAGAGGACAGCAGTGGGGATGGCACCGTGTGCTGAGGACCCGTGGGACAATGACAACAAGTGGCAAGGAATGCATGCCAAAACTGTGTTTGTACAGTGTGAGTTTGGATGTTTTATTAAAGGAAGTGCTTGGCAGGAGCTGTGGTACAGGAGCAATGAGCATCTGTGGTTTGCGTGGGCTTCACCTGGAGCTGTGAGCATCCAGCTCTGCGGAAAATGAGCCCATTCATCATCTCCAGTGCTTGAGACACAGCACAAAAAGGGCAGCTTGACCTGATACTGCCCTATAGCAGCCGCAATTACTGGAGTGTAATTCATTTCAAATAGATCCAGAGATTTCCTTCCCTTAATATCCAGAGTGAAAAAAAAAAGAGCGAGCGGGCAGGATTTGTGAGCCAAGCAGGGATCAGATTGATCTCCATCACAGGCAGGGGAGGAGCTGGGGATCTTGTGGAGGTGAAGGGCAGGACTGGAACTAGCAGAGCTCTGGAGACACAATGCTTTTAATTTCTGGGGTTTAAATGAGGTGGCAGTACAGTGTGTGATGTGATGGTTGGTGTTGGCCATAGTGGCAAATCTCTTGCAGGAAAAGTTGATCCTCAGCTTTTTTCAAGTAGAGTTCCATTGATAAAACTCACATCTTTAGGGAAGTGTTTTCAATTTGGTTATGGCCTTTTTCAGAAGGAGTCCCATAGAAGAAATTTAAAGAAGAGGGCTGTGGAAGCTCCTCCATTCTGATCAGTTTTGGGACATGTTTCTGGAGCAGGATGCACAGAAAGTGTGCCGTTACTTTGGACACTCAGCTGGAAGATCTGGCTGTGTGTGTTGAATTCAGTGTTTCTTTGAAATTGTTTAAGACTCAGTTCAGTGTTGTTACACATTTCTTGGAATGCAGCCATTAACCAGCAAGGTGGATTTGGGAGCAGGACATGGTTTGCATGCTGTTCCCATGCTGGGATGAAGGCAGCTGTGGCTCCCCTGCTCCAGCACTGACCCTGTCTCTGAGGAGCTTGTGAGTAAATGTACACAAAGGGATGGGTGGAACTGACATGTTTTTTCAGGCTGCTCCTTTAATTTTCAGACATCTATCTAACCTGGGAAAAATACATCTTGGTTTTTGTTGCAGACCCCAGAGGCTCACGCTAACAGGTTGTTTTAGAGCTGCCAGTAATACCTTGCAGAAAGTGTCTGTGAAATTGTCTGGAGGCTGAATTCTGTCACCACCTTCTCAGGATCTCTCTGGCTTTTTTCATCCCTTACCCCCGGTCTGTTCCCTTGTGCTGAAACTCCAAGGAAGACCTGATTCTGCCAGGTCAGCCTGTCCAGGTTATCCACCAGGCACAGAATCCCAGAATCCCAGAATCCCGGAATCCCAGAATCACTGGGTTGGAAGAGACCTTCAAGATCATCGAGTTCAACCCCTGCCCCAACCCCTCCACTAACCCATGGCACTGAGTGCCACATCCAATCTTTCCTTAAACACATCCAGGGATGGTGACTGCACTACCTCCCCAGGCAGCCAATTCCAGTATTTTATCACTCCTTCTGTAAAATACTTTCTCCTGTCATCCAACCTAAATTTCCATTGGCACAGATTAAGGCCGTGTCCTCTCATTCTGTCAGTCCCTGCCTGGAGAAAGAGACCAACCCCCACCTGACCATAGCCACCCTTCAGGGAGCTGTAGAGAGTGGTAAGGTCACCTCTGAGTCTCCTTTTCTCATGGCCAGGAGGGTCTCAGGCCCTGAGTTTTCAAGAGGGTTTCAGAGTTATGAACAGGGTGTGAAGAGTTTCCCTCCATTCCCTATGGAAGGTGTATTTCCCTTGGTTTCCTGCAAGATGAATTTGATCCCCACCGTGCCAGGCAGGTGTCAGGCTCTGATGGATGGGCAGAGACACTGAGTAGCTGGGTAAGGATCCCCCTTGGACATGGCCCTTGGCTCCCTGCCTTGCTCCCATGCCAGGGACACGTCCCCTCTGCAGCCCACATTTCCCTTCCATCATCATCATCCTAACCTGCAGAGACAGCTCCATTCAATAATTCATGACCTCATGGAGTCCTGGTGATATTTAGAGGGGGATAAAAAGAACACCCTGTGGGTTGTCCTTCCTGCAGGCTGGAGGTGGAGGGGCACAAGTGGTGAAGGCTGTTGGGTTTTTTGGGTGATGCAGTGATGGACACAAACCTTTCCTTGCAGACCTTCAGCATGGCAGGGATGTGGGGCAGGAAAAGCCCTCTGAAGGTGTGAATGTGGTGCTGGGTGGGGAAGGCTTTGCAAGAGACCTGTGCAAGGGCCAGAGAAAAAGCTCCAGCTAAGATTTTGCTTTTTTATTCGTTTTTGAGAGTGTCTAAATGATTCTCTTGCTCAAGTCTGGCTCTCAAAGGGAATTTGATCATTCATAAACCGGGATGTTTCTGAAAACCAACAAAACTGTCTCTTAAGGAGTTTTGCAATGAGTTTTGAACGGTTTTCTTGTCCTCCATGCAACTTATCCTCACAAAATGACTGTATAAACGAATTCTGCTTCCTTAGGCTCTAAGGTGAGGTGTGGGTTTATCTCCTATGCCTACCTAGGCTCATTTTCACTCTTGAACAGACTTTTCTGGAATTCAAGTGGAGGGTGCTGTGCTGTTTGATTGTTTAGAAGTCACTGGAGTATCTTGTGTTCTCTATTTTAACAACTGGAGAGAGGCTTTTATTTTCTCCAGAATCGTAAACACAATCTTCAGTGTGTTTTTTGGAAACAATAAAGCTAAACTCTAATAACCACACATTTTCCTTGCTTTATGTGCACACATCCTTGGGGAATAGGGCCTCAAGGACTCTACTTTTAGCAGGGTTTTAACTTGCTCAGGTTGGAAAGTGCTGGAGAGCTGGATTATGAATTTGCTTTGGTACCTAAAGAATATTTAAAAATGCTCAAGGTGAGCAAAAGAAGCACCTCTGGAAGAAATAGCCGGTGGCGTAACATGAAGATTTTAGCACCACCATCTGAAAATCAGGCTTCATTTAAATGTTGTATCTTGCAAACTCCTCTGAACGAGGACTAATTAGCTCTCTTCCATCTCTTTCCCATTCTGTGAATAATATTGTTTTCTTTTAGAAGAGATCAGAGGCTCTCGGAGGCAATTTATAAAGGAGGATGCTCTGCTACAGACGGGAAACCACAGCAGGGAGATGAAGGGACACAGTTCCTAAAGTATTTAGCCACCTAATGGCTTTTTATTTTTGAGTGCAGAAGTAGGTTAGGGCCCGAGCTCCATCTGTGGTAGTGTTTTTTTGATGGAGAACTCACTTAACAAGGTAGTTTTCATCCAGAAGTGTTGAGAAATCCAAAATGCTATGAGATGCTCCAGCTTTGAAGACTTTTCCGGGGGGAGATGGGGGGATGAAAATCACATCTACTCAGTGTGACAGGGATGGGCACTGAAAAGCTTTTCCAGGCTGCACTCAGGGAATCACAGAATGCTTTGTTTTGGAAAGGACCTTAAAGATCATCTCATTCCACCCCCTGCCATGGGCAGGGACACCTCCCACTGTCCCAGGTCACTCCAAGCCCCAGTGTCCACCTGGCCTTGGGCACTGCCAGGGATCCAGGGGCAGCCACAGCTTCTCTGGGCACCCTGTGCCAGGGCCTGCCCACCCTCCCAGGGAACAATTCCTAATATTTAGTTTAAATCTAAACCTCTGGCTCGTCCTTGTAAGCCTCACATGCCAGGAGCAGGAACCCAAGCATGTGGGACATCAGGGGGGGACAATCTGCATCTGCAGATTCTGAACACTCAGCACCAAAGGGCTGGAGGAGGGTGAACCTTGCACAAATGGGGGTGGAAAGCTGGCAGGGAGGAAAGAGGAGGGGATGAAAAGTGTTGCTGCTGCTGCTTCCAGAGAGAGGGCAGTGTGTAAATGCAGGGAAGTGCCTCTCTTTTTTGGGAAGGGAGAGCTTTGATCCAGCACCATGGATGGACAGACTGTGGGCTGTGGGCTCTGCTCACCATCCTGGACAGCAGGAGTTAATTACCATGGCTCTGTCACAGCAGGGACATTTGCCACTGCCATCTTTTCAAGCTAACATGGAGTTTCCACGTCCCAAGCCCTTTGATGCTTGTCTGAGAGCATCAGGGCTCTCCGCTTTCCAAAAGCAGCTCTCCACGGAAGAGTGATAAATGTGCTTAATTTTTGCAGAGCTTGTAGCCTGGTTTTATCCCAGGCTCCGTCTCTGGAGGTTTTATTAGCTGATGGTGTCTGTAGGAAAAAGTCAAAGCGACTAGACAGGAACAGCCGTGGAATTGATGTCGGAAGCAGGAGCGTGTTTTGGAGATAATGTTTCTCATTCTCGCCGTGCTGCGTGCTGGGTTCGGGTTTGGGCAGTGCATCTCCAGTCCTGCCGTGGTTTTACAGCTGCTGCCTGCCACAATCCCCTCTGACTGGCCTCCTGCTGTGAGCAGGGATGGGTGCCCTGCTCTGGAGCATGGGGACCCGTGACAGGTGACAAACACCCTCCTCCCTGTGTGTGGCTCTGGTGAACCTGGTGCAGAGGGGGCTTGGCTGGGTGTGCTGAGGCTCCAGGTGTCAGGAGGGGCCCAGGAGCGCTGGCGTGGGGAGATGAACACCCATCCTTTGAGTCTGGCACAGAGACAATTTGCAAACACGTGTTGGTGCGTTCCTGGAGGAAGCCAGGCACTAAATCATCACCTTGCATCTTGCATGCAGATTCGTCCAGGGAACCTAGTTAATTAGGGGATAAATTTAGAAATCAATTATTTGCAGAAACAGTTTCTTTCCCACTAATGAGGCTGCAAGGATTCATCCCCCTCTGCCACTTTCCCATGACCTTTGTGTATGCAGATCAAGGGGAAAAGTGCTCCGTGTCTCTTCTGTCTCGGTGTAGGTGTCCCTTTTTGGGCAGCTCCTCTTCAGTTTTCACTGAGCCTCTTATTAGGGCAGCAAATGAGACCATGCTGCTGTTGGATCTACTGGTGTGGTAATGGTGGGGGCACCAGATAATGACATGGATTAGCCTTTCCTGCAGGGGAAGGAGATGGGAATCTGCAGGAGAAAGGCTGGAATGGGGTGGCCGGGTTGTGTCTGTGTGTGGTGTCTGTTCAGGCTTTGGTCTCTGCCACTTTGTTGCTTCCAATCTCTGACAAATTGCTCAGCTTCTCTTATACCTTAGCCACTTTAAAATGGGGAAAAATTATTTTGCCTACAGGCTCTGAGAAGCCTTAATAAATTCGGTTGCTTTTATTATTTTGGATTTTAATGTCTCCTCGTCCTACAATGCCACTTTCTGAGCCCTCCAGCGACTTTGCTGTGCTCTTACATCAGCTGCTCTGAGTCCAGTTCACTGCTGCAGTGGGAGTCAGTCCAGAGAGAGGTGAGAATTTTCACAGCTAATCTCAGCTGTGAAACCTTTTTGCCTCTGGCAGCCTGATGGTTTGCAGCCTCCAGGGCTGAGATGGTTTGCCCTGCACAGGGGGGTCTGGCACCCTGGGATGGCATCTTTGGGAGCAGCAGTCTGCTCTCCCATAGCCCTTGTTGGGCTTTTTTCCTGCAGAACTCTGGTGGTGCTTGGCCAATGGGAGGCTGTCAGGGTGTCCTGGACTGGGACACTCTGGGGCAGTCCTGTCAGAGTGTCCTGGGCTGATGGAACCTCTCAGGGTGCTGGGGCAGATGAATGTGTGGGGTTGCTCCTGGGTTAAGGCTGTCACAGTCTTAGAGAGAAACAAATTTTCTGTGAGGTTGAAACAACTAATTTCTGTAAGTAAGAGCTGGATTTGGGGTTTGTTGAGTAGAGCAGAAAAAACCTCTGTACTTGAGCAGTACCTCGGATACCTGGCAGGCTCTGGGGGCTTTCCAGGGAGCGAGCACTCAAAAGCCTCTCCTGGAGAAGAGACAAAATTCTTAATCCTTTGTAACCACTGTGGATGCCTGCCTTGACAGCAGGGAAGGGACCCTGTGGGTGGAGGATCACGATCCAGGTGGAGGGGCAGGAGCAACTGGTCATTTCTGGTAACTGATATTTTTGTCTTTCTGGGCAAGGGCATACCCAGAATTTACAGTCTATTTGGCTTTTGATGCACCCACCTGGTGCTGCAGGTGGCACAGAGACAGAAGATCCCAAGTAATCCACTAGCTGCTCTTTTTTCTCCCCTGAAAATGCCAAGCTAGCTCCTTCTCCTTGGAAAAGGACATCCATCTCTCAGGAGGTGGAACTGTCTTAGTGTTTGTAGAAGTGACCAGACCTCCTCTGTCCTGTTTTCTCCTCCTCCTCTGCCCGTTCCAGCTCCCCTTTGGGAGGGCAGGTCCGTGGAGGAACCATTGTAGAAAAATCACTTCATCGTCTGAGCAGAGCCCTGAGCTATCAAACTGCCTTATCATTTTAAGAGGTCTGTTCCCAAAGAGAGCTTTAAAAATGCAGAGGACCTACAAAGCTCTTGGCTGGCTCTAACGGAGCTCAGAGCTGTGCTCACCCCTTGAAGCTGGCGCTCGCTCCTCGGCGGCTCTAAAGAAAACGCTCCTCTCTGCTTTGTGCTGGAGCCTGCCTGGCTTTGCCACACTCCTCAAATCACCTGAATAGGTCATGCTGCCCTTCTGCTCCTGTCACAGCTTGCAGGGAAGACAGGCACGTTCCCTGTCTGTCCCTTTGTGACAGTCCTGCTCTGCCCTGCTGCCCACCCTGCTGTGCCGGGCTGCCCCTGCCCTGCTCCCCGCTCTCAGCTGCTGCAGAAACTCACAGACAAAGGCAGAGTTGCTGTTGCTGCTGTTACCTGCACAAGGAAGAGGCCGCAGGGGTGGCTTTCCAAATGTTTTCCCTTTTCACAAGCCTTATCTTGTGCATTCTGATGCTTGAAGTCACATTCCTTCACCTTATTGTTCCTCATGCCACCATCACTGGATCACAGAATGAACTAGGGTGGAAAAGACCTTTGAGACCATCAAGTCCAACCCATGACCTAACACCCCCTCATCAACTAATCCAGGGCACTGAGTGCCACATCCAGGGCTTTTTTTTAAACACCTCCAGGGATGGTGACTCCACCACCTCCCTGGGCAGAGAACTCCAGTGCCCAGTCACACCACGGAGGGGCTGTGGCTGAGCATCTCCAGTGCTGCTCTGTCGCCCTGCTTTTGCAGGGTTTCATGATTGTAACTTTGTAGTACAAGTTTCCCATGCTTTTTCTGTAAACATGGTCTTTGTTTTTCTTAACTGGCTGGGATTGTTTTGCACTTGTGGAATTGTTTTTCATTCCTTTCTCCTGGAGTGGAGAAAGATGATTGACCATGTCTTTGTCCTATAAACTTACAGAGGTGTTAACCCCTTCTCACCAATCCTTGATTGTCTTTGGTAAGATAATAAGAGAATAAAAAACCCTTTTGGTCGGTCCTGCTTGGAGATTCAACTGCTGCTCGAGAACCTGCGTGTTTCTTCTGTTGCCAGCTGAGCAACACTGCTCCAAGCCCGGGTGTCTCCTCTCTCTGAGAAAGCCTCACCCAGGAGTGCTCTCCCCCTTGCTCTCCCATACCTGGTGCTTCTCATTCTGGTGGAGCAATTCCTGCAGGATGGGCAGAACCTGCAGGAGCATTGTCTGCCTGCAGCCTTTGGCTCCCACCACTGGCCAGGGGGAGCCCCTGCCCACAAGTAAAGAAGGAATTGGATGGAAGGGAATTGAAAGTCAGAGGGCCCTGTAATAATTTCAGAGTGCCTGAGGCGCCGCACGGAAGCCCTGGCATTATAAATAAGGGTAATGTGCTGGAGCCTGAATTGCAATCAAAGCAGCTGCAGGAGTGCAGTGTGCTGGGCTTCTCTGGGGTTTGTGGAGTCAAACAGATCTGTGGGCAGCACAGGCAAATCAATATCTGCTCCCTGATGTGTTCAGGGACCCTAAAACCTGGGATTAGAAAGGTTGAAGGGATGTGGGGATGGCACAGAGGGCTCCAGGGCCAAGACCAAGAGAGCTGTGTTGGAGCAGCCCAAACCTCCTGTTGTCTGAAGCATTTCCAGGGGCTGAGGCCTGGAAGGGGCTGACTCTGTCCTCCCTGCTGACCCTTGCTCATCTCCTGGATCACCTCTGGATGATGCACTCTGCAAGCTCTCCATCTGAACCGAGGAGGTTGTCTTGTTTTTGGGTTCCTGTTGAGCTTGGGATCTGGCCTCAGCTTCAGTCACATTGCTCTGGTTGCCAAGGACCCTTTGGTGGCAGCTCTTCTTTGTGTCTTCGAGGTGACTGGTCCCAGGAACACACCTGAACCCGACTGCTTGTTCTTCTCCCTCCAGCAGAGCCTGAAAACAGCCAGCCCCACTTCACTGCAAATCCCATTTTGCCTTTCCAAGGTCAGACGTGTGCTGCTGCTGGCAGTGAGATGCACAGAGTGCTCCAGCCTGCACGTGGTGCCAGCAGGATCCCCCCTGCACCACCCCAAAACCAGGCTGTCTCCAGCCCTCCTCCATCCAGCACTCTGCCTGGACAGGCACCATGGCTTGGATTTGGCACTGCTGGGTTAACAACTGGACTCGGTGATCTCAGGGAGATTTTCTAACTCAAACCACTCCACGATTCTGTGTCCCTGCAGACCCACACAGAGCCAGAGCCACCCCTGAAATGCCCTGCAGGTGCAGCACTGTGTTCTCACAGACAGGGCCTTTGAAAGGAGATGATCAGAGGGAGCATGTCATCTCTTTTTTCCGCCCCCCTCCCTTTCTTAAATTTCTGAGCTTCTCTATTACTTTTTATGATCTGCAGCTGCATTTGTGTGCTGCCCCAGGGAGCTGTGTGAGGGGAGAGCAGGGGAGGAGGTGTGTGAGGGAAGGAACACGTTAAAAAACGAGCGGAAGGGAAGAAAAAAACCGGAGTTAATGATTCGGATAAAAAAACTCCACCACATTGCCACCAAAAGACCCAAACCCTTAGAACTCTGAGGGCCTGTTTGACTGCAGAATAGCCCCCTGGGGAGCATGGGGGAAGCCCCATTTCTGGAGTAATTTCGGAACCAGTCTGCACAGAGTGTGATAATCTATTCCTCAGGGAGCAATCCTGTGCTGGCAAGGGCACTGGGGAGAGCTCTCTGTTTATGACTTTCTGCATAAATTTGCTTTATTAGCATAAGTGGTAGCTAGCACTGAAGAATCTCTAAACTAACACTTTATCGGAGGTTGGCACCTCTGGAGAGCATTAACTCAGGAGAGCCCCTGGAACAGCAGCAGATGGAATGGGGTGGCAGGATGAGGGGTGTGGAAGGAGGGGACACGAGCTGGAACTGTCTCTGTGAAAGGAAATACAATCACTGTCCAAATCTCCAGCTTTTTCCTCTGCCAGATTAAGATGCTGAGCTGTGCAGGTGAGCCTGGCTGCAGGGTGCAGGTCCTGCTGGGATGGAGCAGGTGGGGAGGAAAAGAGGCTGGAGGAGCCTGGATCCATCCTGGAAATGACTCCCTGGCTCCTCAGCCAGCACCCCCAGGGTTTGGGACTGACAGGAAAGGTGCCCAGCAGGTCTGAGCAGTGCTGGGGAGCCAGGAGGAAGCACAAGGAGGGTTTGGTTGTATCCGTGGGCGGGGAACCTTGTGGGGATGAACTGCTCTAAGCAAAAGGGCTTATTTTAATAATAGCCTTCAAGAATGAAATAAAAATACAATAATCATGGTAGATTAGCAAGAACAAGCCAATTAAATACAACACAGGCTTTGTAAAACTCCATGGCAGATAAGGCAGGGCTGCAGCCTCCCGAGCAAGTGATGAATGTTGAGGCATTGCATAAGGTTGGGGTGGGGGCTGGGGAGAGCTGGTGAATATTTCAAGCCTGGCAGGCTGCCTTGGAGAAGGCAGAGGTGAAAAGGCTATCCCTGGCTTCAGTGGGGCTGAGGGAGAGGGGGGAGAGGAGGGAGGAGGTGGGTAGGGTGGCCTGAAGGCATGGAGCAACAATTCTCCAGCTTTAATATCAGCTGTTTCATTTTGTATTCATCATGTCAGCATAATCTGCTTTTATGGGAATCGTCTTGGTTCCCAACCAAATGCATTTAGGCCCCTTTGCTTTTAAGTTTGATTGTAATACAAGTTGAAGACTTCAATGAAATGTTTATATGTAAGGATTGTAGCAGCAGCAAAGGGAAAAAAGGGGATTAGAGAGTTGGTTGGAAGGGATTTGCTGTGGTCACTGCTGTCCCCTGCCTTATCCTGTATGGTGACCTGCTGATGGGCACAGCCCAGGTCAGAG
Organism: Drymodes brunneopygia; assembly: GCA_013400955.1. Taxonomy (NCBI): domain Eukaryota; kingdom Metazoa; phylum Chordata; class Aves; order Passeriformes; family Petroicidae; genus Drymodes; species Drymodes brunneopygia. The sequence continues at coordinate 184,943 of VZTZ01000676.1, forward strand.
GCTGAGCCCTGGGAAGGATTTTGCTTGCATTGCTTGTTCGATTTCCAAGGAAAATGCTGAAGATTGTAGAAGTTGTAGAAGGCACAGAGCTTGAGGAAGAGCAGAAAAGGCAAAAGTGCTCTGTGTGCCTTTTTCTTCCTTTCAGATCATCCTCAGGTGATACCAAAGGCTGGTGGGGGCTGCCCTGGGCTGAGCTGTGTGGTGGGAGGTGAAGGGTGTGAAGGTTTGGGGAGGCACCTGAGATCCTGAAAGGGGAAATGTTGTACTGTTGGACACGAAAGAAACACGCAGACTTTTTAGCAGCAGGTCAAGGATTACCAGGCAGGACTAGAAAAAAGGGCCTGCCTTTCTTTATTTCTTCATATTTATATCTTTCTTAAGACAATTGTGGATTGGTCAATGAGGTTACCACCTCTGCAATTCCACAGGGTAAAGACATAGTCTATCATCTTTCTCCACCTTAGGGGAAAGGAATGAAAACAATCCAGAAGTTCAAAACAATTTTGTCCGGTTACAAAAACAAGGACTGTGTTTATAGAAAATGCATGGGAACTTCTACTACAGAAGTTAAAACACAGAACACTGCAAAAATCAGGGTGACAGGGAAAATACATCTGTGGCATTGGGGAGAACAAATCCCTCAGATCCTCTGCCCTGGGATGGAGGTGCTGCTTGCCTGGGATCTTTGAGCAGGAGAGAAGGGGAGAAGTCTGGCTGCCTGTTGTTTCTTCACTGTCTCCTCTGTGCTGAGCACAGTGAGCAGGTAGGAGGATGGCGTGGCAGATGTTTGATGATCTGTTTGGCTGTTTTACTTGGTGCTTTACCCACAAAGGGATGTTTGAACCCCATCTGATGGCTCCCCATCTGCCAGATACTGAGATTTTGAACAGCTATAGACCACAAGTGCCTTTCCATTGCTGTGCATTTAAAACCTTAACCATATCTCATTCGGTTTTGGTGCAGGAATGCCCTTAATTTGTTCCAAAAGCATTTGAAAGCTCTGATAACAGGCAGTCTTGCTGCAGACTATTACATTCTGTGTGATGGACGGGCTCTCACTGCTGTAACTACAGCAGATAGTGGAGTGACAATGTGTGACCAGTGAAACACAGGCAGTGTAATATTCGTGTCAAGTATGAGGCCAAGAAACTTCCCTGTGTTTGGGGGATTGAGGGATTCTGCAGCTACAGGGCTTGAAAAAGTTATTTTTACATTATTTTTATTGTGAGTGGTGAGTCTGATTGAAGGCTCGTGGTGTCCTGGGGGTGCTGGGGGAGTAACCAGGTGCCCTGGAATGAAAGCTCAAGCACAAAAGTGTTTAAAAGTGTGTGGGGATGGGTACCCAGGCTTGGCAAGTCCGTGTTTGTCACAAATTGCCTGGCTGCTGGGTTTGCTTAAAATTGTGCAATGAATGTTAAATTGAAGTTTCTACTTTTGGAAGAGACCTTTTGAAAATGAAACAGGCTTATCTCCAGTCTAGGCTAAAATCCAAAAAATTGCCTATATTTCAGAACTCCTGAGAAATGTTCTTCGTGATCCTTTTAAACATCCCATGCAAAAATGTGTGTGTAAGGGAAAAAAATTGGAGAGAGGTTGACCCTGGAGGTTTTTTCCTTCTTTCCCTAATGTGATGCAGCCTTTGGAGCTGTAGCAGAGGGGTCCTGGTGGCATCCACGTGGTCTCTGCTGTGGGCTGGGTGAAATAACCTCCTTGCTGAGCTCCTTAGGAAAGGCCTGCTGCAGGATATGAGTGTGTAATGCTCTAAATCATCCCCTCCTGTGGGTGACTGTCCCTCTGGACAGAATTAGGATTATGGCTTTGCATATCCCTCGATGCTCCTGTGCTCTCCCGTGCCCTGTTTGCCTCTGTGGATGATCTTGGATTTCTGCTGTGAAGCTGAGTGAGTGCTTTTGCTCCTAAAAGTAGCATTTGTTTTGATTTTAATTAGACAAGGAGACGCTTTTCAGCACAGACCTTTGAAGTATTGCTGGGAAGATGACTGCAATTAAGCAGCCTTGATATTTCTCTCGTTTTGTTCTTATTTTTACTGTTAGAAGAAACCTTCTGCTTGAGGCTTGTTTGGAGGGGAGAGACACAGGATTCATTCCATGAGGTTCCCAGGTCTTGAAGGAGCTGCAGGGCTCCTTTCAGAGTTCCAGAGTACAAGCAACACCTTCTTGCTGCTAATTTGCTCCAGCAAATGTGAATTTGCTCCTTTTTATGTGAAAGGAGAGAGAAGGGTCATTAGCAGGATAGCAGGGCAGTGACAGGGATGTGACAGGGAGCTCGTGCATCCCCTCCTGAGCACAAATGTGGGCTCTTGATGGATCCCTGCGTGGTCAGGAGCTGTTTAGTTTGTCTCTGTTGATTGCTCAGGTGTGCACAGGGCTTGGGGATAAGGAAGGTGCTGTGCTGGGGGGGCAGAGGCAGTGAGCAAAGCCCTGTGGTGAGATTGAAGTGACACCAGTGAGGTGCTGAATCAGGGATCTGGCAGTCACGGGGTGGCCTTGTCCCTGCCCTCAGCCCTGCAGGAGCTGGGGTGTGATGGGATCTTCCCCATGACTAGCTTGGTTGGCTCTGTTTTGATCCATAATGGGAAGCCAGGAGCTTGCTCCTGGAAAATATATTGATTTCAGGGGTGAGAAGCACTGTTCCTGAAGGACTGACAGGTTTTTTAGTTGGGCTGGGACATGAGTTTGTAGAAGTGGAAGTGCCTGGTCTTGCAGCCTGGGTGGCTGCTCACCACCCAAGTGTCTTGTTGAGGCATCGTGTCCTGCAGGGTGTGGGTGGCTCCTCAGGACAGCCCCAGCTGGGCTTGTCCCTCCCTTCCTCTCCACTGGGAGCTGGAGCTGGATGTGCTTTTGCCCAGCTGGGCTCAGGGTCATGAAATGCAAAAGGCCCCCAGCATTCCCTGGCTGCTCTGCCCACAGAGCTGTCCTCCCCATGGACCCTCTGCAGCCAGGGTGGAGGAGAAGGAGGAGGAGAACCTTGTCTCTGTGGTGCCAGAACTACCTGAGCTTGTGCTCTTGACTGTCCTGGGGCAGACACACCTGCAGACAGTGGGACGGGGGCTGTCAGACCTGCTCTTTTCCCAAACAGGAGAAGGGAATTGAATTTGGGTCTCCCTGAAAGCAGGTGACTGCTGAAGCTGTGGGCCCAGTGACTAAGAAGACCTGTCTTGCTTCCCATTGCTTATGCTGGAAGTGGAAAAACAAACACAAGAAAAGATGTGGTGGAAGGAGAAATATTTTGGCTCATTTTGTACTAGTATTTTTAATTTTTTTTTCCGGTTTTGATTCAGCTGCCAAACTGCCAAACTTGCTGTCTGCAGAGATCCGTGTGAACGTGCTGGGCAGCTGTGGAGCTGTCAGTGCTCCTGGCCCACTCAGGAACTGCAGCTGAGGCTGGGAGCTGCTGCCTTCACTGCGTCTGCAGGTCTGAGGGTGCCCTTTGGGCTGTCCAAACCCCCAGTTCAGAGCAGTGCCCCAGGTCAGGGAAAGCTGGTGCTGTGGGTGCTGCAGTCCTGGCTCCCAGGGTGCCTGTGCTGTAAATCAGTGTTGCCCTGCTTTTTGCAGTGTTCCATGTTTGTAATTTTGTAGTAGAAGTTCCCATGCATTTTCTAGAAACACAGTCCTTGTTTGCCTAACTGGCCAAGATTGTTTTGAACTTTCAGATTGTTTTTCATTCCTTTCCCCTGGGATGGAGAAAGATGATTGACCATGTCTTTATCCTGTGAACTTATAGAGGTGGTAACCTCATTGACCAATCCATGATTCTCTTAAGAAAGATATAAAATGAGAGAATAAAGAAGGGCAGACCCTTTTGGGTGGTCCTGCCTGGTGGTCCTGCCTGCTGCTCTGAAGCCTGCGTGTTCTCTTCGTAGCCAGCTGTGTGACAAATCAGGATTGGGTGGGATGTAAAACCAACAGAAGCTGCAGAAGGTGACTGACAGCTGCAGCTCCAATGTCAATAGATATTTGTCAAGCCTGGTGGTTTTCCACTGTGTTGTTGGAGCTCACAGTCTGTGCTCAGAGTGTCCCTATTAAATACAGCTGTGCTGCTGCCTCACAGCTGGAAGAAGGTTTCCATTGTAAATGCCAGCAAAAGTGTGTACTGGTGTCTGCACCCTGCCTTGTCTGGCACAGAGTGGCCTCCCTGAGCCATGAAACTCCTTTGGGCTTGGCTGCAGCTCCCTGGGAGCTTCTTCCAGCCTGTTCCCTGAGAGAGCCATAGGGGCTTTAGGGCATCCTGTGTGATTTACTGTCCTTGCCTTCCTCGTCTGGAAATCCCAAGGCACTCCGTAGCCCCTTGCTTTTTATTAAGGAAAACAAACACTTCTGTTCAGATATAAGGCCAAAATGAAATAGAAGCATTTCTGTGGGTAAGACTCAAAATTCCCAGTTTCCTTGATCACTTAGAATAACACCTTTGGGTGGCATGGAGAAAGCTGACCCTGAGCTGTGTGTTGTGTCCCTGCAGAGATGTCGGGGACGGTGTCGGACATTTCGCTGGTGCACTGGAAGCAGCAGTGGCTGGAGAATGGCACCCTCTACTTCCATGTGTCCATGAGCAGCGCTGAGCAGCTCTCCAGGGCCACCCCTCCCAGCCTCCAGGAGCCCTCGGAGATCGTGGAGGAGCAGATGCACATTCTTCACATCTCAGTCATGGTGAGTGCCAGCCGCTGGTGGCATCAGAGGGGATGGAGGCAGCCCCTTGGAGGAGGGGGTGAGGGGCAGGGTGGTGAGGCTGGTTTGCAGATGTTTGTCTCCCTTCTTGGCTGGGTCTCCAGAAAGGGAGAAATGTTTGAATGGAGCAGGGGAAAAAAATAAAAAGAGTGCTTGGTCTTCTGGGAAAATGAAACTAAATAAAGCAACAGAGTGTGCAGAAGAAGCTGTTGGAAGGGCAAAAAGGATCCTTGTAGTTCCTTCTGTCTCTGCTGGAAAGTGGTGAGGTGTCGCCTTGCTTTTTGCAGTGTTCCATGTTTTTACTTTTGTAGTAGAAGTTCCCATGCATTTTCTATAAACGCAGTCCTTGTTTTCCTAACTGGCCAAGATTCTTTTGAACTTTCAAACTGTTTTTCATTCCTTTCCCCTAAAGCGGAAAAAGATGATTGACCATGTCTTTATCCTGTAAACTTACAGAGGTGGTAACCTCTTTGTCCAATCCACGATTGTCTTAAGAAAGAGATATAAATGAGAGAATAAAGAAGGGCAGGGCCCTTTTGGTGGTCCTGCCTGGTGGTCCAAATCGCTGCTCTGAAGCCTGCATGTTTCTTTCGTAGCCAGCCGTACAACAGTGAGGTGCCAGTGGAGTATTTCTGCTTGGTCTCTGTGCTTGGGCATTGTGCAAAGGCAAGATTTTGGGCTTAGTCATTTCATCCTGAAGCTGAAGTTTATCTCTGAAGTAAGTAAGGGCTGCAGCATTTCTTGCAAAGGACAAGTGTGACCTAGAAGTAAAAAAGATGATCCAGTGCTTTGAATGTCTCCATCTGGGGTGTTTGTGACCTTTCATTAATGCACTGTTTATGTGCTGTGTTGCCTTTTAAAGTTTCAGTATCATATGAGGTGGTTGCCTACGTATTTGGATCTGGTCCATGGTTCCTCTGCTCCATCTGTAAAATGGGATTCAGTGTATTGTCCCTTCAATCCCACTGGGATAAGACATAGAAAATTAGGAGTTAGGTTGGTATATCCAGTGTGTGTGCATGCCATTCATTTCCCAGAGGAAGTCTGTTATGGGACTGGGGATCCCACCACAGCAACCCTCTGCAAAAGGTGAATCTGTTCATCTCTTGGAATCTGGGTCATCTCCACAACTTCTGTCCTTGGTTTTGGAAGGAGGAACAGAGACAATGGCAGCACCAATCCTCTATTAATTTTTTTTTATATTTGAACAAGCAGCTATTTGGCTTTTACAACTTAAATCTGTTTTTTTGAGTGTCTCATCAGTGGGGCTTTAGATTTAGCATTGAGTGCATGTGAGAGGGGAGAGAGGCTTTGCATTAAGGCTGTTGGGCAAGATAAGGTGCAGGATGGCAGAAGGGAAAGGAGCTGGGGCTGCAGCTTACTGAGTTGGATAGAGAATGGTTTTATGTCCTGCTGAAATTATCAGTGGGATGGGGTATTGGAGAGGGGGAAAGGGTTAGAACTACATACTTGGAAAATGAGCCTGAAAATGTAAGTGAGAGACAGAACAAAGAAAGAAGACAGCACAACACGTGTGGGTGTGAAAAGCTCAGTCCCTGGCAGGAGGTTTGAGTATGGAATTGTTTGGCTGATGTGGGCAAACCTGAGCCCTGGGGAATTGCCCTGTGTGTGGGGGGTGACACTGTCTCTGCAGCCTGGTGATTCCTGCTCAAAATGCAGATTTTCTGTAGCAGGGAGAGATTCAGTCCTGCTCCTCAGCCCTTGCTGAAGATGCTCTCTAAAATGCAGCAGATGATGGTGATGATTTGATGCTTGGAAAGTTGCTTTGAGAAGCTGCTGCCCAGAGCCTTCCTTTGCTGCACCTGGGAATGCAGGGGCAGCAGTGCCGGTGGGATGGAGCTGACAGCATTGCTGTGCACGTCACAGCAATGTCACAGCAATGTCACAGGAAGGGGTTTGCCCCCTAATCCCGGGTCAGCCAGGCAAGATGAGCTTTGCCAATGGTGTGTGTGCACCCATGGCTTTGCTGTGAGAGTTAATTCCTGCCCTGAGCCTCTCTTCCCTTCTGCAAAAGCAACAGGAGGACAGGAGAGAAGGAGTTGTTCCTTTCACACACAGAATGAGCTGTAATTCCACTGTCTTTATAAATCCTGGAATTCCCTGCAGCAGGAGCCAAGGTCCTGGGCATGGATCTGGCTCTGGGCTGGGGTCTGGGCTGCACATATGTCCCTGGGGAGGCAGGAGCCCTGCAGATCCCTTTCCTGGGTCAGGATTGCAGCACAGGCTTGAAACTTTGCCCAGATTTTTCAGAAGGTTCATTAACTTTTTGAGTGAACCCAAGCCAAGTTTTGAGTTACCAGCAAAGATGATTCTGTTTTGTTGTTTTATTACTTTTTTTTTCCTTTCTTGAGGCCTCATAGAGTTCTGTAGGTGAAATAAAACAGGCCCAGATATTTGTTTCTTGGGTGGAATATTTCACCCAGATCTCCGGGCTGCTTTCCCACTCCTTTATTTTCCTTTTTGACCCCAGCTGGAACACATCCCAGAGGGCCCCCATCACTTGAGCTCTCCCACCCGAGCAGTGGGGTTCCCTGGCTGTGCTGTGCTTGGCACAGGAGGCCCTGGGTACTCCTTCCTGTCCCCCTCTATGTCCACATCCCTTTTGCCCTGGGATACAACCTGTGTCCTCCTTCCCAGCTCCCCAGATACTTTTCCTTCCTCTTCCTACCATGAAGCCCAATGTCTCCTGAGTGCTTTCTATAAACCAAACCACCATCACTGCTATGGACAAAATTCCAGCCCACCCCAGAGCTGCCTTGGCATTCAGGCTCTGCGTGCCTTGTCCATCATCAGCCCAGGGGACAGGAGGGGACATGGGACAGTGCTTCCCCCATCTCCTTTAAGTGGCTGTAACATTTGATTTCCCTCTCTCCTCATGCTGCAGGTGATTTATAGGAGCTGGGGAAGGTTTGCCTGGGGGATGTGGTTAACCCCTCTCTTGGCACAGTTACTGGGCAGTGAGACATCTCCAGAGCAGGAGCTGGTTGGATTTCTGGAGGTGTTTATGGCCTGGCTGGGAGCTCCTGCTCTGCCCCTAAAGCCAAGACCCTCTCTGTGCTGCACGGGGGCTCCAGGGAGATGCAAATCCTGGGTTTGCTCCTCCTTCCAGTGATTCTGGCTGTCAGTCTGTGGCTTTCTGGTTTGGGATTGGTTTGCTGTGCAGCAGGAGAGTGTCCATGGACAATGTCCCTGTGGCCACCAACTACCCCTGCAAAGCACTGACAGACTGTGGCCCTCTTTACACCTCCCTTCCCGAGCTCAAGGGCATCTTTGACAGCAAGATAATACTTAATTTTTATTTTTTTTTTCCTTTCCTAACTGTTTTTTCTTAATCTCTCCCCAATGAGACATAACATTAATTACTGCAGTTAAAGGGAATTCAGTCTCCATTACTCTCTGCCACCCATTTCCTCTTGGCTTCAGCATCTGAAATTTGTCTCCCAAATGAAAGGAAGGGATAAAGAGAAAAGAAAAACAAATATGCAAATGCAAGATTTTATTTATTTACCTTTTTTTAAAGCACAGTGTCAAGTAGAAAGGAATCAATATTTTTGTCATTATGCCTGTTGTGTTTTTTCACCATAATCTCAGCTGTCATTTGGGTTTAATTGTGTTGTTTCCTGTTGTGTGGAAGTAAATCTTATCTGTTTTGGATTAAAATTCAATGAAGGTCACAGCAGCTCGAAAACTTACCAGGCTGCAGCAATTAATGTTCATTTGGCTTTGATAAATTGGAATGTTCCCCACAATGGGACTGGAGTGGATTTCAGAAGCAATAATTCTTCCATTAACTCAATGATTCCCCGTGTGATGGAGCATCTTGTCACTGCTCTGTTTGTCATCTGTCACTTCAAGGATCTGGGCATATGCCTGATATGATTTATCATGATTATCGGGGCTGCTTGTGTCAAAACATTTTAAACCACTAATTATTCGAGCCTTGTAAATTGCTGAATTTAACAAAACATAAGAGAGATTTATTTTTTTGTTGTTCCCCACCGCCTGTGTCCCAGTTTAATTATGGCTTTGTGTGGTGCTAAATCCAGCCCTGGGGCTGTGTCCTGAGGCTTTGGCCATAGAAGGAGGGTGTTTGTCAGGCTCTGAGGGCTGGGACAGACAGGTTTTGTGTCTTCATTGACCCTTTGATCAGGCATCAGTAGGACCTGTGAGTGCTGAGATGCAGGTTTGGGAAGAGGATGCAGAGCTCCACCCCATCCTGCTGGTGGAAGGATGGGATTTCCTCTCTTGTGAGTGATGCCAGTGAAAGTCTTGGCTATGGGATACCAGAGCCAGGACCATCCCTGCATGGTGGGAGGTTCACAAATGTGCTCTGTGCTGCCTCTGCTCCACCTCCAGCAGAAAGAAGCTGGTTTTTTTGGAGAGTGGTCAGGAGGAAAAGCCTTGTTGCATCCCATGCCATCACCTTGCAAGGGACCATTAAAGTGTCTGGAGTAAAAGGTGACCAGACCTCATCAGGCTGCTTTTTTAAAAAAAACACAGGTTTTTATTTGTAATGCCCACTTTCTGCTGGCTGTGCTGGCAGCAGACAAGTTATCTGCTGGCTTCTAGGTGTCCCAGAGGATTTTCTTTAACTCATATTTGTGGAGTTGCCTTTTTTCTTCTTGTTCCCATACATCCTGATGTTTCCCTAATGATGGTGCTGTGCTCCATCAACCCCTGAGCTGGGTATAAATTGTGGTCTTAAACTCTTCCCTCTGCTTTCACATCCTGCTCTGAAGTGGAGCTGGGAAGGAATCCTGTGCCCCAGTGCACCCTGTGGTGTGTCCTGGGGGTCCTGCCTCAGGCTGGGGCAGCTCTCCAGTTCCTCAAGGAATCTCCAAGAGCAAGCAAGTTTTTAGGAGCTCCTATCACCTTTAAGAAAAAAAATTTCCCTTTGAGGGTGGTGAGACCCTGGCACAGGGTGCCCAGAGAAGCTGTGGCTGCCCCTGGGTCCCTGGCAGTGCCCAAGGCCAGATTGGACAGGGCTTGGAGCAGCCTGGGATCATGGAAGGTGTCCCTGCCCATGGCTGGGGTGGAGCTGGATGGGCTTTAAGATCCTTTCCAACCCCGGCCATTCCATGATTCTGTGGTTGCTCTCCTTCCCACAGGTGGATGTAACATCACACCAGTGCAGCTGGGCTTATCCCTGCTTGTGTGGGAGGGGAGAGGAGGCTGAAACCCTTTCCAGAGCTGGGCTGATTCCCACTGTCCCCAGCCAACAGCTCTCTGAGGGGCCACTCCAGATCCTGTGGCCTTTGGGTACATCCTTTTAGCCCCAGCATTCTCTCAGATTGGCCATTCTTTGTGTGGTGCCTCATTTCCCTACCCAGTCAAATTTTGTCCTCCCTAAACTTCCCAGTGGATTCAGTTCCCTCCCTGCCTTGTGCTTGCATGTGCTGTGTCCTGTGGGATTGCTGGACCTGGCTTCTCCAGTGGATGCAAACATTGCTTGAGCCTTCCTCTGGCTCCTTGCAGCTTGTCTTGCTGATGGCAGTGCTGGAGCTCCTGTCAGCCAGCTCAACTGGAGAAAAAAAACCCTGGTGTGACATGAGTAATGAGGTAGTGAAGGAGGCACAACATCTGTGTCATCATTTCTGCACCAGGAGGTCAACCAGATTCATCACACGTGCACTTCCAGCTTGTGATGTGTTTAGAAATTAATTAAGATAGGGAGAGAATTGCTGCTGCAGCAGATTTTCTTATCTGAAAGGTATTAAAAAGCTAAATTGATCTCCAATGAGCTGTTTTTATAAAAAAAAAAAAAAACGAACAGAAAAGCTCTAAAACCCCTGGGTTCAGCATCTCCCTGTGTGAGAATTGTGTGTGGGGAGAGGAGAAGGAGCTGCCCACCCTGATGTGCAGGAGGTGGACTGAGCATCCCCAAACCCCTGGGATGGGGATGGGAGCTGCAGGCTCCGTGCTGAAGGCAAACCAAGCAATCCTCAGAGCATCACCAGTCCTCCCCACTGTGCTGAAGGTGGCCCTCAGCTCTTTCCTGAGCTCCTTCAGGGTGGCCAGAGGGACTGGTGGGGTCTCAGGGCAGAGGGGCTGGGTGCCTGCAGGCTCCGTGGGGCTGGGGCTGGAGCTCAGCCCAGCTGGAAGCCACCAGTCATGCAGGAGCACTGGAACTGCTGCACAGAGGAGTTGTTGCTGGTCCATGCTGGAAGAAAGTCCCACTCCTCTCACCCTGACACTGTCATGGCATCTCTTCTTTCCCAGGATGGGACATTCTTTGGCATGAAGTTCCATTTCCATTTAATGTGCCATTAACCGACTTCTTGCTGTCTGGGAGATGGATCCTCTTTCATTCACCTTCTCCCTCCTCTCCACTCTCCTTTGCAGAGCCAGGACTAAATGTAGTTAATGATGTGCTCTGATATTTAGGGAATTCATTTTGAAGGGATTTGTCTTCAAATTGTCACTTTTGTCACAATGACACCTGTTATGTTAATAATTTTTCACTAATCTCTCTCAGTTTTCCACCTTAGCTCCAGTGAATACATTAGACCCTTTATGGCTTTCTCTCCATCAGACTTTTTCCACCCCTCTGGGTTAAAATATGTAACTGGAGTGTTTGATTTGCATCTCTGATAAAGGGAGGCTGAATAAACGCTCTCAGTTTGTCTGAACTGAGCAGCAAACGGAACTTTCTCATGTCATCCCCAGAGCAATCCGAGTTGGTACTGGGGGAAAAGCAGCCACGGGAAGCACTGGGAAGGGGTTTGGTTTTTGCAGATGGCATCGAAGGCGTGGGAGGGATCTGCAGCCTGAGAAAATTTCCCCAGCCTCGACGTGCTGAGAATTGAGGATGGAAGGGAAAAAGGAAAAACCCCCGTTGGAAAAGTGGCCGGTGTTGTCAGGGGGGTGTGAGAGCTGGAAAGGGGGATGCTGAAGTCGTGATGAGCTGAAGGAAAAAATGCCAGAGGGAAGGTTTTGGGAGTGGGGTGAGGAGCATCAGAGCAGTGAGAGCTGTGGCACAGGGTGGGACATGCTCTGTGCTGCCTTCGCCCCCGGGCCAGGTCCTTCCAAGAGGGTATTTTTATCAGTTTGCTGATCTCAGAGGCTTCTCTTGAACTTGTTCCCTTCCTTCCTCCTCCTCACTCTTCCCCTTCCCACCATCTGTCTGGAGAAATACTCACATCCACAGTGCTGCAGGGTGTAGCTGGTGGCCTGACCTTTTGGTGGTGGTTTTATTTTTCCCCAGTGTAGGACAAGCAGATGGAAATCCAGGCTTTGGTGGGGTGGCTCTGCCTTAGCTCCTGGTTTCCAACCCTCTCATCCACAGGTTGGTTCTCACTGAGCTGCTGGGCTCCTGGAGAGAGCAGTTCCACATGGGAGCCCCGTGCTAATCGTGTGTGTGAAGTGCTGGGAGCACTGGATTGGTACCTTTGAAACACTGACGTAAACACAGAAATGCTCTGCAGCTCCCAGCCTGGAGCTAATTGCCTTAAACTGCCAGGCTCCAAAGTACATATGGCATTAAAATTGTCAGGAAATGTTATTCCAGGAAAACTGCTGTGGATGCTGCCTTCACCAGGGATGGCTGGGTGTGGGTGGCCCCTGGCTCCAAGGTAGTTATCTCAACGATGGAGAGTGTTTTCCTGGGATGCAGACCTGGGAATGCTGGGTGAAGGGTATTGTTTCCTCACTGGTGAGCCTGGGCTGTGCTGTGGGATGCCTGACACTCTTCAGTCCCAGCAGGAATATTATAATCTCCATCTTTCCAATAATATATTCTCCATCTTTCTCCAGCATGGGCTCTGATCCAGGGCGAGGAGCCCTCACCCAGCTCTCACATCCCCAGGAGAGGATGCCTGTGGGCTTGAAAGCTGGGCTGGCCTTGAGACAAGCAGCAAAATGCCTTTTTATTTTCGCTTTCAAACCTTGTGTTGTCTGCAGTTCTTGCTCCTCTCAGTTGTTACTCATGTTTGAATGTGAGCTGGAAATGTTTGCATCCATTCGAGTGCAGTCGGTGTCAGGCGCTGGCTCGTGTGAAGGTGAACTGAGCTCACCCTCAGAACAGCTGCAAGGTGCTTGTGAAAGATGTTACATTACAGCACCACAAAAGGCTGAATTATCATTTGATTGGTGAATCCCGAAGATTGGAGTAAAGTGCTAACGACAGGATGAAATGCAATATCATATTTGTCCCCAGAAATGTATTTGCTCTCAGTTTGGGCTTTCCTTTTTTTCCCCATTTAAAAATAAATTGGACTTGGTTTCATGAGGCGCTGTGATGCCGTGAAAAGGCAGAGCGCTTTTTGTTCAGGGAAGTGTCAGAGTGAAATGTTTCTACTCTTCAACACTTTCTATATCCTCCCCAAAACCACTTACACTTTAGTTTCAGCTGATGTGAAACTGTCTGAGCAGATAAACCGTTCCTGGAAAAAAAAAAGAAACCTTTCCAAGCTCTGCGTGGAGTAACTGTGCCTGGAGCAGAGGAGATGTGGTGCTGATCATCACCCCCTGCGTGCCTGCAGCCTGTGCAGTGCCTGGGGCAGGGGATGCTCAGACTCCCACCAGCAGGAAACAGGGGGAAGAAGCTCACGTATCCATGATTTTCGCTGCTCATACAGCAGAGCACTTTTTGAGAGTGTCTTGGTCTTGCTGCTTTGGAAATTGGACAAAATTCCTGTCGGCTTAATTGGGAGCAACATCAGGCCAAGTGTGGTTATTTTTACCTGTCGCTGTTCCCACTCCACCTCCTCCCTCCATCCTCACAGATGAGGGGGAGCGAGCTCTGCTTCAGCTTTCCAAAGGTCTCTGCCAGCTCCGAGCAGGAGCCTCGCCGTGAACTCTCGTGATGTGCAGCAAAGGAAAAGGGGAGAGAGGAAAAAATGGACTTGTGCTTATTGTTAAAATCCAATTATGTAAAACTGCAGGAAAAGAAGTGTTTAAGAAGGGAGCTGGTTGGCTGGCTGGGCTTTGCCTCAGGTGGGTGCATTTACCTCAGTGGGTTTGCTGGGGGTGAGTGCAAGGCCCTGCTTTTGGGGGCTCCATACAGCAGCGTGGGGTGCAGGGAGGGTGTCCAGAAGTGCTCTTCCTGCCCTGCTTTCCCTGTGCTGGGATGTGGGGAGGGTGACAGCCTTGTCCTGGCCACTGAACAAAGCCATGACCCCAGGCTGTGTCCACTCACCTCCATCCCAACAGCTTGGACACAGCAAAACAAGTAGTGTGGGTTTGTTCTCTTTAATTTTAAAACTTTTTTTTCCCCATGCTCTTCCTCCTTGGCACACAAGTCAGCGGTGGCAGGGAACCTTCAGCCAAGCTCTCCATCACATGTCCCTTGTTTTTTGTGTGTTATTTTTTCCTCACTGCTGCCCTTGCCAAGGGAAGGACATTGTGGAGCTGCTGAGACTGGCAGGGCCTGTAACACTGCCTGCCAATAGCCTCGATGTCTGAAAAGACTTAGGAAGTCCAAGCTCTAAATTAGCTCCCGAATAATTTTCTTCCCCTTCTGTGGCTGGAGAGCCCTGCAGAGCCAGCCCTGCTCCCCGTCTGTCACAGGGCTCCCCAGGGAGCTGCTGGCTCTGCTGTGGGGCTGCAGAGGCTCTGCCTGGAGAGCAGCACGATACTCCCATGGCGATAGCAGGAAGAGTCTCAGCGTGAGTGGCTCAAGGCAAGCTGGAGCGCTCCAGGGACAAATTCCTGCCCCCTGCCCAGCTCCCTCCTGCTATAACCGATTGGGAAGTGTGTTGGGGCTCCTGGCTGTGGTGCTGGAGGGCAGGAGGGGAAGCACAGAGCTGATGGACAAATGCTGAAAGCCTGGCAGGGGAGCTGGGAGCCCCATCCCGTGCTTGCCCCAGGGATGCTGCTGAGAGCAGCCAAGGCCATGGCACTGTTGGCAGCACACACGGCGGGGACATCTGGGGCCAGCAGAAGCTGGAGGAGGGGAGCAGGAGGCGTGCTGGCTGTGTGTCTGCTGGGGAAGGGGACAACCTGGGCCCTGGCCAGCTGTTCCCCTCCAGCACTTCATTTCTGCCCTTGCCAGGTCAGTGGGGGAAGGCAGCAGCTGCCGTGGGATGGGAGCAGGAGCAGCTCTGGGTCCCTGTGCTCTGCCTGGGCACGATATCTGCAGGGCAGAGCTTCTCCCAGGGCCTCTAGAGAGAGGTGGTTTTGGAGCAGCCGAGCCTGCGGAGCAGCTTTGCTCTCAGTGCTGCTGTTTTGGCACGGCTCTGTCTCAGAACTTTGTCTCTGCTTCTGTTCTCACCTCTCAAGAGAGAAACGGGAAGGGCTCAGCTTTGCTGTGTCTCCTGGAAATTCAGGCTTCAGCTCTGCAAATGCCCTGAGGTTCTGCATCCCCCCTGGCACTCCAGCCTTCACACTGAATGCAAATTGCTCTTTAAATGTCTCTGTAGGTGGATTTTAGCTGCTCAGGTGCTGCGGGCAGAGCACAGGCATCACAACTGCTCTGCTCTGCTAACCCTAAACCACCCCGGAAAGGGCTCTTGTGCTATGGGGCTCTTTGAATCCTGCCTGGATTTGCAGTGGGTGAGGATGAGGATGTTTCCCCGGAGGGCTGAGCATCTCCAGGACGTGTTGCTGCGTTTCTGTGGCTCAGGGAGGCCGGGCTGCTGCTGCCAGCATTGCTCCTTCCCCGGGTTCTCTGGGCCCTTGGAGGTGGCACGTGTGTGGGAGAGGCAGCCGAGCTCCACTGAGCCGCCTCGGGCACTCGAGTCTGTCCGCTTCATCCTAACAGCAGGCACCTTGGGGAATGGCAGAGGAAAATTCCACTTCTGCAGCAGTGCAACTTGGGTTTTGTATTGTTATTGTTTTTTTAAAAAGGCTCTGTCAGGCTGCTGCTCGCTCCCCCTCCCCGTGCTGTGCAGCCAGCTCTGAAGCAGAAGTGATATTTTCTGCCAATGCAATGATTAGCCTTTCTGCTAATGACCCACGAACAGTGTCCAAAATAAATGAGCCCAACCTGCTCATCTTATTAGCCAAATGATTGCATGGAAAGAGGAAATATCTGCAGAAACAGCTTAGGCAGCTGTAATTTGGAAGCGTGGAGGAGTCACTGCTTGAAGTATGGAGAGGAGCCATATGTCTTCAAAAAGCTGGGAGAGCTCCTGAGTTATTGGGGTGCTTCTGCTGAGCCCCTGCTCCCCCTTTTGTGAAATAATTCTGCAGGGCTGCAGCTGTGGCTGTCCTCAGATTCTGCTGGTTCCTGGAGACAGGTAGATATTTCTCCTCCTGTCCTCCTTGTCTGGTTTTTGGCTTCCCACATGCCGTAGATGACAGGCAGCAGCAGTGGGATGTCGGTCAGGAGAGCAGCTGATGCAGTAGCCAGTACTACGCTGTTCTTCAGGAGCTGTCCTTGTGTCCTTCAGGCTCTTCCCAAAGCACTTGGCAAGGTTGTGGAACGTCCTTGTTTGACATGGGGAGGGATGAGGAGCAGAAAAGGGAGAAGTGAAGGGAAGGGGGGGGGTTCTGCAGAGAAGGGAGGTGAAGGAGGGCTTGTGATCACCCTCATAGATCGTGGTGATACTGAAGTAAAACAAGAGTTGGCTTTGGAAGGGGTTTCAGACTTCGTGTAAATGCAAGAGAGAACCAGGGCTGGGTGCAGAAGAGTAGAGCACAAGGATGGGGAATGTATGGAGAAGCTGGAGGGCTGACTGGGAAACCCCTCCTGATTTTGGGAACAGCTTGACCTTCTCTGGGGGATGTACTCAGTTTGGAAGGTGGGTTGTCTCCCCAGTTGCTGCACGTGTGTCTCAGTAGGTCCCTTGCCTTCAAAAAGACCTGTCCCTGAGCAAGGTGACAGCAGTGTGGCTGTCCTGGAGAAGGGCTCTGGGAACTGAGACAGGCCCTGGAAGCTTGACCCTGTAGCACTGAAGCTGTGTCACATCAGAGAATGTGCACAAGCTCGTGTCTTGTACAACAGCAGAGAAAACCACACTTGATCCTCCTGTCCCCTGGAGGGAGGGCAGCTGGAGAGCTGGCTAAGGATGCACCAGCCCTAAAAATCGCTGAGGAGGGTGAGGTCATCCTCTTCCAGCACCCTGTGTGCAGGCCGTGTGCTTCTCTGACTCTCTGTGGCACAGCTGATGTGAATTCCTGTGTGCCTGTTCCCTTGTTCAGCATCTCAGCTCGTGGGTCCCCTCAGTCCCCTGGTCCCTCCAGGACCCCTCAGCAGCTGACCATGACCAGAGCCCTCCTTGATATTCCATGCCTCTGTTCACATGTGTGAATATATATCCCATGAAATATAAACTCCATATAGCTATGTGTATATTTATTTTTTACCAAGCTGGCATCTGAAGGGTTTCATGCACAGAAATAAGAACCATTAATTTTCAGTTTAACTAGATTCATATGTAGCTACTTCATTGCTCCTTTCTGTTTCATGCAGACAAATTCTGCTTTGGACTTCTTTCTTCCTTTCCTAATTAATGGGGGAATTGCTAATCGTACATTTTTTTTTTCCTAAGAAGTTTTGGGTTTAAACGATTATCTGTGCTTGGGAAACATCCTGACAGTGCAAATACTGAAAACTGGAACACTGAGTGGATGAGCCAATGACCCCGACTCTCCTTGCACCTCTGAGTGTCTTTCACTGCACTGAACCTTCAGGAATGCTGCCCTCGCTCCCTGAGGCTGGGAGGTGGCCGAGACAGCAGTGTGGGTGTGGATGGAAGGTTCACCTGCACGCCCCAGGCATTTGATAACTTCTCCTCGTTGTTCTCTTAAACAAGTTTTTCAGGTTAACGCTGAAGTGGTTTGGCTGTGGAAGATGTGACTGCAGGGTGGGTTTTGTTTCTTTGGGTTTCATTTTGCCATTTTTTGATTGTTTTTGGCTTGTTTGTTTTTTATGAGTGGGGCAGCTGCTTCTTCAGTAGCTCAACCCTTCCACATGTGCCAGCCCTGTCGATGGCATTGGGACAGCCAGAGGAGCTCTTCATTCTCAAGGGTTTTGCAGGATGAAGATTTGCTTTTCCGTAGGATCCGTGGAGTGGAAGGGATTTGGAGCGGTCATTGAACCCAGCTCTGTGCCCTCGGGCAGGATCAATAACCCTTTGTCACTGGTGATGGATGTTTCTCTGTCCTGTTCTGCAAGAATTCCAGTCCTTGTGGGTGATGGTTCCAGCCTGCCCTGTCTGACAGGGATCAGGGCAGAGCAGCCCCACCAGTGCTTTGCCTCCAGCCCAGCTTTGGACAGCCGAGGATTTCAGATAACTTTTGCACTGTTTGGACAGATTTAAATAAGCAGGCGGCTTGGAGTGATGGATGGGAATCCTTTTCCTGTAAATGTTTTGCTCTGAGGATTTCGCTGCAAGTCCCTGGCTCCTGGCAGCATGCAGGGATGCAGGCTGGCATCTCCCTAGGGCTACAGGGGTGGAGGGCACCCAGAGCTGCTGCTTTGGAAGAGGAGGGGTCTAAGCACTTCTGTTTTTCTTTCCAAGCTGCCCTCTGAACACTGGGTTACGCCTGTGTTCTGTGATGCCAGATCCATTCCTCTGTCCAGCAGCTCACCCTGCAGGGATAGGGACATTTGGTGCCTGAGGAAGGGACGTGGATTGCTGAGGCTCTGAGTTCTGGGATTTCATTCCCTGGAGCTCCTGTTTGATCTGTGCAAGACTCGTTCAGCCTCTGGTTTCAAAGCCCACACTCCTGTCCAGTTTGTATGAGGGCGCCTGGTCTTAGATCAGTAACCGTGCTGCTCTTCTGTGCTTCCCAGCACATCCTACTGCATTTATCCTTGGATTTATGGATTTATTCCAGTCCCACTCCCATGAAACACAGGTGGGGCTGCTCAGGTTGGAAAACCTGAGAGAGCTTTTCCAAGGGCTTATCCAAGGATCACAGCCATGGACCAGAAGGGCTGAACTACCAAATTTCCAGCGCTCTGTCTGTAGCACGAAGTAGAGACCCTATCTTTTTTTGGGCTTCCTTTGTTCTGTGGGAAAATACTCTGGTGTGATGAAAGCCTGAAAGAAGGCTGCTGAGGACAACAGCTGAGCCCTGGGGGAGCAAGAGGCTTTTTGTTTGGAGCAAGGGGAGGGTTTGAAAGGAGCTTGTGCAGGTCAGTGCTGCCTCTGGAGGGGCGCTTCTCTCCACCCCAGAGCTCCCTCTACTCCTTGCCACTCTGGCAACACAGACGGCTGCATCTTCATCTCCCATTCATTGTTTCCCCTCAGGCCAAGCCGTTTCTTTTGCAGGGCTCCTCTGAAGATGGAAGCATTGAATAAACTGGGTTTAGTTTAGATTAGATGTGAACTCAGGCCAGCCGCAGGACAGGCACCACATCGAGGAGATGGAGCTGGCTGGAAGTTGTTTGCCTGCCTCCTGCAAACTAAAAACAAACTGCTGGGGGATGCCTGCGCATGGTGGGGGGAGAGAGCAAACTAAAGCTCAGTACTCAACAAACAAGGAGTGGAGAGGAGGTTTGTGAGCCCAGAGGTGTGGGCAGAAGGGCTTTATTAGCTGCATTTGAAACATTTTGTCTCCATTCCCGTTTAGCTGTGGAATCTAACTTCATTTTAGCATTACATTTAGATTTTCAAAACAGGCCTGTCAAATTAGCAAAAGGAAATTTGATTAGAAAATGGCAGCAGGATTGAGGTCTTTGTTTTTCTCTGTTCACAATTTGGCTCAGTGTTTGCTCTTAACCAAAAATACATCACTGGAAAAGTGGGTTTTAGCTAGTCAACACTTGCCAATTGTGAGGAAAAAGATAGGGAGCAGAGATGGAAAATTCCTGCCACTATCTCCCCAGTTGCTGCTCCTTGTCTGGGAGCTGGAGAGTCAGGCTGTGGGGCCAGGGCTGAGGTGACATCAGTGGTGACATGGGGACTGGACTGGAAGGGTCACAGGAGGGTGGGATGGCTTTGTGCCTTCCCCTGCTCTCCCCTGCTGGCTGCTATCCCCATGTACAGCTGTGTGAACTCCCTGAGAACATCAGGGGCTGAGCCCTGGTGCAGCTTTGGGAGCCTGGTTTAGTGGGGGATGCTTAAACTGGGCTGGTTTGGGGTGAGGTGCAGAGCTCTGCCTGTTAACCCTAGTGCCTTGGTGTTCCTGGTGTCTGTCCCGGGCTGGGCTGGGTGGGAGCACATTCCAGAGGGACAAGGATAAGGAAGGCAGATGAGTACAGTTAAAACACTGGGTGATAACAGCCAGCAGAGGGGACAGGGCTGGAGAGCTGGGAACTGCCATCCCAGTGCCCAGGAGAGCTTCCAGGGGGATGAGGGGGATTTGGGGCTGGAGGAGCAGCTTTCCTTGTCCAGACCCCTCTTGGGAGCAGCAATGAGGTCTGAAATGATCATCCTCACCTGGTCCCTGCCAGGGATGGAGCTGGGATCTGCTCCCCAGTTATTCACAGATGCTGCAATTAGGCTGGAGACAGAGTGTCAAAAACCTGTGTCAAAAACCTGACAGCAGCCCCGGAGTGTGCACGGGGAGGGGGTTATTAGCCTGTTATTATCCATTTATCCAGATAGCCCGGCTAATCAGCTTTCAGATGGGGAGAATTAATTGGTTTCGATTGGAGCACCAGGCAAGTTTAATTGAAATGAATCTTTCCCACTTCCAAACGGGCACTTCCTCAGCTGCTGCTGCCTGGGGAGGGGGGGCTGCAGCCTTCCCACCACGGCCCTCGAGGTGTGGTGCAGCTGAGCTGGGTGAAGCAGCTGTACCAGCCATGCCCTGCAATCCTCTCTCCATCTGGGAAGGAGCTCTTGTTTCTCCATCCCTGCATCCTGCTCAGATACACTCCAAACCCTCTGCTCCCAGCTGGGATGGGGAGTGTGAGTCTCAGATTGTCTCAGCCCCTTGTGGCATACCAGGGAGCTGTGCAGGTGCTCTTGGTGGCACCCAGGTGGCATCACTGCCGTGCTGCCACCTCTGCTTTCCTCCTGTTGACATTGATGTCCTGCATCCATACAGAGAAAAAAAAAAGAAAAAAGACTTGAATTTCAGGAGCTTGGGGACAGGGGCTGTCCCCAGGGGGTGCAAAGGGCCCTTCTGGAGCTGCAAATTCAGCTTTTCCCAGCCCAGTGGCAGAGTGCCCTGTCCTCCCTTTTCCCAGAAAAGAGTTTGTTGGTCTCATGCCCTTCAAATAACAAGAAAAAAACCAGATCTGGTGCATTCCCACACTTTTATATTCCCAGTTGATGCAGCAAGAGGGTGAAAAAGGAGCAGTTTTGTCAAGAAGTGCTGCAGAACAGAAAGGTTTCTGTGGACTCGTGTGTGAGCAATGAGTGTGGGAGCTGTACTGCAGGGAAACCCATCCCAGTGGGTTTGTTTTTCCTCAGTGCTGAGCCCCGAGGTGATTTGGAGGCATCACATGGAGAGCTGGGTGAAGGGAACTCTCTGTTCTTGTCAGGGAGATGAAAAAGCCCTGGGAGATGAAAAAGCCCTGAAACACCAGATAAATTTTATCTGTGTGCAAGGTTCCAGGGAAGTTAATGGGAGTTAAGTGTGTGGTTAAGTGCTGTATTTAACTGGGCTCTTAATAGGCTGCTGGGAATAGCTGTGGTGCTTTGGGAGAGGAGGCTTGTGGGGTTCCTGAGGTCTTGGAGCTTTTCTTTAAATCAAAGTCTTGGATCTCCCCGCTCTGTGCTGCATGGGGGGGGGGGGCAGCACAATTTCCAAATTTCTTATCAAATCATAAATGAAAGTTGATTAAAATTGCTGTGTGATGCCCAGGGTACCAGTAGAGGATTCTCTCAGAGTGTGGGGGGCTGTGGTGTGTAATTTCTGTAGTGTGACTTCAGAATGCCAGAATTCCAAAGTGCCTTCAGAAGCCAAGTGCCATGTGGGCACGTGCACAGAGGATTTATCCCTGGTATTGTGTTTGAACACCCTCCCTCTCCTTCTGGAAAGCTGTGGTTTGTGTTCATTCAGCTGTTGATGTTCATTATGCTGAAATGTTTGCACTTTAAATATGGTAAGGCAGGGTTTGTTTTTTCGTGGGGGGTTTTTTGTGGGTTTTTTTTCTTTTTTTACACAATAGGCTGGCTCGTTCCCAAAAAAACCCCCACAGCCCACAAAACAAGCTCTGTGTGTACAATAGCACCTTCCCATCATCTCCTCGCTCCAGAAATTGTTTGAGAAGTCCATAAATAAATGCTAAACCTCTTTTCCACTCTCCCTCCCATCTTCACCGTGGGTAGAGCAGCAGCACAACCAGTGCAGAGACCTGAACAGGATTTGGAGGTGTTTGGCTCTCCAAGAAATCCCTGTACTTGTGGTGAATTTTTGCACCTCTGCCACATTTCCTGGACAAGTGGCCAAGGTGTGGCAGCCCCAAAATGGGCTGGTTAATTGAGCAGGGCGGGTGCTGTGCCGTGTCCCCCCGGGGCTCAGGAGCTGGAGGCACGATGTGAGTCGTGTTCGTGTTCCCTCACCCAGAGATGTGCATCTCTTATTAGATTAATCTTTTCCCTAATATATGCAGAATATACAGTGGGAACAGCATTAATTCGCACTAATGGTTGTGAGATCCACTGAGAATTAACTGCATTTTTTTGCAAATTAGTGAGGAAGCGGATAAACACAATTATTAAAAAAAACAAGCAAAGGTACTTTTGCAACAGTAGTACGTGTTTGTCATTTATCTGAGTAATGTTCTTTACTTTTAATTATATTTCATTACTTGCTAGCAAACGCTGTGCTGGCGGATATTGTAATAATCCTCCTAATTTGGGGCCTTGCTTTAGCATTTGCTGAACCTTTGTTTGGAAGGGGTTGGGTAGGTCAGGGACCCTGTGGTGGCTGTGACTTTGGGAGGTCTCATGGCAAGTGCTTTCCATCCCTGGAGGTGTTACTGGTGAATTCAGTGAAACCAGGCTGAGACTGAGCCTTGGAGGGCTTCACTGGTTTTCTCTCTCACTTGGGAAGGTGTTAGTGCCACACACAGCCAGTTTGGGTGGATTCCCATTCGCCCTTTCCCTGGCAGGAGCTGCCTGTGCTGGGATGTGACTGTGGCATGGGAATGCTGGGTTCCTGTGGATGATCAGGATTTGGGCTCTGTGCTGAGGATGGTTCAGGAAAGGACACTGTGTCAGGGGTGACCGTGAGGGACTTCCCTTTAGCCCCTGTTTCACTGAGAGCTGCTTTTTGTGTTGCCACAGCCCTGGGCACTCTCAGCCTGCAGCACGTGGTTGTCCTGGCTGGTGAAACCTCACCTGCACTGGGAGACACTTACTGTGCATGAGGTGGCCTCTTTTGTTTAAAATCCAGGTTGTTTCTCCTTAATTCAGGTGGGTTTTCCCTCCCCTTTGGAATATGGATGGCACACATTTCAGGCGTGGGGTGGCAGTGAGCTGAGTGGGATGAGCACGTGCAGGGATGGGGCTCTGTAATTCAAACTCCTCGTCAGGGGGAAAGGAAAGCTTTTGTTTTTGTCTCAGCTTTGTGCTCCCAGGCTGCCCACATTAGGAAAACATGAGCACAGGCACAGGAGACCTTATGAATTTTAAAATCTTCCCTCTCTGAGGGCAGGCTCTGGGTTAGCAGGTCAGCCCATTCAGGTGAACCATTTAGCACGCATTAAAATCACAATTTATGCAATCTGCGCCCCGGCTTTAAAAAGAGCCAGCAATCAGGTGCTTAATAAAATCACCTCCAGCCCTCCTCTTTCAGCTCGCTGCAAATAAATGCCTTTTTTTTACATAATAAAAATGGATTAGGAGTCATTTTGAATTGTTATCCTAGCGAGATGTGCAGTTCGGGACACGCAGGCATGTTGGCTGTGATTGAGGGTTGTGTGTTTTGGTGCTTGCACACAGCCGGTGCCTGGGAGACCTTTCAAATAAACATTTACTGGAACATCACATTGCATGTCTGAGCAGCACAGAAAGGCTGATTGGCAGGTTCACTCCTTCTTTTGTTTCCCTTCTTGGATGAAACAACAAAACAAAACTGAGCATGGCTTTAAAAAAAAATATGAAAATGTGACTTGTTGTCTGACTTGTTCTTTTTGTCTTTTTTTTGTAACGTGGAAGAGTCAGAGATTTTAAAGTTATGGTTCCCACAGCAACTGTAACTCTCTTTGCTTGTGTGCTTGTTGTACTTTACAGGACTGCAGACACTATTAAATTTATGCCCTGTGTGTGGATGTGCAGCATGGCAAGAGGATCTGCATGGTCTGCATGGAGCTGTCCTGTGGGAACCCTTCCTCTTACACCCCTGGGCCACATCCTGTGCTCCTTGCACCCATCCACAGAGGGTGGTTCAGGGGTGCTGTCACCTCTGGGCAGGGTCAGGTGACACAGTTGTGGTGACAGCACCACCACAAGGCAGTGCCCCAAGCATATCGGTAGCTCAGTGAGGTGGTGAGCTGTGCAGAGAAGGGAAAAAAAGAGATGTAATGCAGTTCTCTTTGGGCTGCAATTCAAGGAGCTGTCCCTGCTCAGCAAAGCACTGAGGCGTGTGCTGTGGGCTCATGGACTGTAATGGGAATTAAACACATATTTAAAGCTGAGTGTGTGGTTAAGCACCTTGGTGAAGCAGTGCTTGAACAGGGATTTGAAGTGTGCAGGGATAAACCATCGTATTTTTAGGGGATTTGCCCTGTGTATCATCATTGTCCCTTATGGAGAGAGGTGGGGTTGAGTGATCTGGAGATCAGAACTGGATCCACATCTCTTTGGAGTACATATACACATATATTTTAATCCTGGTGTTTGTCTCTTCCTCTCTAGCCTTCATGCTGGCTGTCCTTGGTCCCTTCCCCACTCTCTGCCTCAGTTTCCCTGCCTGGTGCTCACTCATCCATGGGCTCCTCACTGGCCCCACAGCATGTGGGGTTTGGGCTGGCAGGGGTGCCTGTGATCTGTGGATGGGGGTGGGCTCTGCCTGACCTCTCTTTGCATCCAGGGTCTGGTGGTGCTTTGTGTGCCCCCTGGGAGGGGATGAAGTGCCTGAGCTGAGAGATAAGATGCTGTGGAGCTGAAATGTGGGAAAGCCAAAATTGGGGTGAGTGGAATTCCAGAATTCCAGAAGGGATGGGATGGAATGGGATCATCTGCTCTGCTCTCAGAGCTGCAAGGGGTGCAAGAATACCCCAAAGCCTCTATTTCTCATTTGAAATAAAGTATTACTTTTCAAAAAGCACCCAGGCTTGATTAAAAAAAAATTAAAATTGACAGTGATGGATAATCCACTGCACCCCTTGGTAAATTGTCCTAGTGTTTAATTACCTTCACAGCCAAAGAGGAAAGAAAGGAAAAGTACACAGTGTGAGAGCCCCGAGGGTTGTGTGGTTATTGCTGATACCTGATTGCTCACCTGAATTCACCTGCTGGGCTGGTGCAGGGGATGTGATGCTCCAGCTCTGGGGGCTCCTTCAGCCCAGGAGGTGACAGGGTGTCCTTGAGCTGTCCTGGGGGACAGTCCTTGGAGCCATATTGGGGCTGTGAGAGCCCTGCTTCATCCAGCAGCAGGTCAGTGGCCATGGGGCTGGTTGCCAGCACAATGTTGGACAATAAATGGCTTCAATTAGGAAAGAAAGAGGAGTGTTTTTGCCTCAGGACAAAACCTTGCGCTGGTGTTGAAGGGAAGGAGCCCAGCTCAGCACAGACTTGAGTGCTGTGCTGTTTGGCACTGGGTTTGCTTTGACCTGCAGAAGGGATGCTATGGTGTGAGAGCTCTGCCCAGCCCAAACTGTCCCCTCCAGCCTGGGAATTTCTTCTGTGATTTCTGCCCTCATGGTGTGGTGGCTGGAATACTGTCAGGGCTTGATTTCTGAACAGCTGTCACTGTGTGACTGCAAGGCTGCAGGGATGGAGGATTCCTGCAAGGGATCACACCACATCCCCCCACTGTGGGGAGCAGAGTTGGAAAGGCCACAGCTATTGCAAGAAAGTTTTTCTGGAGCCCAAGGAGCAGTGGGACCCCAAGGAGCAGTGGGACCCCATGTCTTTGGCTGGTTTGGTGGGGCAGGGTGGTGGTTGTGTTCAAAGCAGTAATGCCTCCTCTTGCTGCCCAGAAGTTGTTCAGCATCTCAAAGATTCCTAAAGAGTGATGGCCCTCCAATCCAACAGCTTGGCAGCCTTCATAATTTGTGTGAGGGTCCAATCCCTTGGGCTTCAGGGTGGCCTCTCACACTGATTTTCCTTCTGGGCTTCAACTAAGTCCCAGCCNCCCCCCTTTTTCCCAGGAAGCTCTCCTGGTGTGTGTGGTGTGGTTAAACAAGCAGCTGCCAGCATGGGGTGAGGGACAAAAGGAACATGTTGGAACTGAGCTGCCTGTGATGAGCCCATGGTGCACACCCAGGGGACTGGCACAGGCACCCCCAGCCTTTCCCAGGCAGAGAGAGGCTGTTGCCTCAATGAATGGCAGAGCAGAGATCTCTGGCTCATCCCCAAAGGATGTGGGAGTTGTAGCTGGGCTGGGCTGGGAGCCCTTGGCTTCCTTGAGCCAGNCCCACAGCATGTGGGGTTTGGGCTGGCAGGGGTGCCTGTGATCTGTGGATGGGGGTGGGCTCTGCCTGACCTCTCTTTGCATCCAGGGTCTGGTGGTGCTTTGTGTGCCCCCTGGGAGGGGATGAAGTGCCTGAGCTGAGAGATAAGATGCTGTGGAGCTGAAATGTGGGAAAGCCAAAATTGGGGTGAGTGGAATTCCAGAATTCCAGAAGGGATGGGATGGGATGGGATCATCTGCTCTGCTCTCAGAGCTGCAAGGGGTGCAAGAATACCCCAAAGCCTCTATTTCTCATTTGAAATAAAGTATTACTTTTCAAAAAGCACCCAGGCTTGATTAAAAAAAAATTAAAATTGACAGTGATGGATAATCCACTGCACCCCTTGGTAAATTGTCCTAGTGTTTAATTACCTTCACAGCCAAAGAGGAAAGAAAGGAAAAGTACACAGTGTGAGAGCCCCGAGGGTTGTGTGGTTATTGCTGATACCTGATTGCTCACCTGAATTCACCTGCTGGGCTGGTGCAGGGGATGTGATGCTCCAGCTCTGGGGGCTCCTTCAGCCCAGGAGGTGACAGGGTGTCCTTGAGCTGTCCTGGGGGACAGTCCTTGGAGCCATATTGGGGCTGTGAGAGCCCTGCTTCATCCAGCAGCAGGTCAGTGGCCATGGGGCTGGTTGCCAGCACAATGTTGGACAATAAATGGCTTCAATTAGGAAAGAAAGAGGAGTGTTTTTGCCTCAGGACAAAACCTTGCGCTGGTGTTGAAGGGAAGGAGCCCAGCTCAGCACAGACTTGGGTGCTGTGCTGTTTGGCACTGGGTTTGCTTTGACCTGCAGAAGGGATGCTATGGTGTGAGAGCTCTGCCCAGCCCAAACTGTCCCCTCCAGCCTGGGAATTTCTTCTGTGATTTCTGCCCTCATGGTGTGGTGGCTGGAATACTGTCAGGGCTTGATTTCTGAACAGCTGTCACTGTGTGACTGCAAGGCTGCAGGGATGGAGGATTCCTGCAAGGGATCACACCACATCCCCCCACTGTGGGGAGCAGAGTTGGAAAGGCCACAGCTATTGCAAGAAAGTTTTTCTGGAGCCCAAGGAGCAGTGGGACCCCAAGGAGCAGTGGGACCCCATGTCTTTGGCTGGTTTGGTGGGGCAGGGTGGTGGTTGTGTTCAAAGCAGTAATGCCTCCTCTTGCTGCCCAGAAGTTGTTCAGCATCTCAAAGATTCCTAAAGAGTGATGGCCCTCCAATCCAACAGCTTGGCAGCCTTCATAATTTGTGTGAGGGTCCAATCCCTTGGGCTTCAGGGTGGCCTCTCACACTGATTTTCCTTCTGGGCTTCAACTAAGTCCCAGCCTTGCTGCTCTCCAGCTTCACTCTGGTGCCACAAGCCCTGCAGTTCTTTCCACGTGTGAGTTGTTCCCACCATCCCTCTTCTCCCCCATCTTCCTTTTCCCATTCCTCCTCCTCCTCTCCCGTGGGTCTTGGCAATGCTCTGGTGCTGGTGGCTCCTGCTCGGCCAGCCCAGGGCAGCGGGAGCGTGGCAGGAAGGACATTACGTGGGAGAATATGCATGTTCACAGCTCAGAGGATTAAAGGCCCGTGTTCTTATCACTGCAGAACAGAGTATTATAAATCCAGCCTTAGAATACCAAATCCCCGCGCGGCTCGGCCATTGTTTGGGAATATTAAAAAGCTCGGAGACAGAAATAATCAGTTTCCGAATGACACGTTGTCAAATAAAACATTTCTCATATTATCCCTTCTTTCCCCTTTCTCTCTCCCGCTCCCTCAGTTGGATAATTTAACACGAAAAATAGATTAAAATGAGGCTGGCTTGAACGCCTCCTAAGNTGGCACACCAGTAACCTCTGTGCCTTTATGCCTTCTTGTAGGTTGTCCCAAGCAGAGAGATCTTTATTTAATCTGCCGACAGGTTCCTTTTCTCCAGGCCATTTCCCAGGGGCAGATACAAGGTGATCGCAGCCAGGAAGATCCACAGTCCCAGGCCTGCCAGGGGTGCCTGAACCCCTTCCTTGGGTCCAGCTGGCACAGCTGCTCCTCCTGCAAGGCTGTCTCTGTCACCCTGACCTTTTCTGAGCATCTGGGATGTCTCTGGTTTTGCTTTTCCATGGAGAGTGAGTGCCTGTGTGCCCTTGGGTGCAGAGTGCTCTGCCCTGTAGCCCATTTCCAGCAGCACAGTGCATCAAAGTGTGAGTGATATCCAGTTGGGCAGCTCAGGGATTTGGTGGTGGAGGCCTTGGAGAAGATTTTTCGTAGCAATCACATCCAGGAGTGTTCTGAAGCCCTTTTGGACCATGAGAACCCTTTCCTTGCTGTGAGGATGCTGGCACATGAGCCAGACCTGGTTTTGCAGGGGGGTTTGTTGTGTTTAAGTTTGCCTGGCTGTGTCCTTGTCACCCAGCCTGGCCTCCCTTCTGGTGTGCCATGGTTTCTCTCCTGCAAACTGGATTTCTGAGGAAATGCCAGTGGGTGTGGGTGGCTCAGGCCAGGGAGATCCCGTGATGTTCTGAGGTCTCCATGCCTCAGGCATTGTGCAAATCCAAGAAACCTCACATCTGCTCTCCCAGGCTGAGGTGTCCATGCTGGTTCTTGTTTCTGAGCATGGAAGGCCATGCTGGGTCTTCATCCCTCTGATCCTTGAAGTGCCCTGGTACTGCAGGGCACAAACCTGGGCTGCTCACCAAGCCCTGCCCCTCTGCCTGCAGGGATCC
Organism: Drymodes brunneopygia; assembly: GCA_013400955.1. Classification (NCBI taxonomy): domain Eukaryota; kingdom Metazoa; phylum Chordata; class Aves; order Passeriformes; family Petroicidae; genus Drymodes; species Drymodes brunneopygia. Next base: position 213,743 of record VZTZ01000676.1, read on the forward strand.
CTGAGCATCTCCTGGGCAGTCAAACACCTTTCCTGATGGTGCATGTCACAAAAATTGGGGAACTGAAGCTGAGCAGTGTCCTGAACCCCTGAGTCTTGCATCTGTTAGGAACATTTTGCAGGAGAGAAGGAGGGGACCCTGATGTGGGGGATGCTGGGCTGGGCCCCTCCTGTGGCAGGTTGTGGCTCAGGGAAACATCTCTCCTCCTCTCCAGCTCCTGAGGCCTCTCTCGAGGTTGCTCATCCTCTGAACTGCCCTTTCCAGTGCCACCTCCTTACAGCTGCTCCTATTCAGGAGTCAGAGCTGTGCTCCAGGTGCAGCCTAGTGCTCTGTGTGGAATGCAGAGGGAATATTTTCACGCCTCTGCTTTGCTGTAGAGCTCGGAGCAGCTCTGGGCTGTGGCATCCCAGGTTCCCAAGGAATGCCTGCCCTGCCCTGGCTGTTCCTGTCATGCTGCAAAGCCCTGGTCGCTGGTGCTGCTCCTGATTTACATGCCCTGCCTTGCTTGTCTGCCACGGGATGAAATTGCTCCGATGCTGCAGAGATTAAGAGGCTGGGAGCTGGCACAGGCTCAGCTACTGTGTGTTTAGGGATGAATTTAACTTCCAGAGCAGCCAGAGGCAGGGCTGGCTCCCTTTGGTACTCCCTAGCCAGGCTCCCTGGAGAGGATGTGCTACTTCCATGTACATATAGATATTTGGAAGTCTATATTTTTTGTTAAAAAATTTTATTTTTAATGTTAACACTGTTGAGAGCTGTACTGAATAAAATTTGGAGGAGGTGAAAGACAAGAGCATAGTAGAGAATGTCTGGGTCTGGAATATGTTGTGTTGTGCCTCCAGCTCTGCAGCTGATCTTGAAAATACAAGGAAATGAGGCCAGAAATGTTGGAGCTAGGGTAACCATGCCTTGGGAGCATTGCCTGTGAGGGGCCATGTGTTGCACCATCATTTTTGGGAAATGTGTGTCTCTGCTAAGGCTTTATTGCTCCTGAGTAATGTCTGGGATGTTTTAATGAGGTTTTTTCTCTGAAGTGGTGGGATGTGATCATCCCCATTCCCCATCTCCCCATGTGTAGGGGGCCTGGGGATCCCAAGGAGTGAGGTGGAAAGAACAAAGTCCCTGGGAGAATGGGCAGAGTTGAACCAGGGGTGTCACTGTGCTATTCCCAGCTAAAGGCCACCTCTGGCATCCTGACCTACCTGTCCATGACCTCACACCTGAGAGGTGGCTGCTGCATGGATCCACCTGTGTGTGGTTCAGGGGGTGTTGATGGGATCGTGAAGCACTGGAACAGATTGTTCAGGGAAGTTGTGTGTAGGGTTACACTCTGTGTGTTATAGAAAAGCAGGCCTGGAAGGCCCAGAGGTGAGCAGGAAGCACATCCAGGTCACCAGGGATGGACATGGGAAAAGAGGATCATGGCTTTGTGGCCTTCTGCACCCATTGTGTGAGAGTACTGTAGGTTGTGATCTTCTAGGGTATTTTTTATCTTTGCTGTTTATGTGATGGCACATCCTGGATGTGGGATGGGATAAAGGGAATTTTCACTGCCTGGCAGTGGACAGTGGCCATAAGGGAGTAGCCATTAGGCAGTGGCCATAGTAGTAGTCATAGGAACAGTCGTAGCAAGCAGTCCCAGAGTGATCTGCAGCAGTCTCAGTCTCTGTCTGTATAATAAAGGACCTAACAACATCACAGTCTCATCAGAGAAGTCTTTGACCCTGCGTTGATTACTGCAGTTGTGGGTGCTCCATCCCTGGAAGTGTTCGAGGTTGGATGGGGTGTGAAGCAACCTGCTCTAGTGAAAAGTGTGGAATGAGATGGGCTTTAAGGTCTGCTCCACCCATCATTCTGTGATTTTGTGGACACTGCAGCATCCCATCACCACTCCCTGGCCCCCGTGCCCTTCTGACAGTGCCCTTTGCTCTCTCTGCAGGGCGGGCTGATCGCGCTGCTGCTGCTGCTGCTGGTGTTCATGGTGGCCCTGTACGCGCAGCGGCGCTGGCACAAGCGCCGCCGCATCCCGCAAAAGAGCGCCAGCACCGAGGCCACCCACGAGATCCACTACATCCCCTCAGTGCTGCTGGGCCCCCAGGCCCGCGAGAGCTTCCGCAACTCGCGCCTGCAGGCCCACAACTCCGTCATCGGGGTGCCCATCCGCGAGACCCCCATCCTGGACGACTACGAGGACGAGGAGGAGGAGGAGACACCGCGGCGGGCAGAGCCCAGCACCAGGGAGGATGAGTTTGGCAGCCAGGTGACAAGGACGCTGGAGAGCCTGGGCCGGGGCGGGGAGGAGAAGCCTGACTACGAGAAGAAAGGTTGGTGGCTTTTCTCTCTCTCCTCTGCTGGGGAGCAGCACGTTCCCCAGGGTGTTTTGGCTAACGCACAGTTGATTGCTTGCATTCCCAAAGTCTGTCTCTCAGAAGCTGCTACACCAACCTCTGCTTATTGAAATGTTATTATGAGCCATTTAATATTGTTCACCTGCAATGCACAGTGAAATGCATTTGAATAAACAAAAGCAAAGCACGTTAGTGCTGATTGTCAGTGCTGTGAGTGACTCCAGCAGGAGCAAGGAAGGGATGCGCTGGCTCGCTTTGTGCAGGGAAGGGATCTTGGGGTGGCGCTGAACCATCCTGCCCTTCTTGTGTGGGATTCCCAGACTGAGCAGCCACAGGGGCAAGGAGAGGGACAGGGATTCTTTTTGGCTCAGGGATAGCATAGGTGATGCAGTGTGTCTGGAAAGCAGCTCCCTGCCCTTGTGATGGTTGTAAGTGGTGGCTGAGGTTGTGTTTCTTCCACCCTTAAAATGCTCTTTACTCTTTCCCCTTTGAAACAAAGCTGTGATGATGGTGGTGGGTATTGTTGCTCAAACAGATTTGGAGGTGCCCAGGGGTCAATCTGCCCTCCTCGAGGGCTGCTCTGAGCATCCCTGTTGGCATCTCTTGGTGTGTGTCTGGCTGTTACCAGCGCGTGGGGGGTTAAGAGATGTTTCCTCAACCCTCTGCACAGTGAGAATGAACAAATGAAAGCCTTCATATATCGTAACTGAGCTACCTTCTTTCTTCTTTCATATTCTCTTCTTTGTTTTGCTTTTCTATAAATTATTTAGAGTTGTGTGAGTGGGGAAGACAGCAATAACTGCGTTTCAGTGCTCTTCAAAACAAAATAGCAAACAAGATCTAGAGCAGAATATTAAACTATCCAAGGGCTTCAGGAACTGACAATAAAGAACTTGTGCAGGCTGAACCCCCTGCCCCGAGCTGGAAGCTGCCTGTAGGATACCTGAGCTGGGAGGGATGTTCTCAAACGCTCCCACCAGCTCTGCTTGTGATGCTGTCAGGCTTTGTGCCTTGGATCGAGGCAGGTTTGTGCCTTGCCTAGTCTGATCCTTCCAGACTGTGCCAGTTCACCGTGTGTTTCCTCCCAGATGGGCACTTTTTCCTCTTGGATGAGGCTCTGCTCACGGAGCCAAGCTGTGCTATGTGCTACTTACTCCTCTCTGCTGAAGCTGCTCAGAGTTTGGATTGCCCAGGATGAGGTGGCTGCAGTTCAGATCTAGGGTTTCTAGGCTGCAGATATAAATCTATGTGCTGTGGGTTTTCCACTCTGACCTGGTGGCGCACGCAGGGGGAAATGTGGTGATTCAGACATGCTCCATAGGTGCTTTGACCTGCACACGAGCATCAGTCACAGCCAGGTTCCTGTGGAGATGGGGCACAGGAGGTGAAAAAGCTGCAGCTGGTGTGAGCAGGTAGCTGGAGATCCCCAGGGGCTGTCAGCCAGTTCTGCCCAAGCATGGCTTTGCAGCTGGGTTGAAGGTGGATGCAGTAAGGGACACCCAGCTGGAGCATGGCTGCAGTGCAACAGTGGGATCAGCCTTTCCCTGGTGCCCAACTGGCACTGCCAGGTTTCATTGTGGTCGCTGGGGAGGCACATGGAGCTGTGCCTGCACCCAGGGAATCCACCAGCTCCCTTGGGAAGAGCTCTCCTCGCTGCTCTTGCTGTTGCCTTGTGATCAGACATCAGCTGGGACTTGTCAGCGGGCTCCAAACGGTATCGTCACCAGGGCTGTCAGCAGAGGCTCTTTCAAGTGTCACTTCCCAGCATTAATTACCAGGGATGGCAATTCCAATGGAGATGGAGCGGTTCTGCTCACCCTCCACCTGCCTGTGCTGCAGCCTCCCCCCTGTGCTGGGCACTCATTGATGTGCAGCTGCTGGGTTGTGCACTGCCCATCACTGGGGATTTGCCCACCCCACGCTCGATGTCTGTCGGGTCAGTTATCCTTTCCATGAGGAAGGCTGTGGGGTTTTTTTATTCACCATTTCTGGATGTATCTGGCCAGGGAATCAGGCAGGGAGTTGCTCTGGATGGCTCTGCTCCATGCAGTCCCTGCCCAGGAGGCCTGAGCAGCACAAATGTTTTGCAGCTCACGGCTCAGCGAGCCAAACTTTCCTCCCCAGCTCAGGCAGTGATGTGGATGGGAGGGATGCTCCCGTGTGGTGCCAGAGCATCGGAAGTGAATCCCAGCACAAACAAAACACAGGAGTGATGTGCTGAATAATGACATCTAGCAACAAGCGTGTCTGAGTGATAAAGTTAATGAAATTACAGGTTCTGACCTGATACCCAGCTCTGCTGTGGGGAGATAAACAGCAGGGCAAAGATGAGATGTTTATTTCTCCCTAGCTGCAGTTGTAATCTGGATGTGCTGTGCAGGGCCATTAACGTTATTACTGTTATGCAAAATCATTTTTGACTTGGGGGGAAAAAAAAAGGGAGCAAAGAAAGAAAAAATCTCCCGACTGCCTAGAAAATGTAAAGCTGACAAAATTAGAATTGCAGCAGGAGCACAAGCTGACCTGGTGACATTGCACAGAGCCCAGATGAATTTAGACAGAAGAAAAATCCAAGGCAGTTTAGGAAGAAAAGTAGAAAAGTAGTCTTTTTTTTTATTAATAATAAAATGAAATGGAGCAAGGCAGGAGGCGATAGCCAGGCTGTCCTAATTATCCACAAGGATCCCTTGAGCTCAGATGGAGAGGGGGCTGCTCTGTCTCCTCGTGGGTTTGGGCAATTTAAAGGGTTTTGTGCTCAGTGGGTGTGCACGGTGCCAAGGGGGGTCTGCTGTGTGAGGTGCAGTTTCTGGGGTCTTGGTCTTTGCTGGGGAGATCCTCCCTCTCTGAGCTCAGCCCCTGTGTGTGCATGGCGCTCAGTGATTATGGGAATTTGGGTAAATCTGTGCAGGTGTTGTCTCTTCCTCACTGCCTCTGTCCTCACTTCACTGTGGAGCTTCCAGTCCATAATCCTCATGAGTTCTGCTCTCCTGCTTTTCCCAAGCAGATGGCCTCAAGCTCCATCCCTTTGGGAATTCCTCACCTGCTTTTCTCTTTTCATATATGTGGCTCTCATCCTCACTGACACAGCTTCATCCCACAGCAGCAGGAGCCCTTTGCTTCTGTCCATCAAGTCCTGTTTGAGGGACTTTGGGCCCCAGCCCATTGCAGGTGGCACTGCTGCATCCCTGTCTGGGATGCTCTGGATACACAGTGGTGGAATTGGTAAACAAAGGTAAAGCCCAGCAACCTCAGGGTGGCATTACCTACAAGTTCCTCAGAAAGAAGATTTTGCCAAACCAAATCTCCTAAAGGTCAGCAAGAAATAGAACTTCTGCCTGGTGAAGACTGAGGAGAAATCAGACTTGAAAATCGACTATCTGCAATTCCACTCCTGCAACAAAGGACCCAACTTTATTTCTCAGTTTCTTTCATGTTCGAAAAAAGAACTTTTCAAGCAGGTCTTTGTGCTGGCTTCACAGGCTCTGCAGTCTGGGTATGGCCTCCAAGTCTAGACAGGAGACAGGACTTATTACTGATGGTTCCAATGATTAATACCATGGGCCTATCAAAGGTGTGTGCACTCATCTTGAATTCCTCTCCTGGACTTTCTGCTCCCCTGCTGTGTTGGCTCAGGTAAACCTCTGAAGTTTCTCTTACTTAATCCATGGATGTTTTTCTCAGTGGTGGTAGTGAGATGCTTTTGAGCATTCCTGAAAGATGGTTTGGCTCCTGGAGTGCACCTGGAGATGTGGATCCAGCTCCACTCTGCCACTGGCTGCTCTGGTAACCCTGGTCATGTCATTTGATGGTCCAGTCCTCACCTGGGGCTTGGAGAGGGAGCCAAGCCAGACAGCAGGCAGGGCAGCATCGGGAAATACTGAGAACTGCTGCTGTCAGGGCTTGTGGTCCCTCCAGCCTCCCAGCCAAGCTGCTCTGGGTGATGCAGTCTAGGAGAATGGTGGGAGAAGGGATTTAGGCAGGGGAGACAAATGGCTTTGAGGTAACAGTAAAAAGCAGGGGAAGGATCCTGCTGATGGCAAGAGAGAGCTTCCTGTGCCCCCCATCAGCACTGGAGGAGCTGTTCTGGTGGCCACATCTCAGGATTGTTTTTCCTTCCAATGGAGACACCTCTAGGAAGAGGTAAGGCAGTGCTCTGGCTGGAGGGCAGGATGCTGGGGCTGTGAAAAGGGACATTTTGGGGGCTGAGCTGTAAAAAGAGGAGGGCAGGTAGTTCAGCTGTTCCCTAGAGCTGCCATTCATTGCAAATACCTGAGCTCTGCAGTGTCTTGGAGATGAGATTCAGAGATGGGTGTGAGTTGGGGGCAATGCCTTCACAATGGACAGGTGATGGTGTTGCTCTCCACATTGGAGAAGGGAGAGCATGCAGGCAACAGGAATGAGATGTCTGGCCTGATCATGATGTCCCTGAGCTGACAGCCTGGTGTCCCTGAGGGGACACTGGTGCCTGCCTGGGCTCATGGCTGTGCCAGGATGTGCCATCCCTGGTGCCCGTGCTGCGGCTGGGAGCCACTGCCTGTGCTGCCGTTGGCTTGGGGGTCAGCTGCAGTTCCACCCTGATTCCCAGCATTAACCAGAGGCTTCCTGAGTCTTTAATAAATAAAACGATGGCTTAGCGTTTGCTGGGGCTGGAGGCTAAAATGGGACAGTGCGTCAGGCTGGCATCTGATGTGTCTTGGGGCTCTTCTTTCCAGTGACCTGATGGGATCATGACCCTCTTTGTACGTGAGCAGCTTTTCCCAGCTCTAATCCCCGCCAACTCCATCCGTAATTTATAGGGACCTTTGAAAATGTATATTCTCACAGCCTGCCAGTGAAAAGTGGCGTTTTTTTGCAGTCCTTTAGTCCTGTCTGAAAAAAAAAAAGCTTCAAATTCCAGCTTTAAAGAAATAAAAAAAAAAAAAAGGGGGGTGGGAGGGCTCGACAGGGTAGGAATTTGCTCCTGGTTCAGGGAAGCACTTCCAGATGTGTGTCTCTAGTTAATAGATATGTTTAAGATGTTTTCAAGTCCAGCATGTTCAATTGTTACTGATTTGAATGCACTAATGAAGGAAATGAGGCCCCCAGTTATAGAGGTTACACCAGACATTGGGTCTTTGGTTCTGTGGTGATGCCAGCTCAGGCTTCAGTGTTGATTTGAAAACGTCCTGACCTGCCAGGGAAAAGCTGTGCTTTGCAGAGATAAACACTGTCATAATTAATATATTAATATTAACTGCCTTTGGAGATCTCAAGGGAGAGGTGCCAGGCTGGAGTTTTAGGTTTGTTTTGATCATCCCATTGAACTGGTTACCTCCTACCCACATCTGGGTTGTCCTCCCCAGTGTGGGGGGAGGGAATGGTGGTGCTGTGGGACACGGTCCCCCTCCCTTACACCCCAAGAAAATGGATCAAAGGAACATCACATGTGTGGGAGCATGCTCAGGTCACCTCTCTCACAAGAGCCATTTCCAACATACTCCTGCCTCTAAGAATGGCTCAGAAGGGACAGGGAAGCTCCTGGGGTTTGGGGGTTCCTCTGGTCCTGCAGCCCCCTGGCTCGTGGATTTTGTGGCCCATGCTTAAAGACTAATTCAGGTTTAAACACCCAGGGTCAGCCAGGGCTCTTCCTGGCCCATGGCAACTGTTGCTGTGGAGAAGAGGCTGGTGGGGTGGGCTCCTGATGTGTTTAATTGTTTTTCTCCCCTCTCTTTGCTACAACCCGGTCATTAATTTCATGAGACAGAGGAGGGAAGAAACAGTTGGAAAAGTGGCTTTGAATGGTGCCATAGGGACTGGAACAGGAACAGGATGGTTTATTATGCCAGCATTTTGCTGAGCATCCTGAAGGGATGCTGGATTTGTGAAGTTCTGCTACTTGGCAAGGCTTGGACTGGTCTCACCCTGACACTCCCCAACATCCCAAGCTGAAGAAATACCCTTGGTTTTCCCCTCTTCCAGCCACAACTGGGTGACTTCTGCCTCCTCAAGTCAGCAGCAGCTCTCGGATGAGGATTTTTGTGGAGTTTTGTGGGGCTGCAGATGCCCGGTGGGGATGTCATGGCAGTTTCATGTGCAGTAGCCTGATTCCCCAGGTGTCCAAAGTGTTTTCCATCCAGGCGAAATCACAGGCTCACAGAAGATGAGCTGTGAAGTGTTGGCTGTCCAAGGAAAACAAGCCATCAGGAACTATATTTATATGAATGCCAGGCGCACATTGTTCATCACTTTGTGCATCACTATGAATGTTTGATAAAGCTCTACATTATTTAAAGGCGTAGCTGGGTTGTGGGACAGTTGTTGACCAGGATTAGCTTCAAGATGACTTTTTTTTTTCCCTTCTTTTTTCCCCTGATGGAAAATATAAAAAAATAATATGGTGGTTGTTTACTTGCCTTGGGGAATCTCAGGTGTCCTTGCCTCTCCTGAGTTTCTTGGCTGGGTTGTATCTTGCAGCCACCTTGTGTGCAATGCAGAGGACCTGGGAGAGCTTCAGTTCTGGCCAGGGAACTGCACAGAGTCCTGGAATGGTTTGGGTTGAAAGAAACCTAAAAGACCCTTTGGTTCCACCTCCTGCCATGGGCAGGGACATCTTCCACTAGACCAGGTTGCTGCAGGCTCCATCCAACCTGATCTTTAACACTTCCAGAGATGGTGCTTCCATGGTGTCAGCACGAAGTGAAAACCTGCCACTGGTTTCTGAAGCCAGACTGATCAGAAGAGGATGTGGGATGAAGGAAAACAATCCCACAACGTTCCCCATTTCTACTGGAGGCATACAGATGCTGGTTAGGACTCAGCCCTTGGGGTGTGGAGCTCAGAGCTGAGGTTGCTCTGGATCCTGTCACCTGAGCAAGTGATGGGTTTGTCTTAGACCACGATACTCAGCCCTTCTTCTCCTTGGCTTTTTGTGGCATTGTGGCTCCACCAGTCGGCATGTGGAGATTTTTCCTCATCATTCCATCCCGGACCTGTGGGTTTTATGGGGAAGGGGGCAGGGAGGGCAGCTGCAGCACCAACTCTTCACTCTGTTTGCGTGTCCTCTTCCCATCGCTCGTGTTTTACCTGGCTACGGCACCGAGACGGTTTTGTCAGCTGGCTCCTAAGGAAGATGGATTGAGGCTGGGCACCTGTGCTGATACCGAGTCTGCAGGCACCTTCCAGCCCCATTTGTCATTAGGCACTGACCTCCCTGAAGGACCAGTGAGAGAGGAAACTTATTAACAAGGTGCTTCAAATCAATCCTTTGTGACGGCCTCGCTGAGTTATGGCATTTGCTGCCACTCTCCCACTGGGTCCTGTGAGTGTGGCAGTGCTCAGCCTCACTTCTTTACCTGTGTGGCTTGGAATAGATTTGGTTTTGATATCCTGGGCTTTCTGAGTGTTCCCAGGTCTTCTCCTGAGCCAACAAACCAGCTCTCAGCTCATTCTCTTCTGCCTGCTGCCTCCACCCATGTGCTGCCCAGTGCGGGAGGTCATTGGTCCTTTCGGTGCTGCTTTTGGAGCCAAAGCTCCTGGCCACATTGAGAGATTTTGGTAGTTTGTCCTTCTCCTCTGGGTTGGCATCGCTCCCTCATTCATCCTGGCACATGGCACACCTTTGTCAGTACTGTGAAAAATGTCACCTTGTCCTCTAGGTACAGGAAAAATGCATTTTCTGACTAAAAAGTTCATTCTGCACCACGCTGCTGAGCAGGAAGCTGGGTAGTGGTGTAGACTGGAGGGGGGCCACTGTGCCACATTTCCCACCCACACTGTCCAGCTGTGGCTGTTCCTGGAGCCCTGCCCTGCCCATGCCCATCCTCTGGGGTGCTGGCACTTGCTCACACTCACTTGACAGACACCAAAGTGCTGCTGCCTCCAGGTTTATCTCTCAGCAGCGGCTCCTCAGCCAGGTGGGAATGGGACATTGTCCTGCCCTCAGTGTGTCCCTGCCCCAGCTGGCTCCATGGGGCAGTGTCTCCTCTGGCTCTGCAGAGCTGCAGGAGCTGTGTGGAGGAGAGAGGGAGCTGGAGGTCAGCGCTGTGCTCTCGAGCCAGTGTCTCTCCTCCACGCAACATTAGCCTGGGCTGTTCCATGTGCCCATTAGCACCAAATCGGGAAGCTTCCTCCAGAGTGTTCTTATTTAACTTTTCAATTATTTGATAACTTGAGGAGCATTAGCTGATACCGAAGGTCTGCCCATCTTCCCTCATCCTCTCTCGCTCGCTGCCTAAGCAAAAAAGTTATGATGTCTCATAAAAACCCCTAAGTTAAGGGTTTTGTTAGAGCTGCAAAAGTGGGAAATGGAATCTCCATTGGACTGGGCCTCCTCAGAGCTGGGGCAGGGGGAGATGGGGCAGCACCACCGCCAAAGGTTTTTCCTTGCGGGACAAATAGGGTAAAGAAATAAATGCCCTGTACGTGTTAGGGAAGGGTGTGCTATAAAGTCTTTGTTTTGTGGAAGAGCTGAGGGTTGCCTGGCCAGAAACTGCTCCTGGGAAGGAGCAGCTGGAGCAGCCCCAGGGGTGCAGGGCCCCATCAACTTTTGGGAGCTGCTCTCCAGGCAGAGGTGTGAGGTGGAGGCGGGACTGTCGGACCGCGGCTCTTCAGCGTTTGATCTTTCCTAATATGTTTATAATTACATTGCATTATCTTAATTACCAACAGGAGAAGTGGGGGAAGCAGGGGGAGGGAAAGGAGGGAGCTGGAGAGGCAGGGAAGGTGCAGGGTGATGAGTAACTTGCAGCCTCCATCCGTGGGGCCACGACTGCGGTTGGAGTTGGGAATTATTGTATTAATACAATGCTTATTCATTTCCCACCATAAAAAAAAAAAAAAAGTGGAAGCGCATTCCGAATGAAATTAACATTCCGTGACATTTTCCGGTAAACGGTGAGTTTGCACACATGAGTGGAGGCAATTAGCTGGGAAGCGACGGAGCGCCGTGACTGGAGAGAGGATGAAGAAGGGTCAGGGCAGCCCCTGCTGGGTGGGTGCTGCCGTGGCCTCCGGCTCTGCCCATCCCTTCCCAGTGGGATGGGGGGTCCTGCCAGTTCCTGCCCGCCCAGCTGCAGTGAGGATGGGAGCTGCAGATGTTCCCTCCTGCTCTCTGCAGATGCGGGGAATGGCAAAGCTTGGCAATAAAGGTGGAAAGCAAAGAGTGGGTGCGTGTCCAGAAGGGTTTTGGAGTGCCCTGGAGTCCCTGTCCCCACTGCAGGACGCTGTTCTCCATCCCCTCCCACTGCACACCAGCCTTTCCCGGCATCCCCTTTCCCTTCATGCTCCTAAGGCTTTATTAGAACCCAATGGAGACTTTTTCCCAGATTTGTTAAACTACTGAAAACTTCTGATCCTATCAGGACTTTTTTTTCCCTGCCTCGTACCAGATAAGGGCTGTGCTGGCTCCGAGCCCAGAGCTGAGGGTGGTGGAGAATGGGGTAGGGAAGCAGTCATCTCATGAATATATGAAGGAGGAAAGTACATTTGTTCAGTTTCCTTCAAAGGAGACATCTTGAATAAAACTTTATCTCTTCTTCTGCTTCCCTCCCCCTCCAATTTGCAATTGAAATCAGACTTTTGCGTACAAAGATCTATTTTTGTAGCGACAGATTTATTAATGTATATAATAATCTATTAATGTGTTAATAGCTGTGTATTAATAGCCATGTATTAATAGCTGTGCTAAAAAAGCGTATACACCCTCTATTTTAAAACTCAACAAAAAGGGCCAGGAGAGAGAAGAAAGAAAAAGTCGACATGGAATACAAGGCTGTTTTCAAAATGCTCCTGGGTTCCTCTCTCCCTCTGTTGTTGTGTTTGAGAACCCCACCTTGTCAAAGAGCTTTTTGGAGATCCTCCCTCATCCTTCCTTTTGATGTTTTTTATATATATCTATATATAGAGAGAGATATGCATTTAAATAAAAGTATATATAGGGAGATACGTATATAAATCTATTTAAATAAAACAGAAATATATGTCCTGAGTTGGTTGTGGAACGCAACCAGCAGCTTCCCTGTGTTTCTTGGACACAGTGGCTGTATGAGGCATTTGGCATGGACTGCTGGAGATCAGGAGACCAAAGGGTATAGCTCTCTGGGTTCCTCTGTCCAGCCCGGCTATTCAGACAGGTTCNGGGACACCTCTCCTGCTTGAGAGAGGTTTGGTGGCTGGAGAATGACACGGAGAGGTGAAGTTCCCAGTGTCCCTCCTGCCTTTGCCATGTTCCCTGTGCTCTGTGGCAGGGTGTCGCTCTCCAGATGTGTTTCCCTCTGCGGAGCTGTTGTACAAATCTCTCCCACTGTCATCACATCAGCATCAGTGTAATTACCTAATTTTATGCTGCTAAAGCTCCGTGCTTTGTGGAGCTCGGTACCTTCAGGGTGGCACTGTTGAAAATCAGTCCACATCCCAGTCTCAGAACAAACACCGTTAGTTATTTCATGCTTCGAAAAGCAACAAACACCCATTATGTAGAGCTGGTGAGAAATCAGGGTTTCCACCATGTGGAAAACTTCCAGTATTGTGAAATTTATGCTTGTTCCAAAATAGGATCAGAAAGTCAATTCCTTGAAATATTTTGTAGAACAGAAATTTCTGAAATATTGATCCAGAAACATCAAAATGAGCTTGCTGAATATCAGGGGGTTGATTTGGAGGAAACAATTATAATGTTATTAAACTGTGTTGCACGTGCCTGGTGTTCCCATGGCGTGTTAGGGACGTGGTGATGTATGAGACCTTTAGAGCCCACGTCAGTGGTTCCCAGGAGAGTCCCCTGCCCTGTGCCTAGAAAAAGCAGATTATTTGAAAAATACTGGAAGTAGTGAGTGAAAAGGGCAGGAGAGTCTTTGAGAAGAGCCAATGTCTGAGGTGAGGGAGTTGCATCCCACACGTGCCCATGCAGGTTAGGAGGTAAAAACCCCGCTGACCCTGGCTTCTAATTGCACCCAAACTGTTCCCTTTTAATCCTTGATTGAGTTTGTCTTGTTGTGAAATGCTCAGTCAGGCAGCTCTTGAGATGCTCAGGAGTTATTCCTCTCCCTAAAACTCTGGGAGCCGTGTGGCCACTGTTAATATTGAGGGATCGATACCTTGCCTTCTGGCAGCCAGAAATCAAAGAGAGGAATGGGAAAACCACATGCTTAAAGAACTGTATTTTATAAAAATATGTTTTAGTCCATACCTAGCGTGGGAAGCTCTGATGGAAGCTGCTGCTGCCTTGCCAGTCGTCCTCCTGCAGCTGTGGGAGTGCAGGTGTTGTGTGAGGAGAGCAGGGATGGCTGTGGCTCCAGGAAAAGAGCCTTTAAGCCAGACACCACAGACTTTGAAGCTCAGGGAAGCTGGGACCTTTGCACACCTCAAACCTCACTGTTCTGTTTTAATAACATGCAAAACCCAAGCTGTAGGACTGTGCAGCTCTCCCACCACCCAATGGAACCATGAGGTTTGAGCCTGGTTTGGGGAGAAGCTGCTCCATGTGGGATCCTCAAGGCCATGTCTGAAGACTAGAACACCTCAGCAAAGCCCGAGAGCTTTGGGGTATTTCCATCACCACCTGCCTTTGCTGGCTGGGAGCAGGTTGCACAGTCAAAGGGGTTTTGCAGTGCCTTGAGAATGTCTTGGAATAGTGGAGACAACATCCAAGTGCAGCTGGTGGGGGCTCACAGATAGTTCATCTCTCAAACAGGGTTTGTGGGTGGTTGCACTGATCCAAGCCTGGGACTCTGATATGGGGAATCCCTCCTGGGATGGTGAGATCCTGCTTGTGGCATCTCCCCAGAACAGCCCCTCATACCCAGCCTGGGTGTTTGGGAGGGTGCAGCTCTCCTGGCTGTGCTGGAACGAGTGCTGCTGCTTCCTATCTCCATTGCAAAGTATTTTTACCCAAACATTGCTCATATTGTTCAGTTGATGACTACTTTTTTTTTTGTTGTTGTTGTTGTAATTTTTAAGCCAAACAACATATTTTCCCACTGCAATTTGTGCCAGCAGAAAGGAAGGAGGAGAGAACGGCTCGGGGTAGGAATTGTTTTGTGGGAGATGTGCAAACGAACAGGGGAGCCATAAGGAGAGCAAATCGCTTTCCAAATAGAATATGGGGGTGGACAGGAGGGAGGTGTTCGTCAGGAGTGTGTGCTGTGCTTTGCAAAGGTAGGGTGACCTTCAGCTGTGTCCTCAGAGTGCTGCTGGAGAGGGAAGCTGATTTTGTGAGGGCCAGAGAGCCTCTGACTGCCCTGCTCCAGCCTGCTCCTGGGCTGGTTGTGCTGCTGGAGGCTTTGCTGTGGGACGGGGGGAGGTGGAGATTGCAGCCTGGTGCCAAACCTCGGCATGGATCTCACCACCTCTGCCAGGCTGGAGAATCTCTCAGCACGGTGACGAAGATGTGAGCTCAGCAGCCCGGGTGGATTTATCCTGGAAGCCGGGGAGGGGAGAGAAGGCGTTTGGCAAGCTCTGCTCGAGGGGAGGACAGTCCTGGTGCCTCTGAGATGAGTCGTGTTCGGCCAGCGCTCGGAGGAGCTGGTGCCTGGGCTCTGCTGACGTGGCTGTGTCGTGCCAGGGAGGGGAGCAGTGTGTGGGTGCTGTGGAGGTGCCAGGAGCTGCTGACTGAGCCCGTGTTTGACACAGGCAGGCCAGGGGGGTCCTGCAGGATTGTGTAGGATAGAATAGTTCAATTGGAAGTGATCTACAAGGATCATCTAATCCAGCTGCCTGGCTGATTCAGGGCTGGCTTGTAGTTAAAGCCAATTATTAAGGCCACTGTCTGCCCCACAGAAGTGCTTCTTCCCATCCTTTTCTCACCAGTTAAACCCTCCGAGGGCTGCTGTGGGGAGGCCCAGAGGGCAGTTTGGTTTGCAGTGTACTGTCTCTCTGGTGGGTGTGATGAGCAGCCCCAGTGAGTGCTGTCTCAATCTGTTATGGTGCAGTGGTCTCTTCTCTCTCCCTTTTGGCACTGCTGGCAGTGCATGAAGGGCTCTCCCTCCATCCTTCACCCCTCATGCTCACACAGTTGAAACTCTGCTGTCTTTCGTTTGTCACTGAGGGTTTTCTCTATGCTGCCCACCCATGCCAAACTCTGCCTGCTGAGATCCTGTCAAAAAGGGTCTTTCCTCATTTCTCATTTTCCCTCCTTTCCCCTTCTTTTTTTTTCTTTTCCCTTCCCTTTCCTTATTTTTCCTTTTTTTCCCCTGCTTTACTTTTCTCTCCTCCCTCCTGCTTCCCTTTCCCATTGCCTTTCTCCAAACCCCTGAGCTCAGGGGCACAGAGAAGCCAACGATGTGCTGGCACCCCTGAGCTGTGCAGAGCAGTGAGATGCACCAGCTCTTTGCTCCCAATTCCTGCCGTATTTGTAGCATCACCCCAAACTCCCAGTGGCCGAGGGACCCCCCTTTCTCCCCACTCCCCCCCTCTTGACATTTCCTCCACTGACAGGCACAGGAGCAGCTGCCTCGGGGTGGCTGTGCCAGCGTGGTGGCCAGATGGGTACAATCACCACAGTCCCATCAGCCAAGCAGGGGCCATGAGACTGCTGTGACCTTGCTGCTCACTGAAGGCATGATCCCCTCCTTCTCCTCCTCCTCCCTCCCGTGCTCTCCTCCTGGCCTCCTTTTGGTAAATAAATTTCAGCCGTGCAAGCCTCTCCATGGCTCCCTGCTCCACCTCCACGAGCCCTGTCTCACACAGCCCCAAGGCCTGGAGAACTCTCCATCTGTTCAGGGGAGGCCCTGCCACACGTGAGGGAGCTGCAGGGTTGGGTTTCCCCCTGTGAACATGGCAGTGGGAGGCTGAGCCACCCCCGTGCTGCCACAGCATCCCTCCCTCCAGCACCTCGGGTGGGATGTGTGCTGTGGGGATGGGACTGAGTGCTCTTTGGAGACCTTTCCCTGCTCTGGATGTATTCTTTCCTCATGTGGTGCTGCCTGCTGGGGCATCTGACACTGCAGGATTCAGCTGTGCCTGCCATAAACGTCGGGGGCTTTGGGGAGCTCTGTCTTTGATCTGTGGTTCCTGGGGGAGCCTGGGACTGGAAAATTCAAAGACATAACATAGCTGGTCCCTTAGCTCCCTCTCTTTCTGGAGCTTTCCTGAAATGGTTCCCAGTGCTGGCACTTAGCTCAGGCAGGGGTTTGATCCCTCTTTCTCTGCTGCCTGGTGTGGCTGCATGGATGCTCTTCCTCTGTCTCCCAGTATGGCTGTACATGGAGGAGAGGAATAACCCAGAATGCTGAAAAACAATTTCTGTAAACTCACAATTTTCTAGTTTTGGTGGCTTTGGTAAGATCTTAAAAGTGCCGAATGGGTCCCTGTGGGTGAAATCAGAGGGTGTTGGCAGAGCTCCCGCCCTGGAACTCGACTCTGGCTTGCACAAGGAAAGATTTTGAAGGGCAGTGGGGGACTTGGTGGCCCAGCTGATTTCTAACCACAGCCCCTTCGGTGGTGTTGCAGCTCCCGAGGTGACGCAGGAGACGGTGGAGTCGCTGATGCAGAAGTTCAAGGAGAGTTTCCGCACCAACACGCCCATCGAGATCGGGCAGCTGCAGCCCGCGCTGCGCGGCACCTCCGTGGGCCGACGGAAACGCCGCAGCCGCCCCCGAGGTAGGTGCCATGGGCAGAGGAGCTGGGCTGGGGAGGAAGGGGAGAGCCTCCTCACCCTCACTGCTGAGTGTTGTACTGTCAGACACGAAAGAAACGCAGACTTCTCAGCAGCAGGTCAGGGACCACCAGGCAGGACTAGAAAAAGGGGCCTGCCTTTCTTTATTTTCTCATATTTATATTTTTCTTAAGACAATCGTGGATTGGTTAATGAGGTTATCGCTTCTACAGTTTCACAGGGTAAAAATATAATTTATCATCTTTCTCCGCTTTAGGAGAAAGGAATGAAAAGCAATCTAGAACTTAAAAACAATTTAAGTCAGTTACAAAAACAAAAACTGTATTTATAAAAAAATGTATAAAAACTTCTACTACAGAAGTAAAAACATAAAACACTACAAAAATCAGGGTGACTGCTGAGCGTGGGGACACCAGAGCTCCTCTGTGAGAGAGGTGAGAGAGAGACAAACCCCGTGCAGCATCCTCGGGGTGGGCTGGTGGAGGTGCCTGTGAGCTGTGTCACATCGTGTCCCCTCCAAGGGATTTTGCTGCAAGCCCAGAGTTCCTGTCAGCTGCCCCAGCTAAAACACAGTGAAACACAGTTTTCTTGTCAAGTTTTGGTTTCGTGAAGGGGTGAAATTCATTTTGACTGTAACTCACATCGTTGGGACCTCTCTTCTTTCTGCTTTCCCAGTGCTCAGGGGCTTTAGGAGCCACACAGAGGGGGGAGCAGCATTCGTGGATCTAAAGGCTGTACCACACAAAAGGCTGTGACAAGGGTTTGGGTCTAGATTTCCATCTGTGGAGGAGGAGGAGACATCAGGTCCCTTCAGGGATGATGGGAATGAAGGTCCTTTGGCCATGATCTGCACTGAGGGTCTTTGTGTCAGCTCTGGGAGCTGGGAAGGAAATACTTTTCTTTCTGTTTACTGTTGGTTTTGTTTTTCATTTATTTATGAGTCTGAAATGTGATCTTTTATTCCTGATCTGTTTTCCTGTGATACAGGCCTGGAGAGGGCTTTTTTTTTACTGTAGCTCTGCCCATAAATTATTTACTTAGTGTGAAGAAAATGTTCTGACTCTTTAACTGGTTTAAATTATTTGGTTTGTTTTCTAGTAGTTACTCAAATACGTGTCTCTGGATTTTGGTGTGGGTGTGGGTGCTCTGGGGTCCACGGGGACTGTCAGGCAAAGTTTCCCTGATTCCCTGCTCCAGCCTCATTTTTTTTTGGGTGTGTTTTTATTTCATTTCTGAGCTGCCTGAAGGTAAGAGGCTTTTTGGCCACTAATGGAACAAGTCAGTTAATCCTTGCAGCTGAGCTTAGGAGGAGACACAATGCCCAGCTGCAGGCAGAGCCTCTGGCTGTGTGGGAGCAGAGTATGGCCCTGAGCCAGCCTGGCTTGTCCCCAGTCTCTGGAGACACCCCCCACCCCATTTCCCACCTCCCCTGAATTCCTCTGCCTGTTAGTGACCACAGGAGCAGTCAGTGGCTGTCAGGACAAGAGCACCCTTGGTGTCCCTCCATTTCTCCCCACTGGTTTCCTCAGTATGAGAACATGAGATTGATTTGTACCCGGTGTCTGTGAGGGATGAGGAGCCTGAGGCAGAATGTACCCCACGGGCTTCAGGAGGGGACTCTGACTCCCAGTGTCCCCAGCCACAGGGATCCCTCACCAGCACACCCTAAAAAAGAGATTTTAAGCTCTCAGTCATCAGAAATCCCCAAAAAGCCAGGCAGTTCCAACATCTCCAGTGGAGAGCTCGCTCCCCACAGCCCCATCCCATCCATCCTCTTTTCCTCTTAATCTAAATATCTTTTTGCCTGTAGAGGCAGAGGCTAGACAGTCTTGCTGAGCTGATCCATGCCTTTCCCTGCCCTTTTCCTTTTTCTTCTGTGCCAGAGGTTTTGTTTTTACAGCCTGTGGTTACCTGTGCCTCCGGCAGGCAAGCGGCTGGAGTGCGAACAACCAACCCTTCAGGGTAAAGGATGATACCACAACTCAGGATGTTTGCATTTTCCATCCAGTTGCAAACATAAACTCTTTGCCTCATTAATCCATTGCAATCCATGAGACTTTTTTTTTTCCCCTCCCCGTAAATGAAATTGTCCATTTGGGATGCATTCATTTCCTCCTAACGGCCGCGTGACAGTTCCGCTGATGGAGTTTGCATCCAACTTTGTTTCTGGGTAGTGACAAGTCAGCCTGATGGATGCATGCGTGTAATTATTTTCTTGTGGTTTGATTTAATTAATGTTTAACCTCATCAAAGCCCTACAGCTGGAGCGCTCTCCCCGCAGGAGCTGCACACAGCAGAAGGATTTCCTCCTCCGTGGGAAGGCTCTGAAAGGGTTTCCCAGTGCTGCTCCTTCAGAAGGATGGGATAAACCATCCAAACCACAGAACAACCTGACCCCCAGCCCAACGGAAACACAGCTGGGATAAACTTTGCCTCGCTTCGTTTCCCTGCTCTGAGTATGCTTAAGCTGCTGCCCATTGCTCCTCATTAAATCTGATTTTGCCCTGAGTGTTGCCAGCAGCTCTGGGAAAGGTGCTGTTTTCCCAAGTAGATTGACTTTAAAAAAAAAACCACCAAACCACACCACCCTCTCTATTTACAGTGCCATATAACTTTATTTTGTCTAATGCCTCTTTCATACAACCTTTCTCCCTAAACACTTCTATGGAGCGAAGCACATTCAGAGCTTATAAATAATTGAGGGAGAGCGAGGATGGAGAGAGCCGAGGGTGGGAGGGGTGGGCTGGAAGGAAGAGGTCTCTTCTCTGCTGGGGGCTGGCAGCACTGGAGGGAAGGATGCTGCATTCCAGAGGGTTTATTGATCCTGAAATGCAGCCCTGGAGCATCCTGGCCTGGTTGCCCCAGAACTGGGAGTCAATGCCCCGGGGAGAGGCAGCGGGGCAGGGCCTGAGGGTGTGGGTTTGGGTGATGGACCATGCTCTGTGCCCAGCCCCGGGGCCCGGAGGTGGCCTTGGGGGTGGCCGGTGTGTGCAGAGAGGGGGTCTGGTGCCCTCTCCTGGGGCAGGGCTTTAAAAACACTCTGGATTTGGGAAGAAATAACCCATAATCGTCCTTCTCCTAGGACGGGATGTGCTGTTCATGGGGTTGTGCTGCTTGCTGGGGCTGCAGTTCTTGTGGTTTGGAGGTCTTGGCTGTGCCCTGAGTTGCCCAAAGGTTCCCGAGGGAGGAGAGCTGAGGCTCAGCTGGGCCCATCTGTGGTCCCTACTTTTGTCAGGACACCTCTGCTTCTACCTTGCCCTGTCTGACTGTCCCGTGGTGCCTGTGGAGCATCACATTTTGCTGGTGAGGCTTTTCTGGGGTTCACCTGGGAGCTTTCACCTCACCTGAAGTCAAAACATCATATCCAACTCTTCAAGTTGGTCCTTGGTGAAAATAAAACCCTTCAGGCTGTGCAAGGGCTGCTGTCTGGGATCAGATCCCGATTTTTCACAGTGGAAGCCCATGGTGCTGTCCCCTGGTTGTTGCACCTCCTGCACTGGTGGGGTGTTTTGGGTAGGGACAGAAGGGAGAAGGAAGATCAGTGAGGTAGCAGAGTTTTCCTCACCTGTATGTGAAGCCAGTGTGTGTGAACACACCCCTGCCACAGGCTGCTTTGTTTGAAAAGGCTTTTTTTCTTTATACTTTTATGGCTTGGGGGTTGACTGGATAAGTTTCAAAATAAAATGTTTGTGTGGTTTTTTATTTCCTCCTTAAATCTGCATCTAATTTACTTTTCTCTGACCACATTTGGGTTGTTGGGTTTTTTTTTTTTTTTTCAATTGTCTGGTGCTCTTTTCAGGGTTAAATTAATTAAACTGAAAATTTCCACTTAGCTAATTGCATTGCCCTGCCAGCTCTTAGTGCATGGACTCTGCTGCTGTGCTGGGGAGGGCATTCCTCACCCAGATTTTACTGGGCAGCCTGTGAACAAAGGGCTTTGTTGAACACCCAGAAGACAACGTTGCAAGGAGTGAGTGAGACTGGAGTGGGGTGAACCCAATGCGGTCGATGAGGGAAGTTGTGGGTCTTCAGTTCTGTGGGATGTGCAGGGGTTTGCCCTTTCTCTGGAGGAAAAGGATGCAGAAAATCCTTTTTCCATTGATAGTGGGCTGCAGGGCAGAGGGATCACAAAGATGTCACCCAAGGTGGCACTGCTGGGGACAAAACCAAGCTTCCACTTCTATTATAACATCCAGTTTGGCAGGATTAAGTGTCTGAGGTCAGCTTGGCCTCAGATAGGAGTTATCCAAATAGCTGCTGTTACTTATTTCTTTATTTTAGCTGAGTTTTGATTCCTTTTACATCCACAGTTCTTTCCCTGAAATGTTCTGCGACCTCCTGGCTTCGGGGAAAGGATTAAAAATGTCATGTTTGCTTTTTATTTCCTCTTTAATGACAAAAACCTCACTTTTAAAAATATACACGTGACTTCAGCTAACAAAAAGTCTTTGGGGATAACTCTGATTCCTGAATTTTATTTCCTTATCCCCGCTCAGCATTAACGGGACCATCTTTAATTACAGCATAATGAGGTGTTTGCCTTGGCACCCCGCCTTGCTCCCCTCTAAATTAATGCTGCACTCAGAACTAGCACCCTGCCCCAGTGCCTGGCTGAGCTGAGATCTATTTGAAGGGATTAACGAGCTTGTAAATCTGCAAACAGGATTAGAAACAAGAGCATCTTCCCTGAGCTCCCCTTCCCCACCCACCTCCTGCCCCACTGCCTGGTGAACGAGCTGGGCAGGAGATGGGGGTTAGGGGAGAAAAGGGGAGCTTTGTGTTTCCTCCAGTCCCAAAAGCAGGAGTAAACTGGATGTAAAGAGGGTGCATCTCCCTGTGGGAGCTGCTGGAGAGAGTTTCCAGTGCATTACTGATACCCAGCACTTCAAAATTGCTATTTCCCTGTTCTCTGTCTTTTAAGCATCTTATTCTAACTTGTAACCGATTGCAGTGATTAGGATCTTTTTGTTTTCTGATACCTGGTGGTTTTCTCTCTGTTTTTGAAGGAAAGGGAATGCTGACCAGGCAGGACTGCTTGGCTTTGCCTGGATGCTGTCCTTGTTCATCAGTAATTGCTTGTGGGCGCTCTCTGCCCTGAGCATCCCTGGCCCCATAGTGATTATCCTCAGCCCCGTGCCATGGTGAGCAGCCTGTGTCCAAGGCTGGTTATGGACCTGGAAGAGGAGTCTTTTTCCCAGTTGTAAATGTCTCACTGGGCTGATTTGATGAGATTTTGGGACCAGTTAAACATGAAATCAGGTTCATGGCAGGATTACTTGAGTATTAGCGTCCTTGCATCCTCCAGGTTGCCTCAGCTAGGTTCTGAGATCCTCAAAACCACCAGCAAGATGAGTTCCAGCATCCTTGATGGCACAGAGGTGTGAAAGCACCTCCCTGGCAGCCGTGTGTGTGTGCCCCAGGCTCGTGTTGCCAGGCTGACCTCTGGCCCTGCATGTTGGGTCAGAGGAGACGCTTCCGCTGCGGGCTGGGGACCTGTGCTGGGTCTCACAACTCCTGTATTTATACATCCTGCTCAGTGCTGGGTAATCAGAAAATGCAATATCGCTGTCACCAGCTCTCTGAAGACATCCAGCCTGAGTAATTTAACATGTCAGCTCCATCCATCACGGAGACGCAGCCGGCACACAAACGCCGAGTGGCCGGAGGGGGCTGGGCCGGTGGCTGGCGGAGCAGCTGCTGCCTGTGCCAGCTGCCTGCTCACCTCGGTGGGGTGTGACAGCACAGAGAGTGCCACGTCGCTGCCTCTGGCCACCCCAGCCATCTGCCTGTGCAAAAGGGGCCAGCTCTGGTGCGTGGGAAGGTGACAGAGGGATGTGCTATGTCCTACCCATGCAGGCAGCATCCAGGTCCCTGTCCCAGGCAAGGATGGCTGTGCTGAGCTCTCAGGAGTGGGGGGACCCTCCCTTAGCTGGTGTCTGTCCCCCAGCCCTGGCCACTGCAGCAGCCCCAGCTCAGTGAGGAGGGGATGTGCAGCAAGGCTGCAGCCCTGGCTGTTTGCCCAAGGGCCTGTGTTAGAAGCCCAGGTTAATTAAGATTTTCCTCACTCTTACAAATCAGCCTTATTAGTCTTACCATTCTTTTGTGCCTTTCAAACCCCTTGGTGTGGGTGTATCATGGCACTGGATATTTTTTGTGGTGTTTGTGGCTGAAGAGGGGCTGATGGTGGGTTATGGTTTGGGGTCTTTAAACCCCCCCAGCCCCCCTAAATGCACCAAATGCTGCTGTGTGCAAGCACTGACCCTTCCTGCTGCTTCCAGGAGCAAAGGAGCCAGCAGAGCCTCTTCCTGCCCTGCTGCTGAGATGGCCCTGGAGGGCACTGCTTGGCCAGGGCAGGGCATGGCCAGGGCAGGAGCCACGTGCCGAGCTCCTGGCGTCCCTCTGGCTCCTGCCAGCCACCTCTCATCACCGTGATTAAGGATTTCAGAGGGCAGAAGGCACCGCTCATTTTCTGTTCCTCTGCCAAGAAACGGGGAAATTGTGCTGCTGCCTAGAATAAAAGATTTTTTAAAAACAGTAAAATATTTTAATGGCAGTTTAAAGGGCCACTGTCAACCCCCAGAGGCCTCTTTGCTTTAAGCTCTGCAAAGATTGAAGGACTTCTGCCAATTAGAGTCTGTGGTGCTTTTTAAGCAGCCGTCGCTTCCTGGTGGGTCTGGGGATGAAGCCAGCTGGGCTCCTGCTGCATCCCACACCATATCCAGAGAGGAGGAGGAGGCCAGGTGAACCACGGGCCAGCCCTGCTCTTGTTGGTCCTGACTGCTGCAGGGTTGTGCTGCTGCTGTCACAGCAACCTGGGCGAGCAGATGGGCCAAACTGGGTGCTGAGGAGCAGGAAAGACCCTCAGGGGGGGTTCTGGGTGCCCCCCAAGTGTTGTATCCCCCCTGTACCACTTGTCCTTGCTGGGTTTGCTAAAATTCACTGCATTTCACCGTGCAGATGTCCTTGGGGAGAGCAGCTGCCACACTCAGGGGTTTTCTCTGTAAGTCCCTTGAAATACATTTGTCGTTTTTATTTCTGAGGGTAGAACATGTCTTCTTACATTCACATCACTATAGGCACTGTGGGGTCTTGATTTATGATGAAATCATGAACGTTAAAAGTTCCTGGTCACTATTGGTGACCCCAAGCAAAGAACCTCAGCAAGGAGTGGGGGTTGCTGACCAAATCCTCGGCTCTGCTGAGGAGCTCCCGGCTCCACCTGCTCCTGAGCATCCCAGCTGCCAGGGCTGATCTTTTCCTCTCTGTTGCTTGCAGGTGGGATCGGGTTTGGACGTGCCAAAGGCAACTCTGGCTCGGAGGCGGACGATGAAACCCAGCTCACCTTCTACACGGAGCAGTATCGGAGCCGGAGGCGGAGCAAAGGTACAAAGGGACACTGTGACTGCACACCAGTGTCAGGGGAAAAGAAATGGCTGAGCACCCTGACTGCCCCATGGCTGATGATGTCTGACACTGCCCCAGTCTAAAGCACAGCCACACCAGCCTGTGGTGGTGAGGACATCCCAAGATGGGCTGTTTGTGTGAAGCAGCACCGTGCAGGAGCCATAAATCCCATTTCCCAGTGGTGTTGCTGAAGTTCTGGGTTTCTTTGATGGTTTCTAATATCAGTTACCCTCCACATGCCCTGGCACTTCCCCAAAGCTGCACCAGTGGGGAGTGATTGTGTCTGTCCTCATCCTGGCACCAGAGCAGCTGTCAGGGATGGTTACCTTGGCAATTCCTTGCTCCAAACTCCTGTTTTCTGCCCTTTATTTCCAATGCAAAGCATCCGTTAGATGAAAATTTGCCAGCCTTCCTCTTGGCACAAAGGCAATTAAAAGGAACAAATTCAAAATGAGGGTTGGGGCAGGGATTTGTAGACCCAAGTCCCTTCGGGCTCTTTTGTGAGTTAGAGAAGCCGAGAAACTGAAATATCATCTGGAGTTTGAAATGAGTGTCCGCTTTTCCTCTCGTCACATCACGCCGGGTCGGCTGTGTTTGGGACTCTCAGCCCAAACAGAGCTGTTTGGTGGAAGAGAGGATGAGTTTTGCTGCTGCTGCTGCTGCTACTGGGTTTGAAAAATCACTGTCGGGAAATAACTCCGTTGGGAAGCAATTTAAAAATTGCACAGTGGGTCTGCTCCCTCCATTTGTTTTGTGCAGGGAGCCAGGGCTCGGCAGAGCGAGGCAGCCAGATAGATGCCAGTGCCCACCGCAGCAGCACGAGGCCCCATTTGTTTCCATGATGAGCCATTCCCATAAATGCTCTTCCAATGTGTTTATTTGAATGTGAAATTGCCTCAACACCTCTGATCAGCTCGATGGTTACGCACGGGAATAGACTCACGCGTGCACAGGGGTGTGCTGCAGTTGTTCCTGCTCAAAGGCTGGGCCTTCCATTTTATGTGTTTGGGTTTTTTGTTTTTTCTTTTTCTTTTCTATGCATTTTAGAACCAAAAGAAATCATCACCGTGTTTAAAATGAGCTTTTGATGAACAGGATGAGAGGATTCGTGAGTTACTTACCTGTTGCAGTACAAACACAGCTGCGTTCAGGGGAAAATGACAGAATCAGAATCCCAGAACAGTTTGGGTTGGAAGGGACCTTAAAATCACCTTGTTCCACCCTTGCCATAGGCAGGGACACCTTCCACTATCCCAGGTTGCTCCAAGCCCTGTCCAACCTGGCCTTGGACACTTCCAGGGATCCAGGGGCAGCCACAGCTTCTCTGGGCACCCTGTGCCAGGGCCTCCCCACCCTCACAGGAAAGAATTTCTTCTCAATATTCCATCTAACCCTGCCCTCTGTCAGTTTGAGGCCATTCCCCTTTGTCCTGTCATTCCATGCCCTTCTCCAAAGTCCCTCTCCAGCTCCCTTCAGGCACTGGAAGTCTGCAGTTAATTCAACCCTAAGCCTTCTCTTCTCCAGGCTGAGCAATCCCAACTCTCTGCTTTTCCTCATGGGAAAGATGTTCCATCCCTCTGATTATCTTCATGCCTGTGTGACAGGAGGAAGGAACTGGTTGTATTGCAAACAGGGACAAAAGAAACTGTCCCAAAACACTGCTGATATAGGGATCAAATTTCCCAAGTGCTGGAGTACCTTTTCCAGTGATTTATTCAGGGATGCTGGGCAGGGTGTGACAGCCCTTGTGCACTTTGGAAAAGTCACTGAAGTTCGGGGTTTTTTTCAGCTTCCACGATGGAAAGGGGTGATAGGGCTCAGGGAAGGTATGGAAAACTGTGTTTTAATGAGAGGCAGAAAAATCTTTGCAAGGCTGCCTTGATGCCATTCCCCTGGAGGTCAAGTGCTCTTTCAGTCTCTTGAAAAAGGCTCATACTGGATGCCGGGTACAAAGATATTTTTATTGACGTGCGTGTTGGTTTTTGGTTGTTGGTTTAAGCTTCCTTGTAGGGCAGATATAAAGGAACAGATGAATGGGAAGAGCTCCTTTCTTTCCCTGTGAATAAGCTGTTGTTCACCTGGGCAGCTTTGATGGCTGGGTTTGAACGGAATTCAGGAGGCAGAGCTGCCTCGCGCCGCCGCGCAGGGCTGGTTGTTAGATCTGCCTCAGTGTTTGAGCAATGCTGTGAGAACCTGGTTTGTTCATGTTCACTGGGGGCTAACTGAGGGAATTGTCTTGCACAAAGTCCCCCGTTGTACTTCCCCTCCTGTCTGGATAAATTTGGCCATCGCCGCATCCTTGAAAGGAATTTTCCATTATCCTTCCATTGACTCTCCTCTCCCCCATGGAAGCAGAGCAATAGCGTGGTGAGAAGTCGTAGGACCAAACTCATAATTACGAGTTCAGCCAAGATCCATAATTGGAGGGGATCGTAGCTCTAATAGAGAAGGATGCGTGGTCAGATACAGTTAATTCTTACAACGATGTTCCCCTATCGATTTCGCCAGGCGTGCGTGTCGTTGCAGGTGCCTTTGGGTAGTTATCGGGTCCAAGGAGAGGGATTCCTTGGGGTTTCTCTCCTTCGGATAAGATTTTGCAGGATTGAGCCTAATTACTTGTACTGTCAAGGCATTGATCTCAGATGACGCGATGGGAAGTTTCCACTTAGGAGGTGTGCAGGTTTGCTTTTATTTGAGCTTGGTTAAGTGGCCTCCTGTGTCTCGTGGAGAAGGAGGACAGCAGCTTCTGTAGTGCTTTGGCAAGGTTTATTAGAGAGACATTCCCACAGGACAATGCTGAGCAAGGGAGAGCTTGTTCTGGTAGCTCAGGGGCAGCAGACCTGCTGGTGCCTGGTTTTCAGTGCAGGAATACAGGAGAAGTAAGAGGCAGCAGCTTTTGTGTTCCCAGCATGCTGCACCACTCACTTTCCCAGCTCTGGGTCTGTGGGATGCCCTTACACTGGTGTTACTGTGTCTTTGGAAAGAGAAATTGTAGGGGAGGAGAGTGTAAGGAATGAAGCAGAGATCTTCCCCTGGAGTCTTGGTCTTTGCTGTTGGGCTCAGCCCTGTCTCTGGGATTTGAGCTGGGAGGGGCACTGCTGGCTTATGCCAAGAAGTGCTCTGTTCATACCCAAATCTTCAGTGAGACATCCCCTCTCTTCACCACAGCCTGTGCCCACACCAGCTCCCCGCCCTCCACTTCTCTTTGATGGATCCGTGTGAGCTCTGCTCTAGTGGCATGGAATCTCAAGGGAGCTGGAATTTGAAATGCTTTTCCAAGTGAAACAAGTCCTGAGAGAGGCTGTCAGGCCGTGCACAGCTCTGTGCTCAGAGGCTGAAGTGACCCTCAGCTGGGGCCAGGGATGGCTGGTTTGCTCCTTCTTGCTGCACCTCAGCACTGACTTGTTGAGGATTTCCAGAAATCAGATTTTCTCGCAGCATATCTGCGACAGGTTTGTGCACTGCAAGGCTCTGCTTGCTGTGAGGGCTGGCTCTCCCCTTTCCCATTCCCCTGGGAGTACCAGGAATTTGGTACAGGAATTGTGGGCACCTCTTTGCATGCTGGCTGTGGTGCACAGATGGCTGTTCCCTCCAGGGCTGTCGGTCATTGCACCTTCCACCAGCGCTGAGGTCTCTGTGAGAGAGAACCTGACAGTGTTGTAAAGATGTGAATCCACATCCCCCGCTGGCCATCAGGGCGATATCAAAGCTTTGATGCTTAGTTCCTCTCTCTGGAGCAGGGTGGGATGTGTTCAGTCAGGTCCCACGCTGAGCTCGAGAGGAAAATATTAGTAGCAAAAATCCCCCTAAACCGAGGGGGCAGAGCCCTGTGCACAAACCCCACTCCTGCTCCATCCCTCTTGCTCTGGGGTGGGGTTTGCCTAGTGCCCAGCAAAATATATTCAGCACCAGGAGTGACTGTGCAGCTCTGAGTTCCCCTGGTCACAGGCAGCACCTGCCTGATGGTGAAATCAAATAGTGAAAGATGTGGGGGAAGCAGCAGCACTGGAACTCCAAGGCCCTATCAGGCTCCTTCCCCTTCTCATTAAGGATTCTGTGAGGGTAATGAGCCCCTCCTTGCTGGAGGGGAGGCACAAGTGAGGCTCCTGCAGCTCCCTCTGCTTTCTCAGGCCACAGAGCAGCTGCTCTGTAACACAGAAACGTGCAGCAGGTGCTGCTCGGCATCCTGGGTTGGGAGAAACTGAGGCAGGGAAGGTGATGGTGTTGTATGGAGACCCTGCGAGGGGCTGAGCCATCCCCAGCCCATGTGTCCTGGAGAGGCACAGACTCTTTGCCCTTCCTTGCACCCTAGTCATTGTAGAAGCTTCTAGGATCTGCTGGGAGCCCCTGTATCAGAGCCCCTGGGACCTGCCAGGAGGTCCCCATGACTGCTGACAAACCCCTGAGTCTGGGGCTGGTGTCACTCCCCATCAAGCAGGTACAGGTACAGAGTTGCTGGAAAACCCAGACACAATGTGTGGGGTGCAAAGGCAAAGGGATGCTTTTGTTCCTGTGATGGCTGAGATATGCTGGAGGGCACCCAGCACAGTGTGCCCCCACCTAGGGTGTCTCATGGAATATCCTCAGCTGGCTGCTTCCCCTCAAGCTGTCCCTGGTATCTGCTTGAGCTGGATCACCCTGAGCCTGCTCCCCCACCCTTGGGTCTGGGATCACTTCACCCCTCCTGGCATCTCCTGTTAAAAGAGGAAGGGGGCAAATACCCCACTCTGTTTTCATGCCTTGCTGTTGTTGAAGCTCCCCAGCACCCCAGGGAAGGGAGGGCATGGCTTTGGGATGCTCCTCAGCTGAGGTGTCTGTGAACAAGGCAGCTGGCTGTTTCCACAGCACGCGGTGATGGCTCTGACAAATTAGCAGAGTTCAATTATGTACCTTGGATTGGTGTCAGCCCCGTGTGTGCGTGTGCTGGGCTGGCTGGCAGAGCCTTCTGAGGGCTGTTAGAGAAATGAGAAGCTGAGCTTTGATCTGCCTCTGTATTTGGTGTTTAAAACAAGGCCTTTTATAAGAGAATATTAGGTATTCGGAGTCTACTACACACGAGGAAGCTTCGCTTTGATCCTCTCCCATCTCCAGAGGCAGCAGGCACTTATTATTTCATGGGGAACTAAATGAAGTGCAGAATGAAATTTGGGCACTGCTCTCTTGGCTGGTGCCTCTGGCCTCGCTGGAGCTGAGTGAGTGCTGCAGGCAGGACATCACCCCAACCCTGCCACACTCCTCAGGGAATTGTCCCCTGCTCTGCCTTAGGCTTGACTTGACTTCAGACTGGGAGAGATGCTGTTGGGAGCCAAGTGGGAGACTAAAGGTGATAAAGTAAACATGTCAGTTTGGGCTGCTTCCAGTGGCACCAAGGAGAAATGGGTCCGTCTTTGTCTGGTGCTGTCTGTCTGTACCTGGGGGGGCTTCCCCTTTCCTGGCAGCCCTGTGTCCATCCCCTCCTCTTGTGGTCGGCCCATGGCATGGACAGGTTAGGATTCCTCAGGAGGGGACACAGAGCTGTGAGAGTTCCATGGGAAGGGACACAGAGCTGGGAGGGTTCCTCAGGAAGGGACACAGAGCTGGGAGGGTTCCTCAGGAAGGGACACAGAGCTGGGAGGGTTCCTCAGGAAGGGACACAGAGCTGGGAGGGTTCCTCAGGAAGGGACACAGAGCTGGGAGGGTTCCTCAGGAAGGGACACAGAGCTGGGAGGGTTCCTCAGGAAGGGACACAGAGCTGGGAGGGTTCCTCAGGAAGGGACACAGAGCTGGGAGGGTTCCTCAGGAAGGGACACAGAGCTGGGAGGGTTCCTCAGGAAGGGACACAGAGCTGGGAGGGTTCCTCAGGAAGGGACACAGAGCTGGGAGGGTTCCTCAGGAAGGGACACAGAGCTGGGAGGGTTCCTCAGGAAGGGACACAGAGCTGGGAGGGTTCCTCAGGAAGGGACACAGAGCTGGGAGGGTTCCTCAGGAAGGGACACAGAGCTGGGAGGGTTCCTCAGGAAGGGACACAGAGCTGGGAGGGTTCCTCAGGAAGGGACACAGAGCTGGGAGGGTTCCTCAGGAAGGGACACAGAGCTGGGAGGGTTCCTCAGGAAGGGACACAGAGCTGTGAGGATTCCTCAGGAGGGGACACAGAGCTGCTCCCTGCAGGGACAGACAGACAGGTCAGTCTGGGTGGTGCACACCCAGCTGGTTCATGGCACATGGAGCTGTGCTGCTCCTTGTGGGACCAGCAAAGAGCACCCCAGAGGGGACAGCCCAGCTCCCGTGCAGATCCCCAGATCTCAGGGATGAGTTGCCTTCATACAAATCTTGTCTTTACACCCCAGAGCACCAAGTCCCTCCCTGCAGGCTGCACCCTGGCAGCACAGCCACGCTCACACTGTGTTGCCCAGGGCACTGTGGCAGTGGGGGATGCTGCTGATTCCCAACCCCTCTCTGCTCTCCATCATGGATGCTGCTTTTCCAGCGAGCGAACAAACGCGGTGCTTTTGCATGATGGCTTATTCCGCCTGCAGAGCAATGAGGCACTGCCACAGCCCATCAAACCCATCCTCAGTCCCTCTCCATTCCTGCTGGACTCCTGGCTGTGCAGGGAAGCTGGGCTGGGCTTGCTCCAGGTGCCTCGTTGCTCCCTAAATCGCCGGTGGCTGCAGGTGTGGGGGCTCACTGATGCTCCTGCCCGTGCCAGGGATGCTGAGCCGCAGGGAGAGGGGATGCTGCTGGAAGCTGGGGCTGGGCAGCACAAGGGGCTGCAAGTGAAGTGCTGGTGGAGCTGCGCTGGCCGCAGGCTGTTTAACTTCCCCGGACTGCGCCGGAGATAAAGCCTTTTACATCTGTTCCTGGAGGCAGTGCGGGTCTTGCTATTTATTTATTTATTTTCCGATTGTATCTGATACAGCCTCAGCGAGTAATTGAGTGTTTGAGAGTGAAAAATTATCTCTCCGGCTTGGCCCTTATCTTGACAGCAAAGCAGCACTTTTAATTTAATTTTGTTCAGAGCATGTGGGTAACAAATTTCACTAATCGCTCTGCTGTCGCCCTCCGCATGGTAACGAGCCTCTTGTTTCCCAGGAAGCAGAACATAAACACGGAGCTGGATGCGGGCGGGAGGAGGGCGAGGGCTGATGCCGGGTGGAAAATGAAGATGCCTTTCGTTGTGGATTCCTGTGGCACGATGGATTTGTCTCCTGCCTGCAGCAGGGAAGGGAGCAGAGGGTGGGTGGTGGTGGTGGATGATGTGTTTGTTCCCGTGTGGTGCTTGGCTGAGGGGGAAACTGAGGCACGCAGGGATGTGGCCCCAGCCCTGGGGAGCTGTTGCAGAGCAGAGATTTGTATTCTCGTCCTGTTCTCTCGGTTTGTATCTGTTCCAGAAATAATGGATGGAGGGAAAAGATGGGTTTGGACTTCTTCTTTCTTTTTTTTTGAGATTGCAGCCCGATTCTCTGATCCCAGCTCTGCCTGCAGGGGGGCAGTGGGACAGTGGGCAGTGTGGTGAAGGTCCAGCCAGGATGAGCATCTTGAGTCCTTGGACATCTATTGCCACCAGCCCCTGGGACATCTCCTGAGCCCTCACTGCTCTCTCCTCCTGCTTTCTAAAATCAATTCATCTGTCTGACCAGCCCTTCACTCACTGAGCACAATCCTCCCTGGGCTGTGACTCAACACAAACTATTTCATAGATAATGATTACATTTTTTTTCCTTTTTCCTGTAGGAATGATGTTTTTGCTACACTGTACTGAAAATTGTTTTCCCATCTCCTTAAAATGAAGCCTTCCGCTCAGATTTGCCTTTGTGCTTGTATATTGTAAAATTGGGGCTCATTTGGAGTGTAAAACAAAAAAAGATCAGGCCTTAATTCCAGGAGAAGTGCTTTCATTGATTTTCATGAAAGAAAATTCCAGTGCAGGCAGTATCTACCTTTAAATATGTAACTGTTTCTTTAATGTGATTTTATCTCAACCAATTCAGCACTGAGAACATGAAAGGAAAACTGACTTCATTGATTTTAATTGTCCCTGCCCAGAGAAATGCAAAAAAATACAACAGTGCCAGAAGAGCAAATTGAGTTTGCACAAATTCTTCCCCTTTTTTGCTGTGCTGGGATGTCTAAGATATGTGGGCAGGAGAATCAGCCCATGGTGACCCTGGTGGTGGTGGGGCTGGTGGATCAGCATCTCAACCACTTTGATCATCTCTATTTTTCCCCCCTCTCCTCAGCTGCTCATTCCTTGCCCAGCCTTCAAGGCTTTGCCTTTGCCCCCTTCCTCCCCTTGGTTGGGATTTGCTGGCAGCATCTCCCTGCCAGCTGCAGGCACAATGCCTCAGGGCAAAGGGGAGCACCACCAACAGCTGGATAATCAGGAAGCAAATACATTTATTCAGTACATAAGGCTTTATAACTCCAGGAGTGCCTTAAGAGCCGAGGCTCAGGCTGCTGGAGGAGCACAAGGGCTCGCTGGGACACACAGGAGCTCAGCCAGGGAGCCCTTGACCCTGCTGTGGGCTCCAGCAGCCCAGCCCCACCCTCCCCACAGTGCCCAAGCCACCCCTTTGCATCCTCCTCCCCCTGATCCACACCCCAGGGGCTGCCTTTTCTGCAGCTCCTTNCCATCCCATCCCATTATCCCATCCCATCCCATCCCATCCCATTATCCCATCCCATCCCATTATCCCATCCCATCCTATCCCATCCCCCTGGTGTGCTGGAAAGAGGGACAATCCAGGAGGGGACACGGGCAGTGCTGCTCCCTCCCCGTGCAGGGGTGCTCCACATCCAGAGCCTCCTGCCAGCACCACTGCTCATCTTAATTGGCGTTTGATTTGATTGGACATGATCTGCTCCTCATCAAACAGCTCGAGCCGTGTCTGTGTGNAAAAGATCAGGCCTTAATTCCAGGAGAAGTGCTTTCATTGATTTTCATGAAAGAAAATTCCAGTGCAGGCAGTATCTACCTTTAAATATGTAACTGTTTCTTTAATGTGATTTTATCTCAACCAATTCAGCACTGAGAACATGAAAGGAAAACTGACTTCATTGATTTTAATTGTCCCTGCCCAGAGAAATGCAAAAAAATACAACAGTGCCAGAAGAGCAAATTGAGTTTGCACAAATTCTTCCCCTTTTTTGCTGTGCTGGGATGTCTAAGATATGTGGGCAGGAGAATCAGCCCGTGGTGACCCTGGTGGTGGTGGGGCTGGTGGATCAGCATCTCAACCACTTTGATCATCTCTATTTTTCCCCCCCTCTCCTCAGCTGCTCATTCCTTGCCCAGCCTTCAAGGCTTTGCCTTTGCCCCCTTCCTCCCCTTGGTTGGGATTTGCTGGCAGCATCTCCCTGCCAGCTGCAGGCACAATGCCTCAGGGCAAAGGGGAGCACCACCAACAGCTGGATAATCAGGAAGCAAATACATTTATTCAGTACATAAGGCTTTATAACTCCAGGAGTGCCTTAAGAGCCGAGGCTCAGGCTGCTGGAGGAGCACAAGGGCTCGCTGGGACACACAGGAGCTCAGCCAGGGAGCCCTTGACCCTGCTGTGGGCTCCAGCAGCCCAGCCCCACCCTCCCCACAGTGCCCAAGCCACCCCTTTGCATCCTCCTCCCCCTGATCCACACCCCAGGGGCTGCCTTTTCTGCAGCTCCTTGTGCTGTACTGGAGGACGTCTCAGCTAATTGCTAGAGGATAATTCATAAATGTTAATAGTATTAATCTGATTCAGCATGTGCTCAGCAAGATCTAATCCTCTATAAATCCAGAAGTGACTAATCTCGCCCTTCTGCTGCACAACGTGGCTGCCTTTCCCCCTCCTTTCCCCCATCCCTTCCTCTGTGCACCCCCTGCCTCCTTGGAGGGTCTCCTTGGGCTCTCCCCCACCACAAGGGAACCAAAGCAGCCACTTCAGGGCTGATCCACATCCTGCTGCCTCTGGGATGAGGCTGGAGCCTGCCCAGTGCCGAAGCCCTGACCCAGATTTGGGATGTAGCTGTGGGCACCTTCATTTGGGATTTGTCCAGGACTGCAGTGGAGAAGATGCCTCAAGAAGAGGCTGGGGCCAGGTGTGGTGTAGAGGGTGTGAGATGAGACACCTGCCTATGCTCTCACCCCCTGTCTGGGGGGCTCATTGCATCCACATCCATCCCCTTAGAAGGGAGAGGCTCTGGGGCTGGGTAGTGCATGAAGGTGTGGTGGGGTCATGGTGCGGGAGAGTTGTGTCTGGCTGGAGGGAGGATCTGCCATCTCATCCCATCCCATTATCCCATCTCATTATCCCATCCCATTATCCCATCCCATTATCCCATCCCCGTCCCCATTCCCATTCCCATCCCATCCCATCCCATCCCATCCCATCCCATTATCCCATCCCATCCCATCCCATCCCCCTGGTGTGCTGGAAAGAGGGACAATCCAGGAGGGGACACGGGCAGTGCTGCTCCCTCCCCGTGCAGGGGTGCTCCACATCCAGAGCCTCCTGCCAGCACCACTGCTCATCTTAATTGGCGTTTGATTTGATTGGACATGATCTGCTCCTCATCAAACAGCTCGAGCCGTGTCTGTGTGTGAGGCTGTCCTGGAAACGCTGCTCTGTGCCATTAACGAGCCTCTGCTGGAACATCACCACGGATCATTAAGAGCCGATTCCCATGACAGGGCAGGAACACCGGGAGCATCCCGGGGCTGTGAGCTGGGCTGGGGTGGGCTGGCTGTCCCCCAGGGGTGCTGCTGTCCCCCCAAAGGGTGCTGCTGTCCCCGTACTGGGCACTCCGCATGCGGCACAGCACTGTGGGGGTTGCTAAGCACTTCCAGCACTCCCTGTTCTCCCCATCCTTCCCCAGCCCTGTCTTCCCTCGTGTGCCGGGAATGCATTTCCATATCCGAGTGGCCACGNCACGGAGCGTTCCGTGTGATGCTATTATCTCCCGGGGGGGGGGGGCGGGGAAAGATTGCAAAGCACTTGGCGTTTAACACCCACATATGGTTAACACCACGGGCTGTGTGCTGATAAAGAGGGGGTAATTAAAGTTTATTTTTTTTTATAGACTAATCTCCCAAGCATGTATTTATGAGCCTGATTTAGAAACAGCATATTACCGAGAACACGGGATATTTGTGTTGCTCCTAAATCCATACGTATGTTCTGAACACACCTTTTTATTTTTTTTTCCCTTCTTTCCCCCGCTAAATTTAGGCAGTACTGCCAATATTAAAAAGAATTGAGCCCAGAGTTTTGTTGGGCTTTTTCCCCCCCCTTGTCTTTTGGGCGGGTGTACAAAGCAGTGAGTAATTAAATGCACAAGGAAATGATATTTCAAAGGAGACACGGTGCGTTTGGAGGGGCTGTTTGCTGAGTGTTTACACCACTGGCTTTGAATTTATCTTCATCTTGCAGCAGGTGCAAAATCTTCATGGGGAATGTGGTGCTTTGCAAGCATTTTCTGAGCTGTCTGCACAGGGACCCACATCCTCACTGGGATGATTTGCACTGGGGTTTGAGGGGAGACAAAAAAAATCCTGGGTGGGGAAGGTGGTGGTGGCCAGAGTCCTTCTGACCACAGTGCTGGACACTCCTCTTGTTTTTCAGTCCAATTAAGCCACCCTTGGGTCACTAGCAGGGAGCATCTCAGGTATGATTCTGCCCTGAAATGGAGCATTTTGCCTTTTCTTTCTGCTTCTCTCTCCTTGGATTCTGTGGGCTGTGAGGAGAGGTAATTTATTCGTGTTTTTCATCCTGATGATGTGCTCTGCCCAATCCTTGGGTGCAAACTCCCTGGGAATCCCCATGGTCCACGTTTTTCCCTCCAAAGCTGCCTGGGTGAGCACTCAGGCATCCACTCACTTTGTTGCAGCCACTCAAAACACTGCAGAAACATCTTTGATTAAAAATATAGAGAGCTCATCTTAATGTATGGAGCATTTATTAGGGGAGAGAGATCTGGGGAGTGAGTTTGGTCTTAGCCATGCCTGGTCACCATCTTCCTCCTGGGCTTTTTGGACCTCACAAGACCCAAACCAGGACTTCTGTTGGGTGCTGGGGTTCTCGGCCACCCAGAAATGTCTTGTATTCCCCACCCAACTTCCTCCTCTTGGTAAAAGATGTTGATACCAGCTGTTGTGGTACACCTGGATTTTCAAATCTGCTCTTCAAACACTTCCCTGAAAGCCTGGAGATGACAAGGAGAGGAGGGAAAGCACAGTCTTTTCTAGGTCAAGCTCTCATTTGTGGCATTGGGTTTATTTGGGGCTGCCTAAGGTTTAGATCCCTTCCCTGAGCTGAAGGAGGAGGGGATCAGTTTGTCTCACCTCTGGACCAGGGTGAAGCCCTGGAGAACCAGCTGAGGTGGGTTTGGTTAGCAGGGCTTTTCTGAAAATACATTTGCTTGTGGTTTTAAAGGCTTGGAGTGAAGCTGATTATCTCCAGATGGGTGTTTAAATACAGCACAACAGGGCTGGAGCATCAGTGGTCTGCAGAGCAGGGAAAGAGATGGAAAACAAAATCCCTGTCCCTCTCTTTAAATGCTTTTCCAGCAGTCTCCCTTCAAACCTGGCAGCAAACTGGTCATGAGCAATAAAGAGCTGAGCTGGAAACCCAATTTCTGCTCGAGCAGAAGCCCCCTTGTTTTGGTTCAGTTAGTCAAAACCAAACGTTGTAGAGGTCAGTGATTAGCAGTGATGGAAATGAGTGAGTGCAGGAGGGAAGGGACATACAGGAGACTTGGAGCAATTGTCCCCTTCCTTGAGCAGCCAAGCTCAAACTCATGGAACTGTAAAAGGCTTTTTGCTGTTTCAAGCCCCTTGTGCTGCTCTCCTCTGAATCATGGGGAGAGAAGGAGCCACAAGGACCAGTGGGGATGTGAAATCCTAATTCCTCCAGCTCCACTCTGGCTGCAGTTTGGTGAAAGCTGCCATCGTACCTGGGATTTGGGCTCTTTGTGAAAAGGGGATAATACTTGTCTCACTCATAAGGGATTAATGATTTAATGTTTGCAAAGCACTTTAAGACCCTGGATTGAAAGGTGATTTATAAGGGTGAAATTCAGCGTTGTCTGGTCCATTGTATATTTGATTTCGTCCTCTTATCCTGATGGGGGCTTTTTTTCCCTTGCCTTTTTTTCTTCTTTTTTCTCCCTCTTTTTTCTTTTTGCATTCGTGTCATAACTTCAAGCCAAGCAGGGGCTGTGGCAGGCACAGTATGCCCAGCAAGAGGAGGATTTTGCCTCCCGTGGAGGTGCTAACTTATGCTGATGATATGAATAAAGATTGGAAAGGAAAAAAGAGGATTGCAAGGTGAGGGGCACAGGGGATTGGCGATAAAGCTGTGAAATAGGAGTGGGAAGGCTGTTTGGATGATCCATGCATAAGGAAAGGAGAAGATGCTTCATAAATAATCAATCTACTTGCTCCTGTTAGTCTCAGTGATAGGATGATCTGATTCTCTAGCAGATCAGCCACTTCTGTCCCACAAATCCTGGTTGGATCAACGCCTGTGCAGGCTCCAGCCTGGGGATGCTTTGGTGGGGTTTGCCCTGCCTGAAAAGCAGAGGTTGTGCTGAGCATGAGGTCCCTGCCCTGGTCCCAGCACCTCCAGCAGCAGCTTTAGGCAATTTGCAGGGTATGCAAGTGCTGACTTGGATCCATTTCCCATTCAGTTCTCAAACTGATGCTTTTTAATTCTCGCTTTGCTGATGAGGTGGCGAGGGCTGGGTTGCAAGTGGGGAGAGGCTGCATTGGCTTCCAAAAATCAGGGGGTGTCCTCACCTGAATCCGGAGCAGGGCTGTGGTCACCTCAGCTGGCACCAGGATGGGCTGTGCAGCCCCTGGGTTCATTGCTGGGCTGTGCCCTCTCCTTGCCATGGACACACTCTCCAAGTGGTGCATCCCAAGCCTGGAGAAGGAACCAGCTGCCTTGTGGGGTGTCTGTCATTATCTTGGAGCAAAGGGGGGTGCTGGCACAGGGTGTTGGATGAAGGGGCTGTGGGGGATGCAGTGCAGTCAGAGCAGCAGTGGGGTGGCCCCCAACTCCAGGGGGATCAGTGGAGCCCCAAGGATGCAGGCTCCAAGGCTGCTCCTTGATTGGGCAGTGGAGGCCTGTTGTGGTGAGACCCTGTGTGTGGGTTGTGGTGGCCTGGGACAATTCTTGGTCATCACCATCAGTAGAGGGACCTCATTTGGACACCTGACATTCCCAGTCTGCGTCCAATAAGAGCAGCTGGATCTTCTGGTGCAGCCAGGTCTCTTTGGATGACTCTGTGTTGCACAGCTTCACCCCATTCCCTGTGAAATCTGTGGATTCCGTCCCACCCAGCTGCAGTTGATGGTGATTCAGCCATCCTAACGCTGTCCTGCTCCACCAGGGTTTCACAGTGGGTTGCCAAGCCAACCAATGTTGACAAAGTGATGGTGGTTTCAGCAGGGGGGCACGGCAGGTGTGATGAGTGATTCCAGGGAAGAGAAGTTCCCAGGGAGAGGGTCTGTACAGGGCTTTGAGCAGGTGTTCTCCCTCCTCTAGCAAAATAAAACCCCGTGCCAAACAAGGTGTGATGGGAGGCATGGGGTGTGCAGACTCCTGCTGAGCTGCCATCCTTGTTTTCCATGCCTGCCTTCCCTGTGCTGGGGCTCTCCTGCCTCTGCTGAGAGAGCCCTGGGTACAGCTTTACCTTTTGGCCACCCAGCCTCCCCTCTGTGTGCCTTGCAGGTTCCATGAAGAGCCCTGTGAACAAGACAGCGCTGACGCTGATCGCGGTCAGCTCCTGCGTCCTGGCCGTGGTCTGCGGCTCCCAGCTCTCCTGCCCGCTGACCGTCAAGGTGACCCTGCACGTCCCCGAGCACTTCATTGCTGATGGTAAGACCATCCTGCTGCCCCTCTGGGTGTGTTTGGGACACGGAGTTTTGGAACATTGGTTTTTGTCTTTTTTTCTTTTGTATGTT
Source organism: Drymodes brunneopygia (assembly GCA_013400955.1). NCBI lineage: Eukaryota > Metazoa > Chordata > Aves > Passeriformes > Petroicidae > Drymodes > Drymodes brunneopygia. Next base: position 253,008 of record VZTZ01000676.1, read on the forward strand.
CCCAGCATTCTTCACACTTATATATGTAGCTCTGTAGCCTATTGTGTCAGTGACTCGTTCTCCCTGTACTTTTCCATGGCCTTTCCCCAGCACAAACACAAAACAAATCCCAGAGCTCCAAGCCCCAGGGGTGCAAGGCCCCGGAGCTGCCTTGGCTCTTCCTGGGAACCAAGGCTGAGAACAACTCTTGGAGATCCATTTTTATAAACAAAGCACAGACAGTGCTGAGGTGGGCTCCAGAGAAGGGGCTGAATCTGGGTGGAAATTGCATCACTACTTGTCCTCCTAATTAGTGCTTTTAATCAATTATGCTAATTTCCTAAAACCTATAAATATGTACTCACCCCTGGAGGCAGGGTTTGTGTGGACACCTTTCCATAACTGCCCCTGAAGGCCTTCAAAATAAAGATCCACTCTTATATTACCTCCTTAGTAAAATTTTCTCGAGTTTCATTTCCAGGTTAGGAAAAAGGCAGCAGAGGTCTCTCTCTTTGGGAATGCCCCAGCTGGGTTTGGCTGCAGGGATCTTCCTTTCCAGAGGCACATCTGTGAGCCTGAGGCCAAAATCTCAGCCATGTCAATTAATATTATCGTTGTTATCATTGGTGCTAATTGTGTCTGATGGGTGTTTCTCTTCTCCTCTAAACTCGCTGAGGAGCCCTGGGAGCTGCACAGACAGGCCTCCTGCTGTCCTGCAGCAGCAGAGCTGCTCGTCCCAGCCCTGGCAGCAGCACGGAGGGAAATTGCTGGAGTTTGAGCAAAGGCAGAGATGCTTTGATAAATTAGACGAGTGCTGCTGTCACTATTTATTGCTTTCTCCAACTGGGCCCCTTGCATTTGTTGTGTTTCACTGACCTTTTCTTTATAATGTGCAGTGAGCATCGAGTGCAAGTTTTCAGTAACATGAGGGCAAATTTCATTTTCTTCCAGCAGACAGGACCCATTATTCAGTCGGTTCCAATTCCTCAGCTCCTGCACTCGTCTCACGGCTTGGGGCATGCAGAGGGGGCACTTTCTCTCTGCCAGAAATGTGCTGCATGGAGCCAGTGCATCACCAGCTGCTGGGGTGTCCTGGTGCAGCCAACTCTGGGACAGCTCCTTGCTTTGGGAGCTGTGGAGGGGAGGGCAGCTCTTGGGGGATTAATATTTTGGGGAGGGGGAGATGGTTAAAGAGACACAGAGGGATGAGAGCTGCAGGGGGAGGTGAAGAGGGGCTGAAATCATCACCTCATGGCAGAATGGAAGTCACCAGTGTGTTTGAAGTGGGATTCGCCCTGCTCAGAGTGGTCTCTGTGTAGTTGGGATATCCCAGTGGTCACAGCTTAGCCCTTGTGGGAAAGAGGAGGAGAGCATCTGCTTTGTGTTCACATTCTGGAGGAGCTGAATGTGATTGGAGTGGAGACATGAAGATAACATCAAGGTATGGACACCACATCCCTGGGAGTGTTCAAGGCCAGTTGGGATGGAGCTCTGAGCAACCTGCTCCGGTGGAAGGTGTCCCTGCTTGTGGCAGGGGCTTGGAACAAGAGGATGTTTAAGGTCCCTTAACAAACCATTCTGTGATTTAAGGATTTGAAACAAGGGATTTGTCTACACCTTGCCCTGTTTCTAAAAGGCTTTAATAAGCTGCACAAGAATATTTGAAATCTTCAAGGATCATTCCACGTAGCAGGAGAACAGAAGCTCTTCCACTTGGGGCATGAGGTTGCTCCAGTACTAACTTGTGTCCCCTTGGGATGGGCACTGGCCAGTTCAGCACTTGGACTTAGAGTTCACACTGGTTCTGGTGCTGCTGAAGGTCAGCCAGGAAGGCAGTGATGGAGACAGCACCTCAGCATCCTGCTCCCAGCTTGTGGTTCTGGCCCAGGGAATCCAGTATGTCCTGAAAAAGAAAATAAACAAAATGCAATGAAACTCCATAGAATGCAAGTGAAAAGCTGAGCCCGTGCTTGTCACCAGGAAAGGGGTGGCAGTGCAAATTATGCAAATGCAGGGAACACTCGAATGAAAATGACAATGAAATACCAATAAAACAGATTAATATCCTTGAAACTGGGGGAAATGGGATGATCTCTAGTCCTGACTTAATGACTTTTCTGAAGAGAAAGTGGCAAGAGGACTGGTAACAACGGTTTGAGGAAGAATTAAAATGAGCTTTGTAATGAAACTGTAAAACATAATTACAAACTGCGAAAACTTTTAAAATATTTTTTATGAGAAAGTCAAATTCTTCGCATAGAAGCAGCCAAGACATTTTGCAGTGGCTATCACTTTCCCTGAAATCTCATCATTTTATGCGATGACAGTCCCTTGCCTGGGAAGAGAAAAAGCTCTTAAAGTTCTCCCTTCTTTCTGAATAACAACAAATCCCAAGGCACCACCCAACTGGCAGCAAAATATTACAAAGCATATAAAGACATCGCAGAACTGAGCTGGGTTGGGAAATTTCAGTGTTACCCAGGAAAAATGTGGCTGGATGTGTTCACCAAGGCTCAGCACCTGGAGTTTGATGCTGATGGAGAAGAGGGGCCCTGCTCCTCCCTGGAGATCTCCTGTGGGGGATTAAATCAGCTTTTTACAGGGTGCTGAATTGGGTTGGCACCGGCATCCCTGTGGCATCGAGGTGGCAACAGAGCTGACGTGTTTGTCCTGGCAGAGTCTGGGAGCTTTGATCAGTCTTGAAGCAGCTTCTGGTGTGGCACCCGACGGTGGCACCGCGTCTCGCGAGTGTTGCCGCGCGCTGAAATCGTCTGGTTCCCGAAGCTGCTCCCTTTGGTGTTGTGCAGGATGATAAGGCAGGCTCTGCAAGGAGGCAGGGATGGTGCATTCACAGGAGATGTTCCCATGCGAGGGAGCGGTGCCCTCTCATCCCCTTTTGGAATGTGGAATTTCAATAGGCAGCAGCAGCCAAGGAAAATCTGAAAGCGGAGCTGCTGCCGGCACCTCTGCAGGAGAAGCCAAACAAAGGCAGAGGCTGAAAGAAATGTCTCTCCTAGACGATGAGAACTCGGCTTTGAAGGAAACTTTAAATAGATGCCAGCCAGTTCTGGCGTGCCAGCGGCCAGAGCCAAGAAAAGAAAGAGGGGGGAAGCCTCCCCAAACGTCTCCAGCTTTGGAGCAGAGCAGCTTTCCCTGCTGCAGCAAGAATGGCGTTAGAGAAAGCAGCTCCAGAGCCTGCTGGAGTGGCAGGGTGGGAAAGGGGAGGGGAAGCACTGGGACCAGAAGCCAACTGGCAGCCAGGCTGGGAGGATATATTCCAAGCAGCAGTTCTGTAATAACCAGCCTGTCTCTATTGCCCCGATTTCTCTCTTGGTTTGTTTTCTTCCTTTTGTTCATTCGATGGGGTGCCCCTGCCTCGCTCCCCGCTGAGCAGTTATTGCCTGGTTTGTACAGCTGCTGTGCCTTCACTTCATGGAGCAGCTGGATCAAGGAGAGCCTGGCAGGAGCTGCCGTGGTTGGCAGCGAGGGCTGGGACCTCCTGCTTCCCAGAAATGAGTTGGTGCCTCTAAATCCTCTCTTCGAACGCAGTGGTTGGAGCATACTCTCGTCCCTTCTGCTGCTCCAGGGCTTGTGCTGAGCAGGAGGAATTGTTCTGATTTCAGAGGTGGCTCAGATTTATGGAAGGAACCGTAGTGGCTTTTATGAGGATATGGAAATTCAAGGCATTATTTAGAGGACCCTTTAGCTGTGTCAAAGGGGGGAAGAAAGGAAGGAGAGCCCCTCCATCTGAGTAATAAAACCTCTTATGAATATGTGAGCCACTCAGCTCTACATTCAATAGTTGTTTTTTTGGTTTTGTTTTTTTCTTGTAAGTAATAATTCAAAAAATAGAGCTGGAGCAATGGGAATGGCTTGCAGGGAAGGCAGGGTGGAGAAAGATACTCTGGAGGGCTCAGCCTGGAGTACGTCCTTGCTGCACAACAGTATGAAATATAGTATCAATTAAAGCTTCTCATTTTTATAGCCTGGGAGAGGTTATGTACGGTGTAGGTGGATGTTTGTACTTCAGTGGGAGAGGTGGGTGAGATCCTCCAGTGGTGCAGAGGGAAGCAAGAGCTGCGTTTAGCAAGGGGCTCGTAGGGTTCGTTTTATAAGTGGAAATAAAGCAAAGGGCATAAAGCAGGTTTCTGTCAAAGACATCTGGGGCATTTACAGCCTTCTTCCCTCCTCTTCTGAGATGTGTGCCAGGGGAGATGTGGTGATCCCTCTGTGTCTCTCTGGGCTGTGGGATGGGTGTACAGGGTGGTGCACAGAGCTCAATGTGGGCAAGCAGGGTCTCACTATGGGCTTGGACCTCAAAGTGGGCAGGCAGGG
>VZTZ01000684.1:9284-36065 GCA_013400955.1 Drymodes brunneopygia
CTTTCCAGCACTCTGGGGTGGGCTGGGCAGCTCTGCCTTGCACCCCACGTGCTCCTGCTTTTCCTGGCAGCATTCCCAGCCCAACTCCAGCTGTGGCAGACACCCAGCACCAGTTGCCCAAGGCTGGTGCTGCACTGGGAATGTGCTCAGGGTGACTCAGGTGTCACAGCAAGGAGGAAGCACACGTAGGTGTAGGCCCTGGAGCTGCAGATAAAGGATGGAAAACAAATTGCTCTGCTATCAGAAATCCAGGAGTGAATGGCAGCTCTCCTGGTGGCCTTTGGCCCAGCTGATATTTGGGGTTCTCCAGGGGTTGGAGGGTGCAGGGTGGTTTGCAGAGGGCAGCCAGCAGGGTCTTGGGGAGTTTGGCCAGCTGCTGTCTCACTCCTCAGAGCCCCAAGTTATCTGTGAGAACTCCAGGCATGCTATCTCTTGATAAGGAGTTCAGAAAGTAATCTGGAAGAGAAACTCCCATTTTTTTGATAGTAAACATTTTAGTGAATGGAGAGTTGGTTCGAAGCTGGTGCGTTTTCAGAAAAACCAGCACACAAAGAAAATCCCTGTTCTGAAATAGAAAAGGGGCTGAGGGGAGGTGTAATAAAATATTTGCCTGAGATTTGTGATTGCTTAAGGCTAGACTTAATCTTTGTGCAAAGACTGGAAGCGAGAGGGCCAAATCACTGAGCTCACCTGCTTCTGAGCAGAGCAGGAGGCGAACTTGAACTGCAGGTTTAGATTAGATAGGAAAAAATTCTTCCCTCTGAGGGAAATTCTTCCCAGGTGAGGCCCTGGCACAGGGTGCCCAGAGAAGCTGTGGCTGCCCCTGGATCCCTGGCAGTGCCCAAGGCCAGGTTGGACAGAGCTTGGAGCCACCTGGGATGGTGGAAGGTGTCCCTGCCCATGGCAGGTGAGATGAGCTTTAAGGTCTCTTCCAACCCAAACCCTGTCGCTCTGGTTTTACAGGGCCCCATAAGTTGTAACACTGTAGCTGTAATTTCCCATGCTTTTTCTGTAAACATGGTTCTTGTTTTTCTTAACCGGCCGGGATTGTTTTGCACTTGTAAAATTGTTTTTCATTCCTTTCCCTAGAGTGGAGAAAGATGATTGACCATGTCTTTGTCCTGTAAACCTTCAGGGGTGTTGACCCTTTTCACCAATCCTTGATTGTCTTTAAAAACATATAAAAATAGGTAAATAAAGAAGGGCAGGGCTATTGGTCAGTCCTGCCTGTAGATGCAACTGCTGCTCTGAAACCCACGTGTTTCTTCTGTTGCCAGCTGTACAACAAAACCGTCCTGGGATTGTGCCCCTGCAAAACTCACCTGAAGAGGCCCTGCCGGAAAATGGAATTTCTCCTTGTTTTCCTGATGATGAGATCAGCCACCTGCTGGATGGTGATGCTGACAAAGAAGGCCGTGTAGCCAGTCCACTGCAGGTACGTGCGCTGGTATTTGGTCTGCAGAGGCAAGAAAACACCAAAACTTTCTTAAATCAGACTCACATCCCCCACAGGCGACTGCAAACCTCGGTGGGAGGCTTTACTTCAGCTCCCAAGGTGTGAGTGCAGAGTTACTCCAGATTTAGGCACAGAATTCTGGGATTTGGGCTGGTTTTGGTCCGTGGCTGAGTCACGAGGCTGCAGCACGAGCTGGGTGTGAGGGGTGTTGATGTGGATTTATCAATGCCTCCTGTGCCTTGTGATTGTGCAGGGTGAGGGAGGGGGAGGCTGCAGAGGACTTGGCAGAGGTGCTGCTCATCAGCAGGGCTGGGAGAGGATGGGGAGGGTTGATTTTGGGGGTATTGAACACCAAGCCCAGAGAGGAAGGTGCAGCTGCAGGGGCTGTGAGTGAGAAGGTAGCAAATTGTGGAAGAATGAATGGAAGAGCAGAGGCTGAATGAAAGAGCTGTGTGGCAGGAAAGAGTCTCCAGAGGGAACATGGACCAAAACTGATCCTATTTGCATTTAAACCTCATTTGCATTCCCCATCCCTTTATTTTGGGGGAGAGTAGGGAAGTTTTAAGCAGCAGGTGGGCGTGGGACAAGGCAGGGAATGTTCAGAGCTGCTTTATCCACGGTGGGACAAGGCAGAGAATGTTCAGAGCTGCTTTATCCATGGAGGGACAAGGCAGGGGATGTTCAGAGCTGCTTTATCCATGGAGGGACAAGGCAGGAAATGTTCAGAGCTGCCTTACCCATTGCTGCCCGTAGGAATCCTCGAAGTCATTGATGGCATTGCTCTCCCAGTCCACTCTCACACCCAGCAGCGTGGAGGGGAGGAACCCCTGCTCAGCATAGACCGTGAAATAGGTGACAAAGGCTCCCACCGACTGCATGATTCCTGCAGAAACAAAGGGAAGGGATGAGGGAAAACTGAAATGAAGGAGCACTGGGGGGTGTGCTGGATGTGTGCAAGACTCTAAAGGCAGTTTGAGAGCTCTTGGTGCTTTCAATTTCTTGCCCTCCATAGACAAAACCCTTTTTTATTGCTGAATTATGAGCAACAGGAGGGGGCTGGTGAGGCTGCAGAGGAAGGGGTTGAGTTTCAGCTCCCAATTTTTTTTTGTTTTTTAATGAAACTACATGAGTCTGTCTTGCTTTGCTGACCCAGGAGGGTGTTTGGGAGGCCAACCTACCGATCTGCAGGTAGGAGTACACAGCCAGCTGCTCGTTCACCAGCCGGTCTCTCCTCTTGTTCCGAGGCCTCCTGTTCATGATGTCACTCTCAGCTTTCTCATAAGCCAGTGCCACCGAGGGGATCTGCAACAGAAACAAAAAATCAGGGGCTGGGGGGCAGCATTTGTCTGATTTTGGGGTGTTCAGCAGTGATTTGCAGCTCCCAAGTGGTTCTGTTGGATGTTGCCCCGGGGAACGCTGGTGAACTTGTGTTGCCAAGAGAACCTGTGTTGCTGGACACAGAAGAAGGGGATTTTCTTTGTCACTGCTGTGGAATTGCTTATCCTTAAAAGGGCACCCCATGGACTGTCATAACCCCCTGAAGTAGCTGTGAGAGGCTGCTGGTGTGGGGGAAAAGGAGGCCACCACCAGTGAATTTCTTCTCCCGGGCGGTGGCTGGTGGTGAGGCTGAAGAGCCATAAAAAACTGTATTTTCTTACAGGAAATTCATGGTATAACCAAAAGAGACTTCTCTCCCTAAATGAACTGAGACAAAAAGCTATCTCAGAGGTGGCAAACTGACTAGAGGTCAAAGTGTTGTCTTTTCATGTGTTGTCAGGGGGAAAGAAATGGAAAGGTCGGGGAGGAAGGGTGGTCTGAGAAGTTTGTTCTGGCTTTTCGTGGTTTTTTCCCTTTTTCTTTGGTTTATTAATAAACTTTCTTTGTATTCCCTATAGTTTGAGCCTGCTTTGCCTACTCCTAATCTTCATCTCCCAGCAAACATCAAGTAAATTTTGGTAAGTGTGCTGGCATTTAGTCAGAAACCTAAACTGGTGAACTGAAAACACTACAGCAGGAAAGGAGAGAAGGATCTGTGTGGATCTCTATGAATGTGTAAAGGGTTTGGGGAAAATCTGAAACTTTCCTGGATCTGGTGACCAATACAAAAAAGGCTAGAGGAGATTGACAATAATTTAACATTAATTTAAAATTAAAGGGGCTTTCAGATCTCTTGGGCTGGGCTGGATGGAATGTCAGGTGTAAGTGCAGGAATCCCTCTGATCTCTTGATTAAAACACACTGATCATTATTCAGTGCTGATTTTAGCCTGGATCAGAAGTCTTTGCTTTCTGCTCCCCCTCTGCAGCTTGCTGTTGTTTTCTACTCTTCTTCCTCTCTACCTGACTGCTTTTAATCCCCTTTCTCACTGCCTTAGCCCACAAAATCCCCCATTCTGGATGTCCCTCTGCCCCTGGCAGGATATTCCAGCAGGAAATGAGTTCAAAGCTCCCAACTCACAATGTCGGTGCCCAGGTCGATGAAGAGGATGGTGATGGTGCCAATGGGCATGGGGATGCTGGCAATGATGTAGATGAGGAAGGGGCAGAGCTCTGCAATGTTCTTGGTCAGGGTGTAGGCAATGGTTTTCTTCAGGTTGTCAAAGATCAGGCGACCTGGGGGAAGAGGAAACACTTCTGTCAAAAGGAAATTTTTTATCAGTGTTTTCCAGGAAAAAAAAAAAGTTCAAATTTAAGTAAATTAAGTGAAAATATTTACTGCTTATTTCTACTTTCCTTGTGCATTTTGTAGTTTATTTTGGTTTGGTTTTTTTTTTTTTCAAACTACCCTCCCTTGAGCCTTCTAAAAACTCAAGTTTTTAGAAACATTTCTTTCAAGGAGTAAGTTTGAGGGGGAAAGCCCCATTCCACAAAATGCTGTGGTTGTAATGGAAACTCTTTACAGTGAAAAAAGAGTGGGATGAGTGCTCCTGTCAAAGGTGGAGCACAGTGAAGGTGATGTGTGAGAAAATAAGAAAGGAAAAATGTGGAGAAAATAATTTGTGTCTTTGTGAGGCTTCAAACTGCACTGGAACAAGCCAGGAAGTGCTTTTATCTGAAGCTGGATCAATCAGACACAGCAAATCTTCATTATGTGTGAGAGAGGGAGATGATTTCCTTACTCTCTGAATGTCACGTGCACAAATGGAATTAATTCCCAGCTTTTCCAAATATCAAATCCAGAAAGAGAAGAGAGGAGGGAAGGATCAGGAGGCTCTGCCAGCAGCTTCCAGCTCAAAAAGGGAGAAACAACATTGTCTTTACCTTCCTCCACTCCTGTGACAATGGAGGCAAAGTTGTCATCCAGCAGGACCATATCAGCTGCATTTTTGGCTGCATCAGAGCCAGCAATCCCCATGGCAATCCCAATATCTGCCTTTTTCAGGGCAGGGGAGTCATTGACCCCATCTCCAGTGACAGCAACCACTGCTCCCTGCAACAAAAGCATCCAGATGTGGGTTTGGGAGGAGAAGGTGAATCCTTCAGCAATATTTGCATTCCTAGCAGAAAGATGCTGATGGGAAGTTCTGAATCCTCTCTGTACCCACGTCAAACACAGCCAGAGATCAGGGGGATGGTGGGCAGGGCTGGGAGAGCAACCTCAGGGTTTTGTGTGGTTCCCTTTAGAGCAGAAACCTGGAAAATTCAGGGGTGGGATTCACTGCATCCTAAAGAACAGACATCTCAATTAGATGCACTTTAAATGCAATTAATCTGATCGTTGCATATGAGGAAAGATTTGGATCTGCTCCATGTGCAGGGTCCACCCCTGTCTGAGCAGAGCCAGGTTCACCTCTGACAGCTGGGGGAGGTTTGATTAACACACGTCATGTATTTTTTTATTTTTGTATGAAGTGCCACAGAGCCAGCCAAGCTTCATCTGAATTGTGAATTATGTAACTGCTGAGTTAGAGCCCATCCTCACCCTATCCCAACAGCTCCTGGCCATCTTCAGTCTGGGCTAGAATTTCTTTGCTAATCCAAAAGTCTGATTATCCAACTCAGTTTCTTTGTTCTCTTCCTGAGCCATCTCCTGCAGCTCCAGGCTCTGCTCTGGCTGATGCAGGAGTTGGTGGCTTGATGCAAGGCAGGGTGTTGGGAGTAGGGAAAAATCCTGACAAACTGATTAATAAAATGCTGAATTTCCTGTCCTCGGGGGGATTGAGCACAGTGTCACTACCTATAAATAATGCCATGTACAGAAGGGCTTATAAGCTCTAAGTGCTAAAGATAGCAGGAGTCTGGCTGGGGGAGGGTGTTCCTTTCATCCCTAAAGAGCCAAATCTGCCAGGAGTGTGGGAGTCTGAGCAGTGCAGAACACGTTTACCCACCGTGTGCCTGGCAGAGACCATTCAAAAAATAAAAACCACAGGGAATGGAAGGATTTATCTCTTTTTTTACTCTCTGGAGAGCACTCCAGGCTCAAACACAATGAGCTGATAGTGATGATTGGGAAGCTTAGTGCTGGCATGGCTACAAAAATAAAATAATATCTTGTGCCACATCATCTTCTCTACAAAGTCCAGGCACAGAACTAGTGTGGCTTTAATTCACAAAATCCACTTGGAAGATATCATTTTTGAGTGGAGAGCCTTTCGGTGGCAATTTTCATCTTTTGCAGAGCTCTGTAAAATCTCTTTTTTTTTTTCCTCTCCTGTGCTGGCTGCACTCCAGGCTGCTTTACATAATATTGCCCAGGGATGGGACAAACCCTCTTTAAACCCTGCTGCCTGATTTACAGCCCTGGGAAATAACACAGATAAGGCTTGGTGGCACATAAATCGTGCTCTGGCATTCTGTGGGGTTCATACCTGAGGATTATAAATAGTTGAGGCTGGAAATGAGCTGTGAGTTCACCTGTTAACTCACACTAAACAATTCCACTCCCAAACATTCCTGTGGGCAGGAGGACACAGCCACAAGAGATAAGGGGGGAGGATGTGGCAGCACCGTTGCTTTTATCTGGGTTTAAAGAATTCCCGAGGGAATTCTCCTTCCCAAACAGGGCACAGGAGGCTTCTCAGAACGACAAGGACAAGCCAGGCTTTGGCTACAGCTCCAAACTCAAGGAAAGCTCATTTTGTCACCAGGAGCTGAGTCTGCAGCAGGAATTTGAGCGGCTTGGACCGAGTCCAGGCAGTGTTTGTGACAATCTGTTAGATAACGTCCTGGCACGGGGGAAAAGAGTATCAACAGAGCTTGAGGAGCACTGGGAATTGGCTCCCAGCCTCTCAGCCCTGGGCTGGTGCCTGGGTGTGACCTTTGGCACCTCTCACTCACCTGCCTCTGGCAGCCCTCCACGATAATGAGCTTCTGCTGGGGCGACGTGCGGGCGAAGACGATCTCGGTGTGGTTCTGCAGGATTTCGTCGATCTGCTCCGAGCTCATGTCCTTCAGCTCCATCCCGTTCACCACGGCTGCCGTGGCCTCCCTGGAACAGCCACGGGCAAAGAGGGGGGGATTTTTGGGTTAAAAGGGTACAAATAGTGCGCTCATGGGGGCTGCATGCAGCTGGATGGGGAAGCAGCAGATTGAGTTAATTGCAGAGGCGTTTGTTGTTAATGAGCAGGAGTTGAGTGAAAGGCGCTGCAGAAATCCTGAGTGCATCAATCACCTGCGTACAGAGGGGGCTCTTTGAAGCTGCAGAAAATGCGTTTTAAAGAGGCCTCTCGCTGTGAGGGACAGTGGAAGACATCTCTGCAAAGAGTTTTTATCCTTCCCTTGTGATGTTATTTCTTCCACATTTAAAGGGTGAAGGAGGGATTTGGGCTGATGGTCCAAATGAGGTCGTGTGCTGCTGCATTTTGCTTTTTGTGCGTGTGTTTTGTCACACGGGCAGTGACAGCACCTTCCACGTGATCTACAAAGCATAATCTGCCAGATTTTCTTCATGGGCAGCAAAGATAAAAACCTCAGGGTGGACACATTTAGCTGGAGATGACTCAAGGGTGGGAACGTGTTGTTACAAAGCAGAAAGCAGCAGGGATGGAGAATAAAACCACCATGGAAGGAGCAGGGAAACGAAGGCCCAGGTTCTGCTGGCTCTCACCTCCTGTTGACCTGCTCCACAGGGATATTGAGGCGCTTGGCAATGTCCTCCACAGTCTCACTGGTGGCCGAAATGATGCCCACGCTCTTGGCGATGGCCTTGGCCGTGATGGGATGGTCACCAGTGACCATAATGACCTGAGCAAGGGACAAGGGAGTGACAAATGGCAAAGCCGTGGAGACAAGGGGGAATGTCCGTGGTGGAGGAGCAGGAAGCAGCTCGGGAGCAGAGCAGGGCTGTGCACACAGCACAGGGAGATTAGGGGCAGTGACTGCCCAGCTCTGTGCCAACAGCTGGGCTCTGCCTCTCCTTCCTGAGGCTGCTTTATCAGGGCTCTGGAGGAAGAACTCACAGGCAGCCAGATTAGAATAATGCAGAATAAAGGAGCCTTTATGTAAGGGTCTATATTGGGTATGTTCAGCGGGGAGGGTTTGTTGGAATATTGCATCTTAAAATGGATCCTTGTGACTGAGGTGTCCTGACAGATAAGAAGCAGCCTCTCCTTGCTTTTCTTGAAGAAAAGTTGCCAGATTTGTCTTCAGGCTACGGAAAATTTCATCAGGGTTGGGGCTTGGGATTCATCTCGTCTGAGATCTGTATTTCCAAATATGATTTTCCTTGATTTGCATAGATTTCACCTCTGCTTAGAGCTTTAAGTTTACTTCTGGGTCCCCAGGGAGTGAAACTGGGGGAATAACAGCTTCAGGTTCCACTTGAATGGTTTGGAGATCAGTGATTCCTTTGGACAAATGTTCAAAGCAGTGTCCTGATGCCTTCTCTAGAATTGTTCCTATCACCTTACTCTCTTTACAGCAAGTAATTCCAGCTGCTGTGGGTTCTGTATTCTAGAAATGGATCTGATGAGAGAATATCTGAGCTTTTGTAAATTCACATTTCCAATTTTGGGGCTTTTGTGCAGTTCCTACAGTCTGATTCCCACTTAAATAAAAACATTTTGCCTCTGGGGACTTTCTGAGTTGCAATTACAGGATGGTGTTAAGTAACACTGAGATTTTTTGGTAGCTGTTGCTAGAAAGATAATTAGTGACGACGTGGTGGAAGAGTTTAAATTTTAAACACTTTAAATAATGACTAAAATAATCACAATGAGCCTTTCTGGGGTGGAACCACCACGTTTTTCACTGTGGAATCCCTACCTTGATCCCAGCACTGCGGCACTTGGAGACAGCATCGGGCACCGTGGAGCGAGGGGGGTCGATCATGGACAGCAGCCCCACAAAGCACAGGTTGGAGCTGGGGAAGTTCATGGAATCCGTGTCAAACTGGAAGCTCTCTGGAAACTCATTTTCAGGCAGGTACAAGTGGCAGAAACCTGGAAAGAGATTCAGGTTGATGTGATGGACAGGAAAATGTGGGAGAAAGAGGAGAGCTTGATAAAACCCCAGGATTTGCTCTTGCCCATGAGACTCCAGCATTTTACCATTTTTCCAGATGCGCCAAGTCTTTAAACCCCATTTCACAGATTCTACAGCTGAATTTATCCCCACTTTCATTTTTCACCCCGTTTTCTCGGGCAGTCCCTGCAGCTGCACTCACCCAGCACTCTCTCCCCCATGCCCCCCAGCTCCATGTAGGCTGTCTGGAAAGCTTCTGCCTTCTCGCTGTCCAGAGGCTCCTCCTTGCCGTTGATCATGATGGTGCTGCACCTCTCCAGGATCCTCTCCGGGGCACCTTTCATCACCAGCAGGAAGCGTTTGTCGTGGGGGTCGTCGGTCTCGTGGATGGAGAGCTGTGCCACAAATGGGAAATGGGTTGGAAGAGCTCAAAGTGTCCTCATTTGCTTCTAGTTTGGCATGGGATTAATGTTCTTTTCTGTCATAGACTCCATCAGATGGAATGAGCTGTGTTTATTATTGTAGGGTTCCCCCATGGGTGTGATGGACAAGCAGGGCTGGAATGGCCTTTTCCCTGGGCCTGGAGGTGACCATGGAAACACATCCAGCTCGCCTGAGATGGGCTGGGGAAAAGTGGGATGGGTTTGTGGCCTTCTGGAGCAACTGTGTGAGAATCTTGTGGTTTGTGACCTTCCAGGGCATTGTTTACCTGTTCCCATCCCAGGTGACACCTGGGCAATGCTCCAGGGGATTGGGGGACACTCGGGGATGCATCTTTGCTGTTTCTGTGAGGTTCTGTCCTGTCTGTGTGCTGGGATTGAAGGGATTTTCACTGCACAATGAAGGGCTTTGCACTTCCCCATCCTGTGCCAAGTCCATGCCCTTGTGTGAATATTGCAATTATAACTTAAATTTCCCATTAAGGCTTCCGGATAACCCATTGTTGCGTTAGGTAACAATTAGAAACAATCTGGCTTGATTTAAAAAAAAAACCCATGAAACACACCTGGAATTTGTTGGTAGAGTTGAAAGGGATTTCAGCCACTTTCCTGTTCTGTGCTCTGATGCTCATCACATCCCCCAGGATGACCTCGGAGAATTTCAGCAGAGCAGTTTCAGAGGCGTCTCCAACCACGACCCTCTGTGGGCACAAAGGAAGAAAACATTTCACTCTTGCATTTCCACAATTCCATAACATGCTGCATGCTTAAGTAAAAAGAAATCTCCATTTTTATATTTAAGTTGTCCTGGGAAAATATTAAAAATTTGGGAATGTCTTGGGTTTGCTCTTGGAGTTTGAACTGAGCCACAGTGAAGAGAGGCAAAGAGCATTTGCTGCTGTAAAGCAGATTTGGGGTCACACTCAGGTCACTACAGGAGAGCTGAGGCACAAACCCAAATTAATTTGAGGATGACATTCATGAGTAAACCAGCAGCCCAGTCACTAGAATTTCCTACCTTCAAGCAGTCATGAGGAAAGACCTTAATTAAGGCATGTTTACCTTTGCTATATTAAATTAACAGTGCAGTAATTACTATTCCTGCTACTTGTGTTGCCTTTTTCCTGGCAGGCACAGTTGGGTTTGGACAATGCTCTCAGGCACGGGGATTTTTGGGGCTGTCCTGTGCAGGTCCAGCAGTTGGGATTATGGATTTCTTCAAATTAAGGATAATCTGTGTTTCTATACCCTTGGCTGCGCGGGTTTTTTATCCTGTGTTAAATTTTGTGTGAGTGCACAGCAGTAAAACCACTGTCAGCAGGAACTTAGAAGGCTGACATGGTAAAATGGAGATTGTAAAAGGAAATTTCTCTTTCAGAGGAAGGGAAATCTGTTGTTAAATCAGCAGTACCTTCATGATGGGGAGATTTTCCTGTCCTGGCCGGAATTCCGCCCGGTTGCAGAGGGTGACAATTTTTGACAGCGCTGTCCATGTGGGGGAACTTTGGTCAAAGGGCTGGGCTGAGAGAGGCAAAACACAAATTGCATCCTTTAGCACATTGCATGGCACGAGTAGAAGCTTAGGAGTGAAAAAAACCAGAATTGGCTTATTTGCAGAAAAAAAATTATTCTTTTGACAAGAAAAAAATGTTGATATAAATTTTCCCTCTATCAGTACTGGTGAAGGGGTTTGGATGATGTTTCTGTGCTTAATTCCCTACTAAATGTAGGGAATTCCCTACTAAATATAGCCTTGGCAAAAGGCTCTGGAGTAGAACCTCCTCCAGCTTTACTTCCTGTGAGTGGAATCCAAATATTAATTATTTTTTTTTTCATCTTTTTGCATGGCTAAGGAGGGATTTCCATGTGTGGAAGGAAGAAATGTCTGATTTAGCCATCCAAAGATATTCCCAGTGAACACCCCAGGATCCATCCAAGCATCTGCCCCTCCCCACAGCCCCATTCCACATTTACTTGTTTGATCTTCACTGGTGTCAGCTGAGTAGATCTGGTTGTCAAACCAGAGGTGGGCAACCGTCATCCTGTTCTGGGTGAGGGTCCCTGTCTTGTCGGAGCAGATGATGGAGGTGGAGCCCAGGGTCTCCACGGCCTCCAGGTTCTTCACCAGGCAATTCTTCTTGGCCATGCGCTTGGCCGTGAGGGACAGGCTCACCTGGCAGGAGGGAAGGGGTCCAGTGTCACCAGGGTGTGGCTACACAGAGGTGTCACACTCCTGGTAGGGCTTTTGTGTGCGTTTTTGGGTTTTTTTTGTTAAGGGAATATTTGTCCTGGTTTGAGACAAATTTGGGAGGAAACTTCCCGAAGGGGTGGCTCCTCTGAAAGGCAGATTTCAGCAGCCCCTCCCCCAACTGGTTTAGGAAAGATTTCCTTGGAGAAAGTGGAAAAAACCTGTTTATTCACAAGCAAAGCATGAAAAAATGAATAATATTAAACAATAAAACCTCTCACTGCTCTGAAGAGATGGCAAATTCAGAGAGTCCTTCTGCGGTTCAGAGAGTCCTTCTCGACCACAATATTTTAATGGTTTTTGCTTTTTGTTGGCTGCAGTGCTTTTTTTTTGCTTTTTTTTAAATTAGAATCTGAGTATTGGTTGTAATTAGCACAAGTAGATTTGCTGCTGATGGGACCCTGCTTGCCTGCTGATAGAAACAAGGACGTCTCATCAGTCAAGAGGCTGCTTGGGATGGAAGGACCAGGAAGCTGCTGGTCTCCAACTCCATGAACCCTGCACTGATTCCCTTCATTGTTTGCTGCTGGGGTGCTCAGCAGGTGTGCTGCTCCTCAGGCAGGGATTTTAGTGTTGGACACGTGGTGAGAAGTGGAGTTTTCCTGTGACTTTCAGGGTGCAATGTCCCCGCTTCCAAGTGGGAAAGGGTGGGGGGGAAATGAGTCACGTCATTGTACTCAGCAGCAATGGGTGCTTGAACTTAAACCCAAACTGCTTTGAGATGGGTGACTCAGTTACACCAGAACTCCCAAATGAAGGGTTTGACCTCGGAATAAGAACCCCCACCTGCAGAAATCAACGCTGGGGCATCAGACTGCTCAGAGAGACTGTGATGGTGTGAGGAGTTCTTTATTCTCCAGCCAGAGACTGAGACTGCTCCAGATCACTCTGGGACTGCTGAGANGCACACACAGTGGGACCCTACACCCACCCCTCTTCAAACCCAGGCCAGCCCAGAGCTGGCGTGGCAAGCAGAGAATCCCAGCCCGGACTCACCGTGACCGTGGCCAGCAGCCCCTCGGGCACGTTTGCCACGATGATGCCGATGAGGAAGATGATGGAGTCCAGGATCTTGTAGCGCATGGAGACAGAGATGATGAAGAAGAGGACCCCGATGGAGATGGCCACTCCTGCCACCAGGTACACAAAGTGCTCGATCTCGATGGCGATGGGCGTCTTCTCGTTGCCCACGCCTGAGGCCAGCGAGGCGATGCGGCCGATGATGGTGCGGTCCCCAGTGTTGATGACAATGCCAGTGGCAGTGCCTGCAGGGACAAAAAACTGTCACCTCTGGGGCACATAAACACCCAGAGGCAGCTGCAGCCTGACATTCCAACAGGTATCGATGGAAAGGTTCCAAGGAAATCACAGCCAATTCAAACTCAAATTCATTGATTGGTGCCACCATTAACCACACTGGGTGTTGGAACAAATGCTAAATGTGACCACTATCAAGGTCACACTTTTATTTGCTCAGGACAAAATTCATATGAGCAATTAAACCTCTCTGAAGTTCCTCAAAGCAGAATTGCTCAAATGAGTTAGCAGGACTAAGCAGCACCTGTGCAGGTGCCTTTTTGGGGGGCCTTCTCTCTGTATGCTGATAAATAACAGAAATCAGAAAGTTTCAGTTCCCCTGAAATTTCTGAATAGAGGTCAAAGACTAACTGGCAAAAAAAGGTAAAGGGACATAGAGGTGTGCACACAGGATGATAAACGTGGCTGGAGCCAGTGGAGAAATGGATGAAGAGGATACAGTGGGATTTCCATGCCCAATTTCAGGACCAGCTCACCTTCCACACAGGTGGTGGAGTAGAAGGCAATGTTCCTGGTCTCCAGGGGGTTCTCGTGGGTGAAGTCACAGGAGCGGGACTGTGGCTCTGACTCCCCTGTGAGTGAAGAATTGTCCACCTTTCACAGAAGGGAGACATGTCCAGATTAAAGTCAGCAGTGCACAGTGCTGTCCAGCCCAGGAGGCGAGGTGACAGTTTATTTCATAATCAGTGACATCAACATCTCTCAGTGCCTTTTCCCTGAGCTGCTGCTGTCCCTGACAGAACCTGTTTCTGTGGGAATTCACTTCAGCCCATCCTGTGTCTGCTGGTGGGAATTTCAGCAGCAGCCTGAGAAAACCCCACAATTTGGAGGATCTGACTCCAGTGGAAACTCTCAGTCCTGTATTGGTGCATCTGCCCTGCCCTGGCAAAGGGCAGTGCCAGAACCTGGCCTGGATCTGATGGCTTTGGGTGTCCAGGGAGGGAGGGGTCAGTCCTAGAGGAGCTCAGCATTACATCCAGCCTTGTGCTCTCTGATTCCCTTAATTATGTCCAATCAAAGCTCTAATAATACAAGTTGGCAGTGCAGACATTCTTTCTATGTAATAAACTGCTCCAAACTCTGTTTTCCCTCTTTTCCTGCACCCTTCCAAGCCCAGTTTACCTTGCAGCCCTGGGTGAAGATGAGGCGAATGTCTGCAGGGATCCTGTCCCCACCCTTGATCTCCACGATGTCCCCAACCACCAGCTGGTCTGCTGGCAGCTCCTTCTTCTCGGCATCCCTGAGGACAAGAGCTTGCTGGAAGAGAGAAATGGGATAAAAATTAGCTTTGTGCCACTCATTAAACTGAGATCCTCCTCTCTGTTCTGGGAAAGATCCACAGCAGGGTGATGGAGAGGAAATGTGAGTGGATTTGGCATCCAGATGGGCTGCTCAGGATGGGATTTGGGGGATATGGGAAGGGAAATGGCCTTGGAGTTGGGGAAATGCCTTCCAGGAATGAGCTGGCATGACATCAGGTCTGTGGGTAAAAGCAGTGGGCTGCAAAATGTGAAACCCAGCACATTTCACCCTGCTCATTGCCAGCTTTGAACTGAAACTGAGATCTTTAACCCAGTGCTAGATGGAGAACAAGAATGTGCATCCTACAAATCACAGATTCATCAAAGCAACCACCATGTGCTTTTTAGTGATGCTTTGTGATTCAGGACATTTATCTGGGTCATTTGCCAAGAGATAAATTCAAGCTGGGCTTGCTGGGCTTCCCTCGTGCATTATTAGGATGGGTTTCAGCCTCAGCTGAGAGGCACTGGTGGTTCTCACCTGTGGGATCATCTTGCTGAAGCTGGCCATGATGTTTGTGCTTTTGGCTTCTTGATAATAAGCAAAGATGCCAGTGAGGATGACAACCAGAGCCAGGACTACTCCGAGGTAGAGCTGATCCCAAAAAAAGACAAAATCTGGTTAATTTAGGACAAGTTTCCAGCAATTTTTCTGCTAGAATAAAACAGTTCTGTGTTGTTTCAGAAGGCTTTTAAAATGAGATGTTGGCCAGGTTAAAAGACAGGTTAAGAAAAGAACTTACAAGTGTTTCCCTGCAAATGATCATTAAAGTTTTGTTTGTATTTTTGTTTGTCTTTTTGCTGCTCTTGGACTGCTATTTCCCACCTATCTAAAATCCTTCTCTAAACCACCGCAAAGCCGAACAAATTAGAGCGTAACAAACAAATAATAATTTTTTTAAAAATAGCAGAGTATAACTCCAAAGGGAATTAATCAAACACTCTGGAGTTCTTTAGACTTTCTTGCTGCTCTCAGAGTGCTCAGGAATTGCGATTGTGCCTGGTGGTTATAAAACCTTTGCCCAGGCACTCTTCAGACGAGTGGCGCGCGCGGCGTTCGAGCTTTTATCAGGAACATTCAGCGGAAGGAGAGCCCTGGGAGGACAAGAGGCCTCCTTGTAGTTACTGAGTAACTGTGCAGGATTTAAACCACCCAGAGCACCACGGCTCAAACCCTCACGGGGTGGCTGCTTGTTGCCCTGCTTTTTGCAGGGTTCCACGTTTGTCATTTTGCAGTAGAAGTTCCCATGCATTTTCTAGAAACACAGTCCTTGTTTTCCTAACTGGCCAAGATTGTTTTAAATTCGTAGATTCCCCTGGGGTGGAGAAAGATGATTGACCATGTCTTTATCCTGTAAACTTACAGAAGTGTTAACCTCTTTCACCAATCCCTGATTGTCTTTAGAAACAGATATAAATGAGAGAATAAAGAAGAACAGGCCCTTTTTGAGTGGTCCTGCCTGGAGATTCAACTGCTGCTCTGAAGCCTGTGTGTTTCTTCTGTTGCCAGCAGTGCAACAGATACTCTGTAGTATACAAGGGGATCTTAATTTTGAAGGCCTTGAGGAGCAGTCATGGAGAGATGTTCACAAGAGGCCAAACCCCTCCAGGGGTGAGCACATATTTATAGGTTTTAGAGAATCAGCATAATTAATTAAAAGCACCAATTAGAAGGACAAGTGATGATGCAATTCCCCGCCAGGTCAAGCCCTTTCTCTGGAGCCCCCCCTCAGCACTGGCTGTGCTTTGTCCATGAAAATGGATCTTCAAGAGCTGTTCTCAGCCTTGGATCCCAGGAAGAACCAAGATAGGACAGGGGTCTTGTACTCCCCAGGGCTTGGAGCTCTGGAATCTGTTTTGTCTTTCTAACCAGCGAAAGGCCATGGAAAAGCACTGGGAAAACCAGCCACTAATGCAACAGGCTGCAGAGTTACAAATAAATGTGCAAAGAGTACAGGGAACACAGAAAAGAAACAAAAAGGCAAAACCCAAATGGCATCGACTCATTCACTCACATTGTCAAAGGCTGAATCCACCCCCTGTGCCAGCTGGATGCCGAAGGAGATCCAGGAGAAGGCAGCCCCGATCCACAGGAGGATGGAGAAGCCCCCGATCATCTGCTTGAGGAACTTCACAATCTCGGGGGTGGCTTTGGGAGGGGTGAGAGCATTGGGGCCATCCCGCGCCAAAATCTCTGCTGCTCTTGCACTCGAGAGACCCTGCAGGAGGAGGTGACACATTTAGGATGAACCCACAGAACAACAGATTTTTACCCCTGCTCAGGAAAAAATTCTCATGCTGCTGTTCCTTTAAATGTTGTTTGTATCATAAATGAGTTGCAACTCCGATTTCCAAACCTGATTTCAGAGTGCTGTTAATTATCTGCTGTGGAGAAACTGCTGTTTCTTTACTCGAGCACTGGGTTTGGGGCCACGTCCATCAGGAGTTTCCATTCTGTTGGTTCTCAATCAAATATACCCGGACTGAGTATTTGGAAAGCTGGGGGAAAACTGACATTCTTTTGCTGCTGTTTCTGCATTTCCACAAGGTGTTTGTAGCTCAGGGGGTTCTTGAAATTCTTGTCTGTGCTCTGGCCACGTTCAATGCTTTGATTTTCAGATTTCAGGTGTCAAAGGGACTCAGGTAGAGTTTCTCAAATCTAGATCTTCCTTCAAAATCAGCTCATCCCATGCAGCCTTTGGCTATAAATTGTTACAGTGAAAAGTGAATCATGGTGAAATCAAAAGATCAGATAAGAGCTTTAGAAAAAAATGATGTCGTGATGCAAACCCTGAGGTCCCATTTTTGATTTCAAAGCTGTAGCTCAGCCTTCTTCAGACTCGAGAGAAACTCCACTTTAAATCCAGGTCAGTGCACGTTGGCTTGCTGCTTTAGGCTTTACTGGGAGCATCAATGCAGGCACCCCCTCACATCTAACAGTGAATTCCTGTTCCTGGGGAGCCCTGGAGAGGCCAGAGGCAGTTGGAGTTTGAGATTGAGATTGAGACTGAGAGAGTTCCTCAACGAGGCCCCATGGACTTACTTTGTCAATGCTGGTACCGTATTTCTTCTCCAGCTCCGAGGTGCTGAGCCTGTGGTCATCCTGCATTCCAAGAGAGAGAAAATTACAGAGAGAAGAGCAACAAACTGTTGAATTTTATATTTCCAAACTGCCTGGATCTGGGAACACGGATGCAGTTGCTTGTATGACACCCCACTTTCATTAATTGGACAAATCTGCATATTGATAAGCAGAAAATCTTCCAGTGGAAGATGATATTTTTTCCCTTTTGATTTGCAGAGTGCTTTTGTAAATAGCTCCCTCCTCCAGCAAATCTGTCACAAGAACAGCGTGGTGTGTTCGTGTTCCTGCTGCCTGCCACGAGGGGCTGAGCTGCTTTTGGATAAATCATCTCTCTCTGGAGGCTGCAGAGCTCAGAGTGTGTGTGACAACGACCTCTGCCCTTGATTGCCAGGGCAGGGAATGTGAATTATCCCCCACGGACTGGTGGGAAGAGGCAGCAGGTTCTGAGCACTGTTAAAAAGGGTGTGGGAGA
This sequence comes from Drymodes brunneopygia, assembly GCA_013400955.1. NCBI lineage: Eukaryota > Metazoa > Chordata > Aves > Passeriformes > Petroicidae > Drymodes > Drymodes brunneopygia. Next base: position 27,004 of record VZTZ01000684.1, read on the forward strand.
GGGAAATCTCCAAGCTCTTCTCCTCGGCCTGCAGTGCCACCTCTGTGGTATCACTGGCCTAATTATATCTTGTGCTGAACCGGGATTTAGAAGCCAAGAATTTGAGAGATCTCCCGATTGTTTTCTCAGGGTGATTCATGGGTACTTGGGTGAGTCAATTCTCCTGTCTGTGCTTTGGTTTCTCTTTAGAAACACGGGAGTGGAGTTACATCCCACAGTGGCAAAGACAACAACGGGCTGAGGAATATTTACCTGCTGAGCTTGGGAACGTGGTGGGTGAGTGAATCAGAGAATCATGGAATCAACATCTTATTTTGGGGCTCTTTGAGCTTTGAAATGCCATCCAGCCTGTAAATAGCCTCTCCTCCGAGCTGCTCTCACAGCAATCCCAAAAAGAGGTCACCATAATTACCCTCGTGTTTCAGATTGGGAAACTGGAATGTGTGGAGAGGAAGCAACATTTCCAAGAGCAGCCAGCAGCTCCGTGGGGAGCCAGGAGGAAAACACAGACTTCTTGAAGGCCAGAGCAGTTGGTTTGGGTAAAAACCCCTGTGTTTAAAGCTGAGAAATGCTCTCAACTCTGGAATCTCTGGAGCAAAATGCCGTGGTTCTGCCTTTCCCTCAGATTCCTGGCTGGCTGTGCAAGTTGTCAGGAAATACTGATGGATTGGCTCCTTTTTGGGCAGATAATGTTCTGTGCCAGTGGTGATTTAATTATATCAGGATTATCGTCTCATTTTAGGTATTAACCTTGCACAGCATTTTTCTGGAGTGTGGAGGAGCAAACCCTTCCCTGTGCCAGGGTTTCCATTGCAGGACATTCCCTGGATTTCATGGGATGTGCAATGGAAGCTCAGCACCACTCACCAGGTCCAGTTCTTTCTTAAGTTCTTCTGCCTTCTTTTTCTTCTTGTTGCCTTTTAAGTCTTTGTGCTTCTCCTCTTCATCCTCGATCTCTGTTTTATGCAGATCTTTTATCCCATTGATCTCAACCGAGTAAACATCAGACTTTTTCTGTAAAAGACCACAAAAAAGTCAAGACTTTGAACATCTCCTTTTTTAGAAAGCCTCCAAATTCCTACTGTCCCTTTCCCCTGGCTGCTGAAGGTATTTTTTCCTGTCTCACCCAGAGATGAGTTTGTGTTATTGTGATTGTGGTCAGGACTTCATCAGGTGCAAATTACAGGGATTCCTTTAGGGATGTGCAACCCTTCCAGCAGTTTATGATCTAAAACAAATGTAGGAAAATACTGCCCAGGACCTCAGCAGTGAAAATTATTCATTTATTTAGCAGCTCCAGGAAGAGATCAGCAGAAAACCAAAATATTCATGAAAGGAAAGGGGAGGGGGAAATTATCCACTGAGAACTTGCTTGTTCCTGGAGCTTTTCAGATCCATAACTTCAAGATTTACATATTCCTTACAATTAACCCTTACAAATTTATATTTGCACTGAATCAAAGTGAGGCATGGGGGCAAACACTGAAAGCCAGGGAGGAGCTGCTGCGTTTCTGCTCCCTCAGAGCTCAGAGCTGGCAGGGATTTAGCCAACAATTCACTTCTTTTTGCCACTGGGATATCAGGCACAGGAAGCTGTTGACCCAGGGAGGCTGCTGCACCTCGGGGAATGTTTTGCTTTCAGTGATAACTCAGGAGTTGTGCTGTTTCCAGCCCCTGGGTTAACTCTGCAGTGTGCAGGGCAAACTTCCCTCCCGTGCCACTGATTTCCCAGCTGGATAATCATAATGTTCCAGCTCCCAATTATCCTGGAAGCCACGTGGCAGGACTTGGGGGAGCAGCTGGGTGACCCCATTCCAGGGGTTTCCTGAGGGATGAAACCCCAGAAGTTCAGGAGAGCTCCCCTGGATGTTCCCTGTGGGACAAAGCCCAAAGGGGCTCTGCCAGTGCTCGGCCTCACAGCAGTGAAGGAGGATCTCTCCAGGAATTAAAGAGAGCTCAAATAATGGAAACAACAAGAAAAAGCAATAATAATTGGGATATCTTATTATTTAACACTGTTCTGAACTCAAAATTGGCCTCTTATCCTCACCTGCCCTTTAACTAAAGGAATATTTAAATCTGGACGTTGTCACTTGATGAAGGTGAAAGCAAAGAGCTGCTGAGCAGTTTGAGGACTTAAAAGACTGAAATCCTATTCCTAAACACTTGGTTTTGCTTGGTGATGCACATCCCAGAGACAGGACATCCCTGCTATAACTTCTGATTTTTTTTCTGCCAGACTGAAGATTCATGATCTGATTTATCTACTGGGAGTTCTTTTCTTCACCTTCCTCCTCCTCCCTGTAACTCTCCTGCCCAAAAATCTGTTCAGCTTTTCAGAAACCAGAAGAGAAAGGCAACAGCTCTCTGCTGGGAGAACTTAGCAGATGGAAGAGAAAAATAAAGAAAATGGATGAAGTTAGGAAAATTATTGCTCAGTTGCAAGCATGACCTATGTTAACCTCTGACCTTCAGAGTTTCATAAAATCTCAGATTTTGGCTCAGACTTTTGGCCCCAATAATCCTTCCCAATCCAAACTGCTCATGCCCAGCACTGTCTGGTGTTCAAATTTTCACTTAGCCTGTACTTAGAGTATAGATTCACAAAATCAAACTTCAGAAGAACCACAAGGAGCAGTTCCTTGGGTGTTGTACCCACCTTGACCATCTTGGCGAGTTTATTCCTTTCCTGATGGGGGGAAGCAGCCAAGTCCAAAATCTCTGGATGAAAAGCCCAAAATCTCTGGATGAAGAGCCCAAGGCCAGCTGGGGGCTGAGGTGGCTCAGAGCAGTCCTGGAGTGCAGCAGCTCCCCGAGGTGCTGGGTCCCTCTCCTGTGGCCAGCAGGCGTTAGCTGGAACGCTGCTCCCACCTCGGCATCCTCCGGGCAGGACGAGCTCCCTGTCCCAAGCCTGTGGAGAAAGAGCTCTGCTTGCTGCTGCTTTATAAATCAGCATCTTGTGCTGCCACTCCACCCCTCCCCTTGCAGGTCCAGCCCATCTTCTGTTTCACCTGGAGTAGGTGGAAAAATACCACAGTAATGGGCATGTGGGTTTCAGGTCAGATAGGTTCTAATTATTCCTTTGTAGTGTTTGCTCACAGGTAGGGAACAGGTGGATTATTCATCTTGCTGGGAGCAAGGAGTTTCCTCCAGAGACTTTCCAGCTCCAGGCTCCCCTCGGGATCCCAGCTGTCCTGGGCTAAAGGAGGGCTCTGCACCTTTTGTCTCACCTGCCCAGGTGATGTTCTCTTTACCTGAGGCCCCTCAAGGTCAAATCCCTGCCTCATTCAGGGATTTGGTGTTGCTCTTTGAAGCTTCATAGCTTGGACTTCACTCTTAATCCTTGCCTTGCATTTCGTGTGTTTTCCACCTTCATGCTGAGCTGGGAGCAGGGAACTTCCTGGTGCTTTTGCAGCAGGGCTCTCACCTGAGCAGCTCTTGGTTTGCCTTGCATCAATTACCAGCTCACAGGCAGGAGTGACAATGAGATTTGTGACACTTTTGGCACCTGGCTGGTCTCATCTCTTGGGAGTAAAGCTGTTTCTTCACCTCTGAGAGTGAAGTGACGAAAAGCTGAGTGCAACGTGGGGAATGGTTTTCTGTAGTTTAACATGATTTGGGGAAAGATTTCTCTGTGATCCATCTGACCTTGCTGACCAACAGCATTTGGTCTTTAAGATTGTATCATCTTTATTCTTTAATATCACATATAGTCTTTAATTCTGTGTAATCCATAAACTTTAAATCTGTTTGAGATACTGTGTGGGGCCACCAGTGAATGACTCAAACTGTGGTCACTGACATGACGTATTAATGGAAATAATCAATGCTGGCCTTATCAAATGATAGAAGCTGTTAACGGAGAGGAAAATCCAAGGGACATCTTTTATTGCCCCAATAGTAGGAATAATTTATATTCAAATCAGGTTCCCAGGAATTTGAGTATCAGACCTCCTCAAGCTGCTCCCACTTTGCAGTTTATGAGTGTTGGTCTTTGTCCACAGCATTCTTTAACCCTGGAATGTTGAGCAAGGTGGGTCTGGAAAGGTTTCATGTTCAGTTTCTGCTGCTTGACGTCCTCAGAGCTGGGTTTTTCCCTGGAATATCAACCTCTCCCTACGTCTGTGAGTGCTGGAGATTTTCCCAATGTCAGCAAGAGCAGGGATGGATTGGCTGTACCAAAATCTGTGTTGTGTGATACCCCGCACTGAGATCCTCCTCTGTTCTGGGAAAGATCCACAGCAGGGTGATGGAGAGGAAATGTGAGCGGATTTGACATCCAGCTGGGCTGCTCAGGATGGGATTTGGGGGATGTGGGAAGGGAAATGGCCTTGGAGTTGGGGAAATGCCTTCCAGGAATGAGCTGACATGACATCAGGCCTGTGGGTTAAAGCAGTGGGCTGCAAAATGTGAAACCCAGCACATTTCACCCTTTTACAGCTTTTAATTGGAGCTGAGATCTCCAACCCAGTGCTAGATTGAAAAATAAGGATGTTCATCCTACAATTCACAGATTCATCAAAGCAGCCACCGTGTGCTTTTTAGTAATGGTTTGTGACTCAGGACGTTTATCTGGGTCATTTGGGCAGATTTTGAATTTGCCTTCTATAAACTGTGATGGCTTTTGCCTGGGGACGAGTGTTAGAAATGCAAATGAGAGAAGTGTTTGGAAACAGAGCAGCAGGTAAGGCTGCTGCACACGGGATATTTACCCTGACACCTCTGCCTGCTGCAGGGTGTGCTCTGTGCCCGAGAAGCCGAGCTGGGAAAGTCTCTGGGGACAGTTCCAAGCTGGGAAAGTCTCTGGGGACAGTTCCGTGGCTGGGGATTCCCAGAGGATTTGCTGCTGGCAAAGCACCTGCCAAGGTGGAGCTGCCAAGTTCAAAGGGCAAATTTGATGTTAAAATTCCATGTCTAAAATTCCTTTAAGTCTGTCAGCTGAAGGGCTTTTTTTTTTTTTCCTGTGAGTTACAAAGCAAGGATGAGGAGCGCTGTATAAAAGACAAATCTCTTGTTTTTCATGAGGTGTTTGGACAGCTGGGATCCTCCTTGTTAGCTGGGGTCACTAAATTGCTGTTTTGTCATTTGGCTCTGCTGAAAAGGTCCCAAGAACAGAACCCAGATGTGAACCCGGGCTGCAGTTCTGGGCAAGGGCTGCTGCACAACCAAATCCTGCCCCGTGCCCCGGCTTGGCAAGACGTGGCACGTCCTGAGAGGAACACACCTGAGGCTGGCACTGTCACGTGTGCTGCTGCTGTGTCACAACAGCCACAGCTGGGCCCTGCTGAGGGGGGACAGCGAGGTAGGGTTGTGCTGGTTCCTCAAGATCAGCCTAGAAAAATAATGTGGCCTTTCTGGAGTATTATGGCTCACGTTTCTTCACTTGAATTACTATTTGAATTCACTGTTTGGATCCTACGTGAAATAAAGACAGCCAGGAGAATGTTTGGGTGTTAATGAGCACAAGGAGATCACATTTCTTAGCTCATAGGGGCTGATCCCAGTGCTCAGATTGTCAAATCCCTGCAGGTTTCAAGCTAAAAGCGTGAATGTTGTAAAGGATTTTAGGGTGAGGAGAATGCAATGCCTCTGAATGATGAGCTTTGCTGTGTTGTTTACATGGCTTGGATGAAGCAGAACGAGCACGAGCGGTGAAGGAAGCTGAAACCGCAGAGGGGGCGGTAAATTGATGCCAAATTTTGATGAAGTTTGGTTAAATTGGCTCAAATTTGTTATAATTTACTTCAAATTGCTTTTGGCAGGGGTGGTGCGCGCTGGCTGCACTTCCCGCCCAGGCCGGGAGAGGGCGCACGGCTCTGCGCGCTCAGCGCTTCCCTCGCTAATTCCTGAAAAATTCCTGAAAAATTCCTGAAAAATTCCCCAAATTCCCCAAAATGAGCTCGTGTCCGCCTCGGTGCCCCGGCACATCCCTGCCACCTCCCCCGGAGTGCTGCCCCAACACGGGAGGGTCGTGGAGCTGTGGCTGCGAGGCCGGAGGAGGCTCCAGGATGATGAGAAAATGAGGATTATTCAGCTTTTCTGGAGAAGAGACCAGGGGTGACCTCACTGTGACATTCCAGCGCCTGAAGGAGCTACGAGGGAATTTCTACAGCTGTCTGGAGTGAAAGGACAAGGAGGGATGGATTCCAAGGGAAAGAGAGGGGGTTTAGATGGGATATTGGGAAGGAAGAATTTCTCAGTGTGAGGATGGGGATGCCCTGAGGTTGCCCAGAGAGCAGAAATTCCCCTTTCCCCGAAGTACCAAGTGCTAAATCTTACCCGGTTTTCTCCTTAATTTAACCCAAAGACGTTAAACCGTAATTCAGAGGCCACAAGTGATGAGCCAAGCACCTGTAAAAACCTCCCAGGAGCCAAATTAAGACGAAGCTTAAGTGGTATTTGGACAGTGGTAATTTAGGCACAGGCTGTAAACCACTCCTTGTCTGAGCATTCACCTCCCGAGAGGGGCAATTGCACATTCTGCTTTACCTGGAGCTCCTGAAAACCTGAATTTCTGTGCTTTTTCCCCCCAAATTTTTCCATTTTTGTTAATCAAAGATGAGCAGGAAACGCTGAGGAGCCAAGGGGTTAATTCCCAGCTTTTAGGCTGGCGTTTTAAATGCTGAGCTGTGTTATAATCTCATTTTAAATACCACGATGACCTGGTGTCCCTGCAGACCTGGCACAGCCACCACGGCTTGAGGTCATTTCAAGGCAAGGTTTGGGTTTAACAGTTTTTTTTTTTATTTTATTTTACCTTTCCCTCAGCCTTTTGAAGCTGAGGTGAGGTTCGAATACCCACAAAGATGTGACACAGGTGGAATTCATCATTTCATGTCTAAATATTTCCACATCTCCTTTATTTCTTGCCATCCCCTGAAGAAGAGCTGGTGAATCCTGGGGAAAGTGACTGGTTTTTCATCTCTAGCCATTGTTTGCTGAGGGTTTTTTTTTTGTTTGTTTCTATAGCAATATTGGTCACTTTTTGATGTGGAAATCTGCTCATTCCAAACATTTTCATGTGGGCCATCAGAAAGCCACAGCTGGCTGTAATTTATAGCTCAGGGTGTGCTGAGCTCGCTGCTGCCTGCCCAAAGAAAAGTCCAAAAATCAGAATTTGCACATTTCTTGTTAGGGGGAACATTACTGAGGATCAATTCTGTGTTGACATTTTCTGTCTGTGAGGAAGAAAAACAAATCACAGGCGAGTCACAGCATCAGGACTGTCTTAACCCTTCTTAATATTTTATCTTCCTGCTTCCTCCTGCTCCTCAATCTGAACCATTACTGGATTCATATTGGGCTTAAAAAACAGTAAAGAAAATTGATTTTCCTCTTTGTAGCTTCCCGAGGCTGCCAGGAACAGTCAGGACTGGAAGTTGGTACAAATAACACAGCAGAGCTTCTTTCTTTAAACGTGGTGATATTCCCAGCATTTCATGATTTATAGGAATTTTTAACTTCCAGTCTTTCAAATGGCTGCTGTCTTGATGCTTTGATCATTCTCAGATAAAAAGGAAATATTTTAAAATATTTTAACTTTTAAAATGTTACTGATGTGCAGGATAAGGAAGTCCCAGGGCCAGCCTGTGGTTTGGAGGCAGAATTTACTCCCCAGAACACACCCAGCCTCATTCCTGCCGGGTATCACAGCCCGGAGAGTGGCAGAGGAAGGAATTCTTTGGATGGAATCAGGAAAGCAGGATGGTTTAAAAGAAGGATGTGACTCTGGGCTTTTGTGCAGGACACACAGGAAGAGAAAATGAGGTTTTTGCAGGGGTGTGTTGGCCCCAAAGCACCTCTGGAAATGCAGGGGAGGAAGTGGCCGGGCTTGTAAAACCCCTGGAATGGAATGGGGGATGTGTCCTGAGCCATCACAGCACCACGGAATCCTGGAATGGTCTGGGGCTACAGGGAGCTTGGAGCTGATCCCATTCCAGGGACACCTCCCCTGCCCCAGGCTGCTCCAAGCCCTTGGTGCTGTCTAGAAACACTTTTAGTGCTCAGCAAATTTTCCATACTCAAACTCTGCAAGAGCCACATCCATTTTTCACCAAAAAATCCTTTGGAGTGTGTTGCACTGCTGGCAACAGAAGAAATACACAAATTCTAAAGTAGCAGTTGAACTACAGGCAAAACTACCCAAAAGGGACTGCCCTTCTTTATTCTCTCATTTATATCTGTTTCTAAAAACAATCAGTAAAAGAGGTTACCACCTCTATAAGTTCACAGGATAAAGACATGGCCAATCATCTTTCTCCACCCCAGGGGAAAGAAATAAAAAACAATCTATGAGTTCAAAACAATCCCAACCAGTTAGAAAAACAAGAGCCACATTTATAAAAAATGCTTAAGAACTTTTACTACCAAGTTACAAACACAAAACCCTGCAAAAATCAGGGCGACAGGAGTGTGCAAGAATTCCTCCCTAATTTCACATGGAACCAAAGTGAGCATTATTGGGCAAAGATTTGCTTAGGAAAACCTTGGTTCTGTGGGGTTTTTGTGCCAAAAGCAGGTCAGAGCAGCACTGTGGCTGCGCAAACAATTGCCAGCTGCTGCAGCAGGACGAGCCTGGCAGGATAATTCCCCTGGAAGGTGCCTGGGGTGCCACAGGCAGATGTTTACCAGCTGCATGACCTGGGAAGGGATTAGAGCTGACTCAGAGTGTTGGATGTGGGTCAGCCCAGCGCCGTCCCCGTCCTCCCTGCCGTGTCACCCCGGCGACCTTGTCCCTTTGTCAGGGCTCCTGTGCCCGGGGTTTCAGCTGGGAATGCCAAAATCCTGGCTCACAGGATTGCAGCAGCTGCTGCCAGAGCCAGGCAGGGCTTTGGGCATGGCTTGCAGGGGCTGGGACTAACCCAAGGCTGGCTCGTGGCTCTCTGTGCCACTGCTGGCCCAGTGTCACCTGTGCCATCCCCAGCCCTGTGTCACCTGTGCCAGTGCTGGCCCAGTGTCACCTGTGCCATCCCCAGCCCAGTGTCACCTGTGCCATCCCCAGCCTGGTGTCACCTGTGCCATCCCCAGCCCAATGTCACCTGTGCCATCCTCAGCCCAATGTC
>VZTZ01000684.1:36390-50206 GCA_013400955.1 Drymodes brunneopygia
CTGGGTTTTGGAAGCCCTGGGTTTTGGAAGCCCTGGGTTTTGGAAGCCCTGGGTTTCAGTGGCCCAGCAGGAGAAGGAGCTGAGCCACGTTCAGAAATCACTGTTTTAAAGCTATTTTTGTGTTTTTGCATTCCCAGAAGGGTGGGTGGCTGCTGTGGAGCTGCTCCCTGAGCGTGCAGAGTGGAAAGCATCCATGGAAGCATTTCAACACAAGGCTGTTTCCACATTTTCTTTCATTTCTCTCTTTTTTTAATATTTTTTTTTCCATTTCCATGCTGTCTCACTGCAGTGGAATTCTGTTGGCTGCTTCCAAGGAAGGAAATCATTCTGCACTCAGCCCCTCGTGCCTTCTGAGGAGGTGTTTCAGACAACCTAGATGCGTTTTATTTTTCATTTGTATTTCCTCCTGAAACCCTACCCTCTAGAAACTCCAGAAATTCCATCCTCTAGAAGCCACATTAGCAATGCCATGGTCACGTTTGTGCTCTTGAGTAAAATTCTGAGAAGGCTCCTGGGGTCAGAGAAAATTGAAATAGTTCAAGGTGTTGCACAACTGGGCTGTGATGTGAACCTGCAAAGAGCATTTTCCCTGGGCTATTTGAGGTTTGTTGCACAGCTCGATGGGAAATCCTGCCTCATCCTGGTGCAGAAAATACTTTGGGGTCAAGAAAAACTTGTTTCATGTTTGTCAAAGCTGCATGAAGGGGAACATCTCCATGGTCACTGCCAGGGCACCCAGAGGTGCCCACAGCATCCTTGAACACAGCTCAGGTGACACAGTCTGGGGTGGGACGTCAACAATTAGAGGAAAAATAAGGATGTGGAGAAAGTGCTGGTGCCAGGAGGTTGAGAGCGAAAAATTCACAGTGAAATTCTGAATTCTGAAAGGCCAAACATTTTGGCTGAGCACTCCAGCTTGTGCCACGGTGCAGAAATTGTTGCACTGTGGGACACGAAAGAAACGCACAGACTTCTGAGCAGCAGGTTAGGAGTAACCAGGCAGGACCAGAAAAGGGGGCCAGCCTTTCTTTATTTTCTTATTTTTATATTTTTCTTAAGACAATCGTGGATTGGTCAATGCGGTTACCACCTCTACAATTTCACAGGATAATGACATGGTCAATCATCTTTCTCTGCCTTAGGAGAAAGGAATGAAAAATAATCTAGAAGTTCAAAACTATTTTAGTTGGTTACAAAAACAAGGACTGTGTTTATAGAAAATGCATGAGAACTTCTACTACAGAAGTCAAAATACAGAACACTGCAAAAACCAGGGCGACACAGAAATCACCAAGGAACAGCTCCCTGGCACTCAGGGAAGGAGGAAGCTCTGGGTGCTCTGGGTCTGTCCTTCCGGAGCTGCAGGGATTAACGCTGCCCTTCCCTCGGGATGCCCTCCCCTCGCAGTGCCAGCTCCCTGCCAGCCCTCGGGAAGGTGGCACAGGTGCCTCTGCCAGGTGTGTGCCTGGCTGTGAGGGGAGGAGGAGCCTCCCAGCTCTGCCCAGCGGTGCCCAGCTGAATTTGCCCCCATCCATGGGCAGTTTTCACCTCCTGCTTCCAATCCTGGGGCCCCTCAGGGAAAATGCAGCCTCACCTTTCCCCTCTTTCCCTCCTGGGAAAATGCCCTTGAGTGTGATTTACCCTGGGTATTGTTTGAGTGCTGCTGAGAACCAGTCCAACCACCTGCTCCGTGCACACTGGAATAAAGTCACTTAAGTAAGAAATGCATAAAGTTACAGGCTCTGGGCTTGGCCAGCAGTGAATTCCTTCATTTTCAGTCTGCCTGCCTTTGGAAAAGGCTCAGGACAGTGTGGATAATGTTTTGTAAAGCTCTTCTAGCCACAGAGGATGTAAATTTTTTAGATGCAAGATGTGCTTGAGTGTTTCCCTAGCCTGGTTTCAGTGATGCATTTTGTGTTGAGCAGCCCTGAGATGTTGAATAGAAAAGGTTAGCTGGGTTTGGATTTTCTCCCTGCAGCTCTATGTTTTAGAAGTCATGTCTGTGCTGTTTTACTGTGCTCAGCTGGGGGAAGGTCACAAGTTTTTATCATCATGGTTAAAAAAAGGGATTTTAAAATTCCCTTAGTGAGTGAGAAGTGTCATCTGTGTTAGGATTGGGGTTCTTTCCATCAGTAAGGAGGAAGGGAGAGGCAGAGGAGGTTGGGAGCAGCATCTCCACTCTCAGATGGAGAAAGGATTCATGGAGAGGCAGTGAAATCTGGCTGGGAATTGTCCTGTCCATGTGTGACCCTCAGCAGGAGGGTCAGGATCAGCCCTGACTCTCCTCCTTGCCTGATTTCTGTGGATGCCTTGCCTGCTTATGTAGAATTGGTTGTTTGGGTTGGGACGGTTGGGATGGAGACGAGAGATCTCTGCAGTCAGGGCTGAGAGCAGGAGGGTCATTGTGAAAGGGCCTGGGTGTAGGGGACCTGCTGGGAGCTGCCAGACACAGCCCAGAGCAGGGCAGGGAAGGGAGAAAGCAAGAGAGGGAGAGAGTGGAGAGGAGGAGAGGAAAAAGAGCCAAGAGCGCGCGGTTGCCGTTTACAATGCAATAAATCGTTTTCTGTGCTGAATATTCTAATTTTCATTAACCAAGGGCAGAGAAGTAAGAAAGCAAGNCTTATTTCCATCTCACTTACAGTTTCCATATTCTCAGCATTTTTTGCCAGGTAATCAGATTTATAAGGCTTTCCTATTTCATCTTCCCCAACATGCTTCATTTGCTGAAGAGCTGCAAAACACGAGTTGAGAATTGCCTGGGTTGGGATGCAGCTCATCTGATTTAACCCTGCACTCATCACCCAGGGTGTCTCTGCAGGCAGGAGGAGGAGAGCAGCACCTCCAGCCAGCAGCTCCTCAGCCAGGCAGGCAGAGATGAGCTGAGCTGAGCTGAGATGAGATGAGCTGAGCTGAGCTGAGCTGAGCTGAGCTGAGATGAGATGAGATGAGATGAGATGATAATGACCCCGTGCAGGCAGCCTTTGCTCTGCCTGTATAGAGGGAGAGCATTCCAGATGAAAGAGCTGCTCTCAGAGCAGGCAGCTGACTCCTGTCCTGAGGAACAAATGCATAGGGATGAGTCCAGATGAGATCATTTCAATATTAGAACAAGCTTTGGTTTGGTTTTTGTGCACAGAGGTGTCTGAGCCAGCCCCAGATGGGAGCAGAGTGCTCCCTGGGCTCCCTGGGAACACGTTTTTCTGGGAATTGAGCTCATGTTGGTCACACTGATCCTCTGCAGAAATACCTGCACTTAATGCTGGCTTTTACTGAAAGAGGATCTCACAAATCCCATCAGGTTTTGCTCCACGAGTCCGATATTTTGAATGCATCTGGGGTGAGGCGATTTGTGGGAAAGCTGAGGATGAATGAAAGGCTCCCCGTGTGTCACCAAATCCACCCCAGTGTGCCAAGTTTTGTGATGAGTAAGTGACTCTGCTGGGAGCTGAGAGCCAAAATAGAATCCTAGAACGGTTTGGGATGGAAGGGACTTTAAAAATCATCCCATCCCACCCCCTGCCACCATCCCAGGCTGCTCCAACCTGGCCTTGGACACTTCCAGGGATGGGGCAGCCACAGCTTCTCTGGGCAAACTCTGCCAAGGCCTCCCCACCCTCACAGGGACAAATTTCTTCCTGAATATCCAATCTAAACCTGTCCTCCTTCACTTTAAGGCTTTTGCCAAGAAGGAAAACAAACAGAGTGGTTCCCAGTGTGCAGGAGATTGTTCCTGTCCTGGGACAAATGCCTCCATGGCTTTGGGAGGAGAAGAGAGGAGTCAAAAGTGGGCAGAGTTACAGGAGATAATCGGAGTTTGAGAAGGAGAAGGACTGTGAGGTGTCCTCGATGTTCATGTTCCTGATAACCCTGGGAAGATCTGGGAAGAGCAGGGGGTAACTGAGTTGTGCTGTCAAATGAGCTTTGCTGTGTTCCCCTTGCTGCTCCTGTAGAGCTCCCACCCAGCACAAGAATCGGGGTGCTGCCAAGGGTCCAGTTTTGGTGCTTTTTGGGAGTGAATTTTGGTGATTCTCGAGAGGCTCTGACTGCAGCCACTTCCCAGGACAGGGGGAGGGTGCTGGGGGTGTCACAGGGCAGGGCTGGGGCGGCAGGGATGGAGCTGCAGCAGATTTGGGAGCTGGAGGCAGCATGATCTCAGCGGAGCCGTGCCGGGGTTCATCATCCCGGGGTTCATCAATCAGCCCCGGGGTTCATCAGTCAGCCCTGGGGTTCAGCAGCCCCGGGGTTCATCAATCAGCCCCGGGGTTCAGCAGCCCCGGGGTTCAGCAGCCCCGGGGTTCAGCAGCCCCGGCGTTCATCAGCCCATCAGCCCCGGGGTTCATGAGCCCAGCAGCCCCGGGGTTCATNGGTTCAGCAGCCCCAGCGTTCATCAGCCCATCAGCCCCGGGGTTCATGAGCCCATCAGCCCCGGGGTTCATGAGCCCATCAGCCCCGGGGTTCATCAATCAGCCCCGGGGTTCATCAATCAGCCCCGGGGTTCATCAGCCCCGGGGTTCATCAGCCCCGGGGTTCATCAGTCAGCCCCGGGGTTCATCAATCAGCCCCGGGGTTCATCAGTCAGCCCCGGGGTTCATCAATCAGCCCCGGCTTTAATTAATCAGCCCCGCTGCCTCCCGGCTCTAATTGGTGCTTGCACAGCACTCTGAGAACCTGAAAGCAGCGCTGGAAAGCAAATGCTGAATGGGCTGGCTGCCCCTGCAGCTCTCCCTCGCTGCTAATGAGGCAGGCATTCGTTTGGGGATGAGTGGAAAATACGGGGCTGCATCAAAAAATACGGGGTTGGATCAAAAATCTGCTTTGCAGAGGGGTCAGAAAACTCAGAGGGTAAGAATGTGCAGCGTTTTGGGATCCTGACGCCACAAAATGCCCCAAAGGCACGGAAACAGCCATGCCTGTGGTTAATTCCATGTGAGCTCTTTGACATGAGGATTTCAGTGGTTGGGGTTTCACCCTTGATGCCGACGTCCATTTCAATTTAAATTTAAATGCACAGCTCAGTTACTGACCCAGGGATTTATTGGACATGAACCGTGCACTTCTCAGCAATGATGAACTCCATCTTTATCTCCTTGTGATTGCTTGAAATTGCAGAGCAGCACAGAGAGTGCGGCGGGATGACTAAAAAAGACCCAAAATATGTAGTAGTATTATTATTATTCCTCTTTTCTATGAAAACTATAATCACAGCAAATTAAAATACAAGAGGCAGCGTTTTCCTCCTTGGAAGGCAAGTCAGATACTTCAATATTTCATGTGCACAGAATAATAGTTTCAATTTAGCTGTTTCAGAGCCCTGAAAATTCACACTACTTGGCACTGCCATCCCCAACACGTGGGAGTTCAGGCTGCTGCATCGTTTGGAAGCAGATTACTCTTCAACAAAATGTATTTTAAGATTAATAATTTCAGAAATTTCTGGGCATCCATTCAAGAGAACAGCTCCTTGGAACAATGTCTGCTTTTATCAGGTTCTTGCACGGAATTCAGCACTGCATTCAGATGTTGCTGTCTTGCAGGATCACCCTGAAGGATTTTATTCAGCCACTGAAGTGATACTACAAAATGAGTGTAATTTCATCACCACATGAAACCAAACAGCAGAAAGGAGGAATTAAATGCAATGCTGGAGACAAAGGCTGGGACACAGCAGTGAAACAGCTTTGCAAAGTTCAGGAAAGGAAAATTGCATCACAAAGAAAACCGGGCTTAATAAATTACCAGTCCTGTGGGGATTGTCTTGTTCTCTGAGAAGTAATTCTGGTTATTTCTTCTCATCAGGATGATGAGTGGGCTGGTTCTGCCTGAGGGAGCGTGTTTAAGCACAAGGTAAGCACTAAAAATGAAAGCTCCGTGTTTCTGCAGCTGCCCTTGGTGGAATTGGCTTCTCTGAGGAAGAGGCAGGAATTAGGGAGGTTCCAGAGGAGGCTGGGCCAGTGAAACAAAGCAGTTTCACTCTGATCCATCAGGGACAGAGATTATCCCTGGAGAGTCCCTGCCTTGTGCCAAACCATCTCAGCTACCTCAGGCACTCGGTTGTGGACTCAAATCAGGAGCCAGGAGCTTTCCAGCTCCCCAGCCTCCTGCAGGAGGTGTCAGCAGCAGCTTTGGGTTCACACAAACCCTCCCAGCCCAGCTGCAAACCAGCTCCTGGCACCTCTGAAATTAATGAGTCCCTTTCCTGTGGCACCCGAAGGTCTGGCAGGTCCAAGGTTCTGATTTACACCTGCCAGGCTTCCTCTGGGGCTGACTCAGAGGCTGAAGAGTTTCAGTCCAGTTTCTATTTTAAGTTGCTGCACGTTGTTGGTTCCTCCTGAGAGGGGCTGGATCTCATAGCTGATATCTCTGACACCTCCAGGGATAATCTGGGGGGTGCAGAAGGAAAATCCCAAGCCTGGGCTGCAGCACATGGATAAAGGCTGGGCAGTGCCCAGCTCCTGGAGGTGATGACCCCATTTCCCTTATTCCCATCTTTTTTTGGGGTGTTCTCATGCTGTGCTCCTGATATCTTCCCTGTTTTTCTATTTCTGACACTCTTCATCTGGAAGAGAAATCACACACAGGAATCACATGTGACCCTCCAGATGCTGCTGTGAGTTCACAGATCCATGTGCAGCCATGACTAGCCTGAATATGGATTTAATTTTGTGCATTTTCCCTGGATTTTTGCTCCAGCAAAAGCCTGGCTGTGACACCCGGTGTGCTGTGCAGCAGAGGGAGCTTTCGCTTTTGGATGTCACATCCCTGCTTGTGATGGATTCCTTTGGTTTTGGGAGTGTGTGGGGTTTGTTGCATTACAGAGCTTGTTTATGGAGATAATCCACTTATCAGGCCCAGAACACCTTCTCTCCTGAGCAGACAGCAAATAAATTCTTCCTTTTCTGAGGGAGGTAAAGGGGGATATCCTAACCCAGAGCAGCAGGGCCACGGCACGGGGCTGGCAGGATCACAAACAGAAGGAGAGCAAGGAAAAAGAAAAACCCATTTGTTGAGGAATGGCTGCAAAATCGGAGTGATTTACTGCAGCAGCTCATTCATCAGGGGAATTTGGCCTTGCCTCACTCTAATCTAAATTGAATCTAATTTAGATTCCAAGCAAGGGATGGGAATCCTTTCCTGAACCAAAACAAGCCTTGCCACCTCCCACCTTTTCATTACTCATGCCTTAATTTGTTTGGGTTTGTTATGTAGGACACTCGGGAAGAATAGCTTAAAGCTGTGAGTGCTGGGCTGGATCTGCTGTTTTAATCTCAGCTTTGCTGCACATGGGGCTGAGTTTTGATCCAGTTTAGAGGCAGGCTTGGTTCCATGCCTCTGCCTGGGGCCCCCAGGAAGCACAGTGTGAACATCTTCCTGTTTTTTTCCTGAATTGCCTGTGGGAGAAAACTGCAGCCTGGAGCTTGAACAGTTTCTGGTTTTTCATTAAAAATCAGCTCTGCTGGTGCAGAACCTTCAATCAGAACCATCAATCAGAACCATCAATCAGAACCTTCAGGCAGAACCCTGCTGGAAGGAGGGACTGGAGGATGGTTCTCTCCACCTTTGGGGTGTCCTGCCTGCTGACCTACTTTCAGTTCTTGCTTTATAGGTTTATAAACAGCTCAGCTTGGCCTCCCAGTCCGTGCATGTCTGGGAATGGCATCATCCCTTCCCCGGGGCTTGCCAGGGCTGCCAGCACCTGCACTGGGCTCAGGGCACGGATTCAGGGCTCTCTTGCTGGTTAAAATCTCTGCCACAGGGGTTTTTTTGAGCCTTTTTCCTGAGGAGAGATGAGAATTGGGCATTTTTTGGGCATTGTTTCCAGCAGAGGCTGCCTTGAAGCGTGGCCCAGACCACAGTGCTGCCTCCTGATTTTTGAATTCCACGTTTGATTCTTTGCTTCTCTGTGTCTTCTCTCCATTCTGCCTGGAATTTCAGCCCAGTTCTGAGGTGTTTGCCTCCCTGGGAATGCTCTGCTGCCTGCAGGGATCTCCTGTGAGCCTGTGGGGATTTGCTCCATGGTCTGGTCACTGTCTGAGTGCCATAAATCCTGTCACACCTACAGAGCTCATTGCCATTAGACTAATTTTGTCTCCTGCTGACTCTGAACAAAACCTTGGGCTGTGCAGGTTGTTAAACCCCAAGGATAAAGGGGTTGATTGTAAATTTAGGACTTGGGGAAAAACCCTGCCTGCAAGCAGTGAGGGAGAAATGGGAAAATGGTAAAAGGGAGCAGCTCAACAGGAGTGGTGAGAGTGGCTTGGGTTTGGGGGGATCAGGATGCCTCTGGAGAACCTGCTGGGAGAAAAAGCAAAATACCAGTTTGCTTTCAAAAAGAAAATTATCAATTTCCCTGGTGGTGTGGAAAAGGTTGAACACCCCCACAGGACCAGAGGTTCTGTGTAGGTTCTGGGTTTGAAATCCTGCCTGGCAGTGAGATTTCTGCCTCCATCTCTGCCCTGCTGCTCATCCCTGTGCCCCATTTCAGAGCTGTTTGCCAGCTGCCACCCCATGGAAAGTATTCCCAGCCACGTGAGGCAGGAGGGTGATAAATCCCTGGCAGCTGGTGCTGGGGCTGTGGGAATGCTGCTGCTGCTTCCTCCCCACTTCCTCCAGCTGCACCCAAAACAAGAACCTGCAGTGCCTGTGATGGCTCCAGGAGCCTTGGTGGGGTTGCAGGAGGAAATTCCAGTGGAAGCCAAGGCTGGCTTGACCTCATTAGAGGCAAAAAGCAGCTCCTTTGCCAAGAACTCTTTTCTGCTGCTGAGGTGAGTGTTGGGGTCTGTTCCAC
This sequence comes from Drymodes brunneopygia, assembly GCA_013400955.1. Taxonomy (NCBI): domain Eukaryota; kingdom Metazoa; phylum Chordata; class Aves; order Passeriformes; family Petroicidae; genus Drymodes; species Drymodes brunneopygia. Next base: position 45,176 of record VZTZ01000684.1, read on the forward strand.
ACCTCCAGGAGCTTCTCCTGAGCAGGAATTCTGCCTTCTCCCACAGCCTGCTTTAGTCATGTCTCTCTCTGCTGCTTTTTTTTGCCTTCTGAAGTTTCCTCTCAGCAGCTGCTCAGCTCTTGGATGCAGTTTGGCACATCCAATCTGGTGGCACCATCATTAGGAGATGAAAAGAATTTGAATTTTGGTGTTCAGGGAGGTTTTTCTCAGGAATTTAGAGCCATCCCATGAAATACGAGTTGGTGGAATCAAAACTGAATTATGTTTTTGAAATTCTTAATAATTACATTGAAGGGATCAGCATAATTTTTTTTTTTTAAGAAAGTGGTTTTAAATTAGCTCTGAGCCAGCTGGAGATGAGGAATTATGAACTGGCAATGTTCTTCTGCAGCTGGGGAGTTTTGCTGCCCTGATTAATGGCTGGTGCTTTCCATGGCTAAACCTGAGATCTGCTGGGCCAGACAGGGCTGGGGTTTGGGTTGGGCTCTCCCAGGTGAGCTGAAATCTGTGGTTTTTTTCTGGGATAGAGTTTCCATGGATCAGGAAGTGCTGCCACTGCCAGCATGAGCAGATCCCTTGGGTGGGAATGTCAATACTTGGATCAAAACCAGGACAGGACAAGGAGGCAGCTCCTCCTCACAGCCTTGTCTGCTCCTGGCTGAGCCTCCCGAGGCAGCATTTTGGCTTTGGGACTGAAATAACCCACAGGAGGATCCATATTCTGCTGGAAATGCTCCTGGCTGTGGCAGTTCTTCCTGAAAAACCTCAGCCTAGGTTTGGAATCGTGCCATGGATTCCCAGACTTGGGGTCAGCCTCTCTCCACTCTGTGCTGAGTGCCAGCTGTGGGATGTGTTTCAAGCTGCCTGATGAGCACTTTTCGTTGGAAAACACGAAATCATCAGGGCATTGAGTCAGCTGATAGAGAACTGTGGCTATTTGCACGTTTAATAACTTGAAAATCATGAAATGCAGGTGATTCGATGCCTCAAGAATGAAAAACATGGGAAGAGGACAGAAAACCACAAAGGAGCTCATTGCCAAGAGGAAAGCTGATTTTAGGGCTGGAACCCAGCCAGTGAAGGACTCTCTGAAGTTAAAAAGACAAAGGTTTTCAGCAGTTTAAAGCACTAAAAAGAGCTCCCTGCCGTGTACTGGCTCCTGTCTGCTCCAGAAGGGTGCTGCCAGGTGGGGAAGGGCCTGCAAAGCTCTGCCTGGAGAGGGAAATGGGGTGAGGAGGTTCTTTCTGCCTGGAGAGGGAAATGAGGTGAGGAGGTTCTGCCTGCAAAGTTCTGCCTGGAGAGGGAAACGAGGTGAGGAGGTTCTGCCTGGAAAGCTCTGCCTGGAGAAGGAAATGAAGAGGTTCTGCCTGGAGAAGGAAATGAAGAGGTTCTGCCTGCAGAGCTCTGCCTGCAGAGGGCAATGAGGTGAGGAGGCTCTGCTGAGCCAGGTGAAGGAGGGGAGGGAAGGAGTGGCATTGCCAAAGCAGCCCTGGCGGGGTCACGGGGCAGCAGGGGAGGAATGGGGGTCACCGCGGGGGTGGAGGTGCCATAAAGTGCTCATTACAGCAGGAAATGGGAAGTGCAGGGCCCTCACCCCAGCCCAGCTTTAACACCTGGCCTTGAGCAAATCACCTCACCTTGGGTTACCCCCTCTTCCTCCTGGGAGGGAGGGTTTGACACCAGCAGGGAAAGGAATTTATTATTTTATGGATGGATGTGCACCCAGTGCCCACAGAGCCCAGGAGGAGGAGCAGCCCTGACCCTCCTTGTCTGTATTGCCTCTACTTTTCAAATTCAATATTTATAGAGCCCGGAGTAGCTGGGAGAGGAAAATCATCCTTAATACTCTTAATACTTAATGCTCTTTATTCCAGCTGAGGAGCTCTCTGGCGTTTTAGAGGAAGCACATTTCTCTGTAAACTGAGATGAGCTCCCAGCTTTTCTTGAGGATGTGTGAAGTTTTATTGCTGCTGCTGCTGCCTCACAAATGGCTTCATCCCTGTGCCTTTAATGTGCTTTATTGCCTCAGCTCTCACAGAAACAGCCAGTGCTGATGTTTGTTTGGGTGTTGTTGCCCTGAGATGCTGGGAAGGGCCCGTGGTACGTGAGGAAAAGGCTTTTTTAGAGCACCTCCTTTCTCGGGAAATGCCATTCCTGGTCTGATTTGCACCAGGGAGGGGGAGGAAGGGCTTTTGCCCAGGAGCAGGGAGCTCTGCCCTCGGTGGTGGAGCACCTGGACAAGGGTTCCATCAGGAGATGAGAGCCTGATCCTTGCCAGGCACACAGATCACACTCGGTGCAGCTGGCTGAACTCTCCTTCAGAGTTCATTGCTTGCCTCTTTCTGCAGCGAAATTCCTGCCAGAAAGTTTATGTGTTTTATAGAAAAAGGTAATTTTTTTAATCTCCTGTTGCCCTGATTTTTGCAGTGTTCTATGTTTTTACTTCTGTAGTAGAAGTTCTCATGCATTTTCTATAAACACAGTCCTGGTTTTTGTAACCAGCCAAGATTGTTTTAAACTTCTGGATTGTTTTTCATTCCTTTCTCCTAAGGCAGAGAAAGATGACAGACTGTGTCACTATCCTGTGAAATTATAGAAGTGGTAACCTCATTGACCTCAACCTCAATCCACGATTGTCTTAAGAAAAATATAAATATGAGAGAACAAAGAAAGGCAGGCCTTTTTTCTGGTCCTGCCTGGTGGTTCCTGACCTGCTACTGAAAAGTCTGTGTATTTCTTTCGTGTCCGACAGTACAACAATGTCCCACCAAAGGCTTTGTTCAAACACAATTGTGACAAAAAGGGGACAGCCCACCATGGTTTGCTCAGCATCCCTGAGAGCTCTGAGCTCTGCCTCCCTCAGCCTCCCTCGGCTGATCCTGTGCAGAAAAGCCTGGATAATATAAAATATCTGGAGTTTTCCAATGAAAAGTGCACTTTCAGAAATGTTTGTAACCAAGGATTGCTGTCTGATTAAAGCTGCCTAAAGAAGCCCTGAGGGTTTTCTTCTTCATCAGTTTATTTGAAGTAAATTTTGTGACATAGAAATCACTCTGATTTCATGCTCTGTATGAAGAAACTCTTATTTAGGTGCTGCCCCTGTGCTGTGACATCCTGAGTGCAGGGATGGGCAGGATGGAATAACTCCTGTCCTGCTGGTGGCTGTGTGGTGCCACTGGAATGGGAATGGCTGTGCTCAGTGGGTCACACCAGTGACCTTTCACCACATTCTTCCTGGGCATCTGTGATATCCAGGATATCCACTTTTATGTGAAAGATTTATCCATGTAAATATATTTAATTGTGCTCTGACATCACCAGTGTGGCTCTCTGTCAAGGCTCAGCTGTTCTCCCTGGCTGGTTATACCTGCTCAAGGATCCATTTTTGCTGCTGAATCTACACAAGCAGGGAAGAAAAAGAGATTTTGGCTCAAATGCTTTCCATTTTGATAATTCAGACATATACATAATGTCCTGGGCTTGCCTTTAACTCAGTATTAGAATTAAGAAAACGTTGTGAAAGTAGCAGATAAAATTCATTCTCTCAGGACAGCAAAAACAAAAATAAAATTTCCCCATGAATAGGAATTTTTTCTCACAATGACATCATCGTTCTGGGAGTGTGGTGCTGATATTCTGCATTTCTCTGCGTGTCAGGGTGATCAGCACTGACCATCACAGCTCCCCTTTGTCCTGGAGCATCTCCAGCACCACAAGGAAGCTCTGTTTTTCCAAAGTACCGCCCCAAAGGGTGATTTTGGCGGTGTTAATTTTGGGGCAGGGCCGGCAATCACGGCACCATCAGGGCCGGGAACGCTCCTGCATCCCTTGATTCATCCCCCACACATCGCTGGCAGCCGGCACCAGTTTTTAGTCCTGGCCAAAAGGAGCTGACCTGGTTCCAGCTGCCCTTGAAACAGCAGCCTCGGTGACCTCCAGGCATTTCCCTGACTCCTGGCTCTGCTCTGGGTGCTCTGCTGGGGGAATTGAGTTATTCCTGAGAAGAAGGGAGGGACAGGTGGAGCAGGAGGAGCAAGGAGAGGACGAGGGCAGGGCTGGCATTGGATGCCAGGGCTCAGCTGGAGAGGTATTTCTGCATCCCTCCTGCTTTTATTGTACCGTGGAAATCTAATCCTGAAGGTTGCTCAGAGATGATGATGATGATGATGATGATGCATCACTCGAGTCCTCCACGGGCAGATGCTTTTAGGATGTGTCAGAGCTGTTCTGTTGCAGACATTTCTTGGCTTTGCTAAACCAAGAAGCTCAAATCTGTGGCCCAAAAGGGGACAATTTGCATTTGCTCGCTGCATATTAATTACTGCAGCTGATTAGTTGTCGTGTGACATTTTAATGTAGATTTGTGCCCTTAATTAGGCAGGGTTTTTTAAGGGAATTGGTGTATTTCTGTAACATTTCACAGCAACTGAGAAAAGGTGTGATGCAGACGCTGCAGATGTTTGGAGATTTAAATTTAAGAGTTTTCCTAGAGAAGTGACGTCCAGCTGAAGGTCTCAGTCACTAAATCCTGGGATCTAAAAAGGCTGCACTGAGCCCTTAGTCCGGGCTTTGTTAAAGCATCTTGTGAGCAACGGGGACTCTCTGGGGAGAATAATGAACAGCAGTGACACCAGACCCAGCTGGGAAGCAGAGGAGGGCAGGGACGCGGCTCTGAGGTGGATAATGGACAGCAGCGACACCAGGAGCAGCCGGGAGGAAGAGGAGGAGGAGGAGGAGGAGGGCAGGGACACCGTTCTGAGGCGTGTCCGGCGCGGAGCGCAGCCCGGCCGGCCCCGGAGGCACAGCGCTATCTGCCGGGAATGCGGGAATGCTGCCGGGCTCTGCCAGCACCGCAGCGCCCCAGGAATGCCTTCCCTTCCCTTCTTCCCTTCCCGAAACCTTCCCGAAACCTTCCCGAAACCTTCCCTTCCTGAAACCTTCCCTTCCCAAACCTTCCCAAACCTTCCCGAAACCTTCCTTTCCCGAAACCTTCCCTTCCCGAAACCTTCCCTTCCCGACCCTTCCCTTCCC
>VZTZ01000692.1:0-38606 GCA_013400955.1 Drymodes brunneopygia
CCCCACCCCCCACATTTAGGAGTTTATTTCATAAGGTCTCGGTGAAGCTCCTTCGATTGTGATAAATGAGATTTTATGTCTGCTTCAGAAATTAGGTATTTTACGTGTCTGAAGGCTCTACTTCGGAGTGTTGACTGGTAAAGGAACTTTGCTATCATATCCCAATAATAAACTGGAAAGACAGAATATGCACTATTGGAAAGCTAAAACCTGAATGAACAAAACACTCTGAAATGTAAAGGGCACTGTCACTCCAGCATTTCCCTAGTCATACTCAAAAATATTTTCTCAAGCACTGTGCAGACATCCCAAGTAAAGCAACAGAAGTGGTCAGGTGGGGGAAAGGGTAAGAAAGCAAAAATAAGTTTCATTTATAAGCAGACAGTAATTTTGACAAAACTATTTGGGAACAACACTGGATCACATGAACAAAAGTAGTGAAGCATCCAAGAAATGATCAAAAAAGGTGCTGGAGTAAGCACAGAATTCATTAGGGGCTGTCTGTAATAAGCAGTGTGTCCTGGTTTTAAATTTACAGTACTTCTCAGTTTGATGTTTGACTTCCCTTAGCTGGTTAAGGAAGAAGGCAGCAATGACAAGCTTGCATTCAATTACAGAAATCATCTCAGTAGACTGACTACAACTTTGCATACATATTCCTGTAACAGACAACCAAGGCATGCCAGAAGACAACTGCTTTACCTGATAGACATAAGAATTTTCTCATTTTCTCTACCTAATAACAGAGAAATTAAAATATCTTCCAGTATTTATAGGCACAGCACCAGAATAAACAGTTTTCTTCACTTCTTCTTAGTGATACATTTTTAAGAATAAGTGTAGTTAGTTACCAAGACTAGCCATTGTTTTACCACAATGTTTTAGGAGGAAAACTGTACATCTAGCTTCATTTAAGTATTTCTGAAGTCCTAGAGAATATTCTTGAATCAGCAGAATTTGGTCACACATAGGTATCTGAGTACGATAACCCATACTAAGAAACCTGAGGATCACTGAAGATCATAATGGTCAACAGTGAATATCCTTCAGCTTCAAAGTGGAAACTGTTTGTGGTCACTTCACTATAAAGGATGTATTTAATTATCAAAAAACACTGACAAAACACAATAGCATACAACGTTGGAACACTACACTGGCAAACAGTACAAAGAACAACCATTCTGTGCCAGATCGGGATAACAGACACGTGAACAAACCCACCTTTGGCAGTGGCTGATAGTAATTGACAAAGAAAAAACATAAAAACAGGGATACTCCAAAGATACCCCTTCCTAGCTGCCATCAGCATTCAGCTCAGGGATTTTACTAAAAAGGATACTATTTTATATTTAATGCAGACTTTTATTACATGCATGTCTTGTACTGAATCTAGTGTAAAGCTAGTTTTGGTAGTCAAAAAATGGCCACTCAGTTTCAAATCTGCTATGTGAAAATGTACTTATTCTCATGAGTTTGTTGATGTGCCTGTTTAAAAACAAGCTAATTATACAGCATTCCCCAGATTACTTGTGATTTTAGAGGCCACCCATATTACACCTCAGCTCTCTCTCCTCCATATTAGAGGTTTGCTCCTCAAACAAAAGATACTTATGTCATCAGGTGTGCTGTTGTCTTTCTTTGTAACTTTGTAAGACACGTTTTTGAAGCCCTATGTAAATACAAATGAACTACTCGAATCACCCTGTCCCCATAATAATCAACTCCAGTGAAGAATGTGAAAATATGTAATATCTAAAATAGCCAAACTGTCAATAGTATTTATATCATATATGTTCACAGCTATTTATAGAGATTCTCAAGGTATAGAGAGGAATTAAAGAAAACCCAATAAACAAATAAACCAAAACCTGTCACATGTTACTCATATGAGAGAGTTTTAAGAAACATGTTTAAACCACAAGACATTGTTACACAGTTTCAAACTTCAATTACTTCAAACTATGGTCTTATTCAAATCATGATGTTTGTACTTATTCTAATCAATTTGTCCTAAAAGGTGTTAATCACTTTTTCTGTGCGGAAGTCATTCATGACAGGAACCTTTACCTTCCCTGATGATGAACATGGATGTGAAGAATCAGTATTTTACATCCACTGAAATCAACATTTTAATAACAATTCAAAATTATTTTGCACCTCTTTTTTTTGAAGTTGCTGTAAGCACAATCTTGTGAAGTTGGTGATATACTCCAGCATTAATCAAGCACCAACTAAATGTAAATCCCTCTCAGAAGGTGGATATGAGAAAAAGGACTTATCAAAGCAAGTTGCCTTACCAGACATATCATAACTTACTATACAACAGATTTTCTTAGGTTATTTCAGGTTTCTTTATTTGCACCTGTTTTTCTTTTTGGAATAACAAAATATGTTGACCTCCCCAGTAACTAAACACAGTCAGATAACTGTATCTGGCAAAGCCAAACTACACAACTGTGAAAATGCAGGCAAAAGCTGGCAATTGTCCAAATTAGCTTCTCCTTTTCTACCACATAGAGGAGCTTTGCATATGTATGTAAATAATTTTTTTACTTCATAGTATTCATTAATAGTCTAATTTGTTTTAAATTATCCATCAAACTGCACAGTTAAGGAATACTCTGGTAGAAATCTGAAACTGCTTTTAGTTTCTTGACATTCTTTATGTTCCATTATAACATCACGATTTTAAGAACTGAAAGGCCTTTGTTATTAATTAAAAAAAACTGGATTTATGAATGATACCAATATTCCTGGTACCTGCAGGATGCACACTTGGTATCAGCTCTCAGGAAGGTGGAAATGCAAATGCATGGTAAAATAAAGAAACTAGTTTATTAGTGAAGCTAAAATTTCACCAAAACATTCTTGGTTTTACACAGTAATTATACTACTGCAGTGGCCAACCTTTCAAAACTCATGTATGAAAATTTCAAGTGGACAAGAGACACTAAAAATCTCCCAAACCTATATACCACACACCTTGTAGAGTTGATGGGAGTAGAAAGTAGTAGCATATGGGAAGAAAGATATTATGATGCTGCTTGTTTCTTTGAAGAAGGAACTTTCACCAAGACTTGACAGGAATAATCCAAAACTCATTATGATATGCTGGCTGAGACAGCAATGACAGATAATAAGCCTTTTTCACAGAAGTGGCAGTTCTGTGGAACAGTTTGCTAGAAATGGGAAAGAACTTTGTCTCCAGCAGCAGCATGCTGCCTCCAGTATTTCACACAACGTAACTACTGAAGCCAATGAGTAAAGTACTTCAGATCAGCCCATTCTTTGCACACAGCTTTCCACAGAAATGGAAGCTACTAAACTGGAAAGAAAACCTCTGAATTCTGCTCAACTCAGTGAAAGAATATAAATACATCTGTGGTACGTTACTGTGCAATGGTGCAACTGTCTAGTAATTATTTAAAACTCTTTTGCTATTGCCATGTAAGGTGGCAAGACACCTGAGATGCAAACAAATCCCACTGGGTAAAGAATATGTTCAGTTTACTTGAGAGCTTTACACTTTTTCTTTACCCAGTAATGATTTTGCTACTTTCACAGGTTTCAAATATTCCTCCCATTAAAAGCTTAGATTAGTTGGATGCAGCACAGCTACATCCACCAACAAAATGAATTTCTAATCTCATTCAGCATTCTAATTCTCCTTCAGATGAGCTGCTAATCTCATTCATCATAAATGACCAATTATGGTAGTTTACGTGTTGTGCCTTTTGACACATTCAAGGTTCAGGAGCAATTTTACTTATCCCAACACACTGTGGAGTAGATAGAAGCTGGATTTCACTTCTCATGGCACTTAACTAAAGACAGCCAGATCATCTTGTACAATTTCAGTTCCAGCCTAGAGTTGTAATAATTTGGTAAATTAAGGAAAAGGTAAAGAAGTTTAGTATCTAATAAATTCTGATCCCTAAAATATATCCTTACTGCAACTGATCCTTTCCAAGTTCATGCCCTCAGTGTTACTTCTAAGGTTTGAAGACTGTAGTGACTATAATCAACTCTATTCCCACTGTCACCATGGTCATTCTTAAACTATGCAATAGATTAAAAAAATGCAAGTCCTAGGAAAATGACCAAAGGAAAAGAAGATAAGGGCCCAAATACAACTTAAATACTTCAAGGTGGCATAAACAATAATAAACAAAGAAACAAGCAAAGAAGATTTCTTCCTTAGAAACAGAAGGGAATTTATCAAATTCTCCTTTTAAGTATTTCCATTATCTTTCCAGGAGAAACAAAGAAACAAGAAGCTGTGCTTTACATGAAACTGCTTCTAGTTACAAGAAGTACAGACTAACAGACAGCAACTTCATGAATTAGGTGTCCAAAGATAATGTTAGGTATTAAACACTAATCAGTCAATTCTATGGACCATGTGATTTGAAAAACCAAGCTGTGTCTCTGCTGCATTAGATACCCATGGATTTCTCATTCTGATGAGCTTATAAAGCTTGAAGACCATTAAATTAAGAACTTCCTGCTCTTTACTTGGAAAAAAACAGAAGAAAAAAATTCCAACGAATGGCTTTTCTTTCTACTGTCTTCTTTGTAAGATCAGCATATTAAGCTGAACTGGAATACAAAGAGATGCACTAGATTCTGGCTGTTAAGATTCCAGTTTGGTGCACTTTGGCGTTCCTGGAGGACTTCAGGCTCCACTGCACAATGCACCATTCAAATTTCAATAGAAAATTAATTGGAATAACAGGTTTTGTCTATGATAGGAAAATAGCAACTTCATCTAACTGGTTGATTATGCTGAAACTGGGTCAGAACCAATGCCTTACATGAATGCTAGCCAGCATATAGGGAGCTGGTTAAAACTGGAACAAGAATATATGCCATGTAAGAATAAAACCTGGGCAACGCAAGATAGTTAAAATCTAAGACAGCACTCACAGCATTACTTAGGTCTATGTGGAGAGAGCTGTTTCAACTGTATTTTTTGTGACAGCTGGGATAAAACTCTCAGTCGCACAGGAAAAATATGTACACCCCCCATTTGTAATACATTTCACTGATCATGTGTCAAAACCATAATCTGTTAAGTTAAAGCACATAAAGCAACAGCTGAAGATATATAACCAAAGATATCAAATAAAGCATTATGCATTTTTAAAACTAATAATTTAACACCATTTAAGACAAATTGAGCTTAGAATGTATACTTGCTGTTAGGGCTGAGATGCTATCACCACATCTCCTGTTAAGCAACAGGAAACCTCAATTCAGATAAACATATAACTAGCAATAAAAGACCCAGAACTGTAATTACGTAATTAGTATATGCTGATCCTGTGTGAGGCACCCAAATATTCTGTCTTCATTTGTGAATGTTTAACTGGCTTAGTTTCACTTTTCAAGAACATCACAGAGAAACAACTACAATCTTAATCATTTAGACTGAACCTGCTCCATAACCAAAACAAAACCCAGTGCCTTCTATTCTAGTCATGAATGCTTCTGGAATAATGACAGTATTAATTTCAGCAGAAAGGAGTTATATAATATACATTTATACAGAACAGTCTTGAGTTATACCCATCTTTTGCTCTTCAACTGCCAACACTGTCTTGTATAGAAAGAAAAAAACCCAGCTTTTATTGAAAGACTTTGTATATGCAAAGCTTATTGAACTTATTAAACTTCAGAAGTTTAAACAAGATAGTAGATATAAAATTATCATCAAAGATCAATCATAATCTCTAAAGTTGCAGCTGATTTCAAACATTCCTTTTGATAGATTCCTAGTACAGCAATTTTTTAGAAGTATGAACACTTCAAATCTCCTCTATTTATAGGGAAGTTTGTAACAGGTTCAATTTGAGACATGAAAAACATTTTAAATAGACATCACAAGATGCATCTGCAGTTTAAAGGTCAAATTTATTAGGAGATTAAGAGATGTATTATACATGGACTATAAATACAGCACAGCTGACTTTATTCACAGTCACACAGCCAATGCCAACCTATTTTGTAGACACTCTTGTTCTTTTGTTCCAAGAAAAATTTGCACCGTAAGACTTGGATTTAGGTTTTGGCATCTTCTTCTCTTCAACATCATAACTCCAGCCTAGAGATTATGGGGTAATGGCAGGGTGAGACAAGAAACAATAACAATTATATTCTCAGCATACAATATAGAAAATGCAACTTAAAGGTTTTAAACTTTAGTATGTTTTTCTCCATGCAGGCATCCACTAATCTCTTCTTTTCTAACTGGCAATGGAGAATAATGAAATGCCATAAATGTGGCAAATGATCATTCTGTGAGATGGCAAGATCTGACCATACTACAGACTTCCATGCAACAGACTTGACAGTCCTCAATGAAAAGCTCAACAGGGAACACTGACTGTCCTGTCAGTTCATGGCTCCACAATTCCACAGCACACAGAACCACTAAGGCTCTGTGTATGTTGGCGCAGGAAATCAAGAAGGTAAGAAAAGACATGGAAAAAGAATAACATACAAAATACCAATCTCAAAGGCTCTGAGAGAATGGAGACCTTGGAAAGCTGGAAAAAAAGAAGGGCGGGAGGACCAAAAAAACCGAACAGCAAAGAAAAACTTCAACATTAGGAAGGAGTTTAATACTTAACAATTTTTATAAGAACATAAAAAATTAGTAGTAAAAAGAAAAGGGAATGAAATGATAGAAGACAAGTAAATTATGTGATAGTTAAGCAAGAGAAATGCTTAAAAATGTCAGAAAAGAGGAGGTGGAGACATTAGTGTTTATGTAAATCAAAATGCAAATTGATTGCAGCCTCCAGGTGCCTGGAAAGTTGCCAGGGCAGCACTCAGTATTCCGAAGTTTGGTCTCTTTAGCTGCAATATTTCACTCAAAGTTGAGATACTTCAGTTGAAGCCAGAAGTGGTTAAATATGCAATTTTAAGTAATACTCATATGACAGTACTTTTCTTCCTTAGTTTTAAAACTGAAAGTTGCAAGCCCCAAAATGCTTAACATATATCTGAATTTTTATACTTAAGGTGCTCACAGTAAACAGTCAAGATACACCTACACGTCAAAATGTTCTGTAAGATACACAAGTTTTCATGTCACTGCCTTAATTTTGCGTATTCACAAATGTCACACAAACATTTTCTTCATGTTTATTAGTCTGAACCAGTGTAAATTTCCAAGTTAACTGTTCTCCGTAGGAAACACTGAATAGAGATTTTAAAAACATATTCTTTCCATCTGTGAGAACACTGGCTTTTGCCTCCTGTTCTGATTAAAAATATAAGCTTGAGTAAACAGCCAGAACTAGATCCAGAGACAGACTTCAGTATTGCAACATTCAGCATTGTAACACCTAACATTGAGACATTTGGCTGCTGGAATGGAATCTACAGCCCCAAGGTATTGCTTCATCTTTTTATACACTAGATGGAGAGGGGCCGAGTGCCTCTGAAAGAGATTTGAACTGCCAGCACAATAACTTGCACTGCTACAGATCTCCAAAATGCATAAGGTTAGTTACATACAACTAATGATTGCAAGAGGCCACCATATGTGATTAGGTTCCACACTTTGGAACAGACTCCTTCAGACTGGCACTTTGAGGTGTTCATGACAGAGAGCTTTACAAAAATACCAAAATGGTCGGGGAAGTTACTTTTGCCCAGAGCCCTGACATACAAGCCAAGTAGACAGAAAGCAGATTTCACCGTCTCTGGAAGAACACCCTCACCACCTGACTAAAGGTTATTGTGGAGTAGAAAAACTCTCCATCCTTGTTACTTAAGCTGTATGTTTTTAAACAACTGCTTCAGTGATGTCAGACAGGACAAAAAAAAAATTAGGTCAACAGTCAGAATTTGTAATTTCTTCCAGTTAAAAATGTTTCCTCCTTGCCTAGAACTCAGACCATCCCTCAGCTGTAATATTTTGGAGTGCAATATCTTCTGTTACTGTATCCAGTGCTGCTACTCCAACATTAGAAAACACATCAGATGGGGCAGGCATAAAGACAGCTTGCTTTATCTACTTAAATTCTTAGGTGAGAAAGAACTCTTAAGTTTACCAACTGTACCAAAATAACCTGCAATATTTAGAATTTTAAGAAATTACACTCTGGGTTCTTAAGGAATTCGGTAATAGAAAATTTGTGTGATTCATACAGGAGGAACAGAGAAAGGTAAGTATTTGTGTTCCTAGATTTATATAGGCTCATACTTTCTTGATTAAGAAGCTAACTTCAGTGTAACTGTGTGCCTAAATTTCTAATGTCTTTTAAAAAGCAGAACTAGATTATGAAAAATTTGTATTTCTAGCCACATATGATATTGAAGATATCACTACGGAAAATACTATGCATATATCATATGCATAAATAAAAATGAAATGACAATTCAGGCAAGCCAGTATCTAGAGAAAAGTTAAGTGCATCCTTATTATGGTAAAATTAAGACTGCAAGCTAAGTGAACATTGAACTACTAATATTAGTATCAAGTCATAGTCTTAGTTTAGTTGGTTTCATGCACAATGGAGTAATTTCTAAGTCAGTGAAGGCATAAACTTTCTACACTGAACAAATGAATTTTACTTGAATCTGCATTTTAAAAAGACAAAATATAACATCTATGAAGAGATGAATAGTGGGTCATTACATTAATTTTTTTTTCTCTTGTATGCTGAATTCTTCAAGAAATAACATGAACAATACAGAAGCATAAATGCAACTATACCAAATTCTCCCAAATTTCATATTTGTTCATAAAACAATAAAAAACACTAATAAAATCACACAGATTATCCAATGCAAACGTGAGCCTATTAATTTCTTAGATAACAGAACTTATTTTTCAATAAAATCAGCAATACTAAGCCAAAAACATTTCCTGTCAAAGAGGAACAGACAAATTATTCTTGCCTTTACTATTAAAACATGCAAATAAATTGCACATTAAATGGTTTAGTTTCTTAGATGTATAGGTCAATGGACTTAGCATGTTTGTGGGCACAACATCAATCATCTAACAACTCTACATAATTTGGTCTGACCAAGGAGCTTTGCTATTTACCCCAGACTAAAAATAGTTGAAAACTGCAGACCACAGGGAAGATTTCTGAAGAAGCTTACGCTTCATGTACATTATTCCTGGCTTTATCTCAATGCAATTAATCTTCTCCACATCCATAGGGACTAAGCATCAAGCTTAATTTTTAAGGAAAATGGAGCTGATTTAAAAGAAAAAGAAAAAATAAGAAGAGAGTGCAGCAAAAAAATCATGCTGAAAGGACTGCTGAATACTCAAAAGGCTGAGATTATGGGTACTGTTTGTGGTTCCATCATTCTGTGAGGAAATACAAGCCTAACTAACTAAGTTTACAGATACATTTCCTCTGATATACCATTAGCGTAAAAATTATTAAGTGATGATACTGGCATTTCTATTGTCCTTCTCACAAGTAAGAATAATCATCAAATGTATGGGTTTAGACTCTAATGCTGGGCAGAGTTAGGCATAATATCCTAAGTCTACGGGTTCCTCATGGGGAGCAGTGAGGGGATGTGCTGATCTCCTCTCTGGTGACCAGTAACAGGACACAAAGAATGGAATGAAACTGCGTCTGGGAAAGTCCAGACCCAACAACAGGAAAAGCTTATTCACTGAGCGAATGCAGTCATGGGAAAAGGCTCCCCAGGAAAATGACTAGGACACCAAGCCTATCAAGAGTTCAGTGAGCATCTCGGTGATGCTTTTAGTCACACAGTTTGCTTTTAGGTAGTCCTGTGAGGAGCAGTGAGTTGGACTTGATGAACCTCTGGGGTTCTTTTTACAGTAAATCTATGCTGCAACACAGCCAAAAATGAAGTCCAACATGCTTACTTGGTAGGAATTTAATTTTAGTTTTTCTGATTATCAAACATTCACAAGAGCTCTGACAGCTTCCCTTAGTATGAACTGAGATGCTCACATTAAGCCTTCAGGCAAAGATCACACTGCCATGCAGCTGGAACACCAAGTCTGGTGCTCCTTCAAGTATTAACTTTCCTCCAAGAGCTGAGCAAGGTGTCATTCTGATCTCATTCAAAACAGAGATACTTGCAAAAGTATTTTAATATTAATATTACATTTTAATAATAATATTAATGTCTGAAACGCCTTTCTAGAGAGTGGAAAGTCTAGATTTAATGCCTTCAGCACCCCTGGAAATAGCCCCCTTTCCATTCTCCTCCTACTAATGTAGAACACTAGCGGTCTTCCAATTCTATAGAACAGAGGGAAGGTACTTTATCCTGTACTTATTCTGTTGTTAATACTTTCAGATCAAGATTGCCTATGGAAGGATGAACCTCTCATAGCCCAAACATACAATACGTACCATTTTTTTCAGCAAAAGCAATGGCATCTTCTTTAGTAGAGAAAGTAAGAACCATGTTGGATAAAGGATCAGCTCTGTAAGTAATCAGATGACAATTTTTAGGCATATTGGAAATAGAAAAAAATTACATCTGTATTTCAAACACTAAATCAAATGTGTTATGCAGCTCACTGCAGTACATCAACTCACAAACCACTCAAAACACTTTTAAAAATTATTTCCAGGGTCAACACTTAGTTTCTGCAAAGTATTGTTTTACTCTTTCAGTGTGTTCAACCTCCCTCACAACTACTTGCAAAAATTAATTGGGTTGTAAGACAAACATGTCTAACCATTTGCTGAGATCACAGTAATAATATTGATGTCGGAAACACTCTGCAACACTCTCTTTAATTAATTTTGTAAAATCCCTCTCTTTTTCTAAGATCAGAAGGTTTAAGGTAATTCTGAACATTTCAAGGAGACCAAGAGTCTGTAGATCAGCTAGGGGAAGAATAATCTCAGACAGAAAAGAGCAGAATACTGAAGTGAGCAGAGAAGGAATTAACCAGAAACTGAAAAGTACATACAAAAATACTGAGAGTTCTGCTTTGGTTGAGGTAACATGACCTCCACACAGGCTCCTACACAGCAAGCAGGTCACAGGCCACAACTGAAAATGAAGCTCCAAAATGCAAAATGCTAGCTGACTAATTACATAGTCAGTTAGTTGTAGATGACCAGCTATTCCTCAACTACATTTTTGAAAGGTTTTTGAAACAAATTAAATTCTCAGTTAAAACACAAAATTGCCTTATTTGTTGCTATAAAAGCTCAATTTAAGAACAACGACAAAGAATGAAAAAAAAAAGAGGAGTTCTAGCTCTTAAAGAAATGAGATACTGGTTGTAGCAACACAAAGATAGATAAAACTTCCCTCAGACAACACCGTCTATGAGCCTGGGAGACAACTGGAAAGACAAGACCAAATTGCAACAAACTATTGAAGGAGCTGCCTCTCAACTGTTCTCTCTTTGAAGCTAGAAGGATAAATGAAGAGAAAAGACTGAAGATACACTGAGCTCTCTACAATAAAGGACAAAGCCTGTGACTGGCGAAGGGGAGGGGAAAAGGGGAAATCTCGCTTCCAGCAAAGACAACACTGTAATTTTATCTGATGTACACATGGAAAAATGGAGTTCACTATATATCCAATATTTTCCCCAACAAAAAAATCAGAAACAAACAAACAACACACAAAAACCAGCCAAACAAAAAACCAGGATAAAGACAGAAATTGCACTTTTGAAAGCCACAGTGATAGGCTCTCTTAAAGACATTAAAAGATTTCTGTTATAACAGCAGTTAAGTGAATTAGGAACTAAGAATTAGTTCATTATATGACCAGTGGAGAATCACATAGCCCCAGCGTCCTGCAATATTGTGACAACTTTTGCTTATTGTTATTCTCTTACATGACTGGGTTTAGAAAAATCTTTTCAACACTGCTAAAAAGGAACAAAGCTAAAGGAAGCTTTAGGTCTGAAGTGTAGTAAGGGACCTGTACAGTACTGCAAATATGGCAAAAGCTTTCTAGGACAGAGGCAGTTGGGAAATGAGAACTGTGCAGAAATTTTTAGTTCCATTTTATGTGGAATCATCTTGCATTCAATCTAAATACATTTCTGAATTATTTCCACAAATGACCTATCCATGTGAGAAAACTGGATTTCAGGATGTCCAGCATGACATCCTCATAGTCAGCAGTACCAGTGCTGCAGAATTTCCTAGGCCTATCCTCAATTGTTCTATCAGTCACTGAAAATTAGGATTCCACATTTTATTCTCTTCTGAAATCTCATACAATGGAAACTTTGCACTTCCCACATTTCTTTGTTTATATTAAAAGGTGTACTCAATAACTGTCTTTAGGCACTTTTGTAATGAAACTTTCCAATTAAAAAAAAATGCCATGGGTCCATTTTACTTAGATCTATAACTGGATAATTTTCACTGAAAAAAAAAGCCCAAATAGCCAAGAAACAACAAGTGCAAAAAAACCCCAGCTTCAAATAACACTGTAAAATGATAGAAATATAGGAAAGACCTACATGTAAGTAAGTGTACTGAGTTCAGAGAAAAAAGGTCTTTAATATGTAGATCCTAAAGAGCTCTAACCTGCTGACATTATTCAAAAGTAAATGGAAAACTGTCTTAAGAAATGTTCTTTGCAGAAATTAAATCTCAAGAGAAGAAACTCTTCGTAGGTAATTTTGGGTGTTGAATGGTAACACCAGAGTGTACACTAACATTTTTTACATGAATGCCTTAAAAGGAACAGACACAAACTAATTTACAAAACCTTTAACCTAGCAGTGTCAATTCTCAACAGAGCACTTTTTTTTATCCTACCTGGAGCTTGCTTACCCATGAGAAATTCCTTTCCCTACCTCCCAAAAAAAATTTATGTAGAGCCCTCTCAAATTTTTATGAGAAATCAAGGCAACAGGAAGACTTGATTTCAGTTACTTCAAACTAAATTTATGTTATAAATAAAAAATAGTATTTCTGTGACTGGATTCAGAATGCTAACAAATCTCAAAAAATGCATCCTCAAATTAGTCCATGTTTAAGGTTTTAGGTTTTTTTTCATAGTATTTTGTATTCTTTGATCCTAAGCACTAATATGATTGTAGCCAGATATTTTCAGTACACATTGTATCCTTTCTGAAGTCTGAAAAACAATCACTAGTGATTGATTTTGGTTTATATATCATTACCAATTCTGAATATACCTCAAAGGAGACAGCTTCAAATCGAAATTACAATATTGTCAGAGGAATTATTGGCATAGTTCTCATAGTCTACAGGAATTCTAACCACACTGCGAAATGTAGGTACTGTATTCATATAAGGAAAAAAGGAAAAAAAGAATTAAAAATTTGATACATCCAAGCTGTAATTACATCTCCAAATTACAGTACATTTAGCTAAGAGAAGTGCCTTTCTGGATTTTTTGTGTATTTAAGAGGTTTTAATACTAATATTGACAGTATTGTAACAAATAGAGTAATATTTTAAATAGCTGGGCTTGTGGTTTTTTTACTAGTTATGACTCCTCATTTTAGATCCTGAAGATAAAAAAATACAGAAGTGTTTTTGGTTTTGTATAAAAGATGGAACTAAGAGCTGAGAATGATTTACTACTTAATGTAACTAATGACCTTCTGGCCCTGATGTTGCCACACAGGAACATCACCACAATGTAATCAGTGAAATTTCTGGTTGTTAATGTCTTTTTCAAACTCTTCCAGATGATGTTGTGAGCTTTAAAGATCTGCTTTTAAACTTAAGAGATCATAAATCATACAACAAACAAACCCAACCACTTATTGTAAGTACTGTTATAATACAATCAGATTTACAGGTAGAAAGGATATTTCAAATTTAGATTACTAGTGAAAGCCAAATATAGAAGACAAGTATTTTCAAAGTCAGTAAGTACTCACGTAGATGCCCAGCCCATTAAAGGGTTCTCCCAGCGCTCCCTGTTATCAAATTCCATCTTCCATTTCTTTGTATTGTTAAGTCCTGACTGCATTGCATTACGTGCTGGAACAAAAATATGAACTTTTCTGGTTTTGATGTGCTCCTCCGGAACACCAGTTAAAGTAGTGATATCCTAAGAAAAACATAATGCGACTTGTTAAAAAAGGGTTCATAAGAGGCTTGTAAAATAATATTGCTTATGTTTTTTACGTAATTTCATGCTTTATTTTTAAAGAAAATATGAAAAAATATTTAGAAAAATACGTCACAATTTCAGCTAACACAACTGAAGGTGCTGCTACCATTCTGCTTCCCCTGGCTGAGTTAGGTTTGGCTTGGATCAGTTACCTGAACCTCCTCATCTCCCATCTACAAAACAGCTAGAGCCAGATGAGGATCAGGACATTTCCCTCCATCCTTTCCTGTCCACTGCTGCAAAGTCAGGACTGCTTCAACTTGCACCAGCTACAGCAAATGTGGAAATGTGCAAACACTTTCTTCCTTCAGGAAAATATTAGAGTGCAGACTGAAACACTGACAAATTCCAAAATTTTACATTAGTATTAGGAGCCCAAACCTCATATGAACAGGACTATTCACCAAAACACTTGCCAGCCAAGTATGTGCTGCAGTGTAAGTGCTTTCCCTTGGTCTTAACTCTGCATATAGTTAAGAGACACCAACACCTATGCTGACTCAAGAAGCTATCCTTAGCATGAAGGAAGAGGCAGAAGGTAGTATCTTTTGCACAATATGCTACTGATTGTTTGAGACTGCAGAGCAGGTACTAGAATTCAGCTCTCTTATTTCTCTAGCCATTAGTTATTAAATAAAGTTGACACCCTCCTTCATGTTTCAAGCTATGACTCAGCATTTGAGAGTCAGTTCTTCTGTTGATGCTTAAGATCAAGAGAGAAACATTTGATGTTGGTAACATTCTTCAGTGTATTTGTGAAGGACAAAATAATTTAGGAGATTCCAACCTACAAAGAAAAAAGTATTTGTAACATTTTATATAATCAATAGTAGGATGCCCTCCGCAACTAGGGAGTGATGAGTCCTCCAAACAAACCTAAAAAATATAAATCCTTCAAACCAGCCTAAAAATATTAACTGACTTGAACAAAGCATAAGACAGGAAAAACCTCACAAGAATTGCTGTGAAGAATTACCCTCAGCAACATCTGATATAATTAAAGTGAACATTCTTGCTAAAAACTAAACAGTAATTATGTAAAATTAACCTGTCAGTTCACCCTAGTAAAGACTGAAATCAAACATCAAATTCATCTCTAAGGAGGTTAAACTACTCCTGTTCCTTACATACTTAAAAGGCCAGTGGGAGCTCCTCAGTCTCCCTCCACGCCCTCCCTTTGCCTTCCCTCTCTCCAGGAACAAGCAGCAAACTCGTGAAAGTCCAGAAAACTGCAGCAAAACTTTGGGCATACTGAACTCATCTTGACAGTATTGACATGACTTGAATTAAAAGAGAAACAGATTTAAATAGAACACCATTGTTTTACATATATGCACCTAGTAACTTTATGGGATTTTGCTCTGTGGCAAACTTGAAACTTCCCTATGAAGTCACCAGACCATCCTTTGAAATGCACCAGTTCCCATTTTCAATTTTACTTCCGACAATTTGGGAGATCAGTCCCTCAAAACGATAAAAGGGAGGAAGATTAAAGCATTTGACTTGCATTTGCAATTAGGACAGCACGGGCAACAAACAAGCATCCACACTAGCTTTCCAACTTCTGACATTTCTACCCAAACTACCACAATAAACTCTCAAAGTATCTTAACAATTCCATTATAAATGCTTTCATTAGGACCAAGTCATGCTTATTTTTCATATGAGTCTAGGAGTCATATAAAAGAGAAGCAGTACCAACCACTGGAATGTTGCAACACCTATGTAAAAATACCTTCTGACAGACTGGCATTTCTCACTGCTGAAGCTTAAACTGCAGTTTAGGATGGAATTTGCTTAATTTATTTTCCGATTTGAACTGGCAAAGTGCTTTGTTTAACAAAAAGGAGTTTTTACCCTCAGTAAAGTTCGGTGGGGATTCAACGTTTTAGCTTGCTTATTTAGACGAATAGGCTGAAATATTAGCCTTTATTTCTGTATTTAACAAACATGAGAAAATGTAGTAATATATACGAAAAATTTCTTTTTCTGCTGTCAAACAATATGGTATGTGCAAAAATGCCAGGGCTGCTACCACCAAATACTTTAAGATATGTGAACTTCAAAATAGCTCAACATTATGATTTCTTTTACTACTATTAATCTCAGCAACTCTTAAGTCCATTATGAATTTTATGCTTCAGATATACAAGTTTTTGAATTCTTCCAGAATAATCTGGAACTACTAAAATAAATATACTATGTTAAATAACATTATGGACATGTATTATTTTCTCTTTTGAAGACTTAACACCAGAAAATCATAAAAATATTACACAGTGCATAGAGAACACAATCTAAAAGGAGGGCTAAAACCAGCAACTGCTATATTTATGATATAACCATAGTAAAGAAATGCCTAGACTTGTCTATCCGGATGAAAGTAAAACCAAAACCTCAGACAAACCCTTCAAGCCATGTTTTTTTTGGGCATTCAGTTGGCTCTAAATCAAGATTATTTCACTAATAATATAGGATTAATCCCATAACAATATTTTCAAACTGAAAATTAAAACCCGCCTGCTTTCCAAAAGTGAAATATCTACATGGTGTTGCTAGCTCTCCATACTTACATTCATTATAGCTAGAGTTTCCATGCCTTCTGGGAATCTAGCAATCATTTATTGATAACTCCCCCATTTTAAAAGCTGGCAATTGAACAGACCGTTGTTAGGACAATGAGTTTCTGGTTGCTGAAGCTCAAGTTGTCCTGACATAAAATCACTGATTTTGCTTGCTGTAGACATGTAAGGTACTGTAGCATAGCTGAGCTGTTGCCAAAGATATGGAATAAAAAGGCTTGGCATCTATCACATACTTGACACCTAAAGAGCACAGAAGCTCTAAGATTCCTATTCCCTGTAGGCGCACTCTTAGTCTAGACAAACTGATTTCTCACACTTTTAAAATGCATTACAACACTCTATTGTGATCATTTCATCCACACAGCTCCAGCTAGTGACAGAAGAACCTGTCCTTTAAGCGACATTTCAATGGGCTAAAGCTCCCGCTCCAAGATGCCATTAAAACAATATAATACTTGAAAAGAACTATGCTGCATTGGGTTGAACTCTTTACTGGGTCTTCAGTGCTTTGTTCTGAGTTTAAGTTCTCATTGAAACTACCTGTGAACCAACTTTCCAAAACAAAGATATTTTTGACAGCTGGTTTCACATTACAACCTTTTTTTTAGAATGTTCCTTAATGAATTTTGCTGTATTAGCATATTAAGATACTAGTGAGGTGTTCAGCATTCAAAATCCTAAAGATATTAGACGACAATATAAATGACTTGAGATTTGAACTGCATAGGTTTCCTAAAAATTAATAACCCTGTTTCACATCTTTAAAACAGGCTGCCACCTAAAAGGTGCATTCTGACTTTCTGTTTTTCTGAATATACATATTATTTGAATAGTAAACTCTGATTTTTTTTTTTTTTTTGTAACTCAAGAAAATTTTAATACTCACTTTGAGGCATTTTGTCTCTTCTTGAAATAAGCCGAAAGGGACAAAACACTTTTTTTTTAAACAGCAGAAATCACATAAAATTTCTTACAAACATAGGGGTTTTTCTTTATTACAATTTCATTATTTCAGAATGTTTGTCAAGGTGTAAAGCCTGCTAAAGCTGTTCTGGAAAGGGTAGTAAGAAATGAAATGTGCCATGCAGCAATAAGAAAAACTGATTCACAGAGGCAGTGTCAATGAAAGCACTATTCAGCATGAAGATGACTTTTAAAGGAAATGAGAATTTCCTTCTTTTAAGTACTCCACTAATAGCAGAAATTCCAAAGGGGACAAGAAATGGAACTCTCTAATTAAAGGAGAGAGACAAAATGATTGAAAGTAGCTCTGAAAACAAATGGTTTTGAATAGATGGGTCAGGTGTGCATAAAGGTGTCATGTTTCTTCTACGGCATTTCTTTATTTCTTTCACCATGAAGACAGAAACTGTACATAACCACTATTAACTACCTACAGTTTAGCACTCCCCCCCTTTTTTTTTTTTTTTTTAATAAAGGAAACAGGGAACAAGCAATGGGAAGTTGATGTCAAAACACAGAAAAACCTCCCAGCAAGCTTCCAGCAACCACCCAGGATTTAGAGTCTTGCTAGCCGTTCTCTTTTCAATACCAGAATTTCACACATTTCAATGACCATTATGACTTCAAAGAATCAAATTTTCATCATTGTCCGTCATCTGCCGGTTGATTTGTATAAAGGAGTTCTTCTGCATGCATTCCAGACAAAGGGCTCCTTACTTTCGTGGCTATATATCAAGTTTAAAAGTTCTATTTGTGACAGTTGTGTCTGTGGTAAATTAGGGTAACACTGAAGGAGTGCAGCTGCTCCACAGGAACCTCCTTTTTGGCATCATTTCACTTAAATAAAAACTGAATAATTAGCTTCTGCCTTTATTAAACCACAAAAATGCCACTGGCCTTAGCAATTACTTCCGGTTGCCCCACCTACTTAACCTCAATAGTTTTACACTTGTTAGAATGGAGAGAAAGTAGAAGTTTTCTGTACTTTATAGGAGTTTACAACAGCTTGCTCTCTTCCCCACCTCCAACATGTTTCACCAGAGTAAGTACATAAAGTTTCTCTACAAACTCATGTTGCAATTCACTTTATTTAGAAATTGTTATACCAAAGCACAGAACATCTTGCATAATACCCACAAGTAGCTGCTGTGAAAAGAGTTTTTTATTTAATGTGCTCAGCTGCCTAACTAAGTTCAGGATCAGAACACTTATGTTTCTACCTTTCAATACAATATTTTTGAAGGAAATGCATGAGAACAGAATCTGCTATGTAAGCTGCAAGTGGAAAAATGGAGCAGAATGAACTAAACATGATCAGACAACATTTATCTAACAGCTACAGACAAAACAAGGGGAAAAAGCATATTTGCCCTTAGGAAACTTTGTATCACACAGGATACAGTTTACTTTCAGGCCTCACAATCATTTTGCATTATCATAGTAAACTGTGAACATGGTATTAGTCATAACATATTCTCCCATGTAGCCATCCTGCAGAATGATTAATAAAGAAGCTGAAGAAAGCACCTAAAGAACTGTATTTTTTAAAAGAAAAGCGAACATTGTAAATAGGAAACAGAATTTGATAATAATTAAGATTTCATGAAAGCTTCCATTTAAAGATAATCTCTTTTCAACAAGCACTTTTGTAAAAAACTAAAGAGAAACTGAAAATGGAGAAAAGTAGGTCTAACAGAAGCAGAAACTATCACATTACTGGAATTAAGCTGTCCACTATAATACTTTTTAGATTGCTGACTGCCGTTATGCAAAGGAAGTGTCAGCATTCAAAACAAGCACTCGTAGCTTCAGCATTTCTATTCATCAGTTTCTATTTCACAGCTGAGGCAATACTATAGTAACCATGCCTGAGTATTCACTGCAGTTGCAAAAACTCCTTGAGAACTTCCCTGTTGCCCTGCTTCAAAGGCTCACTACACTTGCCCAACATTTTACATGCTGAATATTATTCTATACTTGCTTGTTTGAGATACTATAAATAAAATTGCATAACATATTCCACACACCATTAAACCAACATCTCTTTGAGTTTGTGACAGGAGAAAAACACAAGGAAAGAACGAACAGGAACAACTGGAACGTGACTTCACAGTAATAAACAGAAAACATTCCTCTCACCAGCCCTTATTTCACATCTTTAAAACACTTCACTCGAAGTTTGCAATACATCCCCAAATTTTGTATTCATATATTCTCCAAAAGTCACAGAAAATTGGTATTTATAAAAGTGATTACTGATAAGTTATGGGGAAAGCTGATGAGCTGTGCTTTTGGTAGTTTAAACTGTAACACTGAAAAGAAAACAAAAATCTATGATTTTACACTTCTCAGTGCCCTGACAAAACTCAAAACAGAGAGGCATTTTTCTTGACACACTTGCAAAAAATACCAACCGTTTACCCTGTATTCTGGTGGAGGGGTAAACAACATTTTACAATCTTAAAAATGAAACAGTTGAAACACCTAAGTCCCACTTTCAGCACAGATTATTTCTTGTTCAGTATCATTTTTCTGCCAAGAAACAATCACAAGCAACAGAAACGAATTATTTATTAATACTATATTTTTTTTCCTGTAACAGTATGTCTTAGCTGTGTAGATGATGTCTGGGTAAATAAAAAAAAGTCAAAAAGAAAGGAAATCAAATAGCAGCTTTACATTTTGGTTTCTCCATATATCTGAAATTAAGAAGATCATTATTAAATAATGATCTGAAAGCTGGAGCAGTCGGGGCAAAGAGCGTAATTCATAAAAACAGATTGATGGTGCTACTCGTGCTCATAAGAGACTTTAGTGTAGATGCAATGTTCTTCAAACTGACAAAATGACAAACAGCACATATACCTTGAACAAGATGGAAAAAAATCTGAATTACAGATGATACTGCAAATTACTTTTTCTGGTAACCCAACAATATTTAGAGAAGGTATACTTTCTAGAACTCATCCAAAGCATATGTAAACAAATCGTTTGCTTGCACACACAAGTGGCTAGGTCTTTTTGTGAGGCCTTTTAAAAATACAGTTTTCTACAGTGCACGTATCTTAAGCACTCTACTAGAAATTCCCAATGCTCAGATTAAAAAGTATGAAAGAAAATCAATTAGTGAAGAATAAGACTACAGACATTTTTAGATAACAAACTTTCAAATCAAAGAAGAGGCAGTCTTAGTTTTCCTGCATTTAGAAAGAGGATAACCAAACCATTGAAACAATCTGATTTATCTTAGAATAATTTACATTATGGCAACACTTCCCTGCTGCACTACTATAGGCAAGCTCTTACAGACACTATTTCTCAGCAGAAAATAAGAAAACAGGCAGGAAAGAGCTTTGAAAGAAAGCAGACAGAAGTACTAGCAGACAGATACTACCCAGGATAAAGAACTTTGAACCTATTCCTCCAATTAGTTCAATTTTGTATATGCTATTAAATAAAAAACATACTGTAGTTTACTTGTAGTTCAATGGTAGCATGTTTTTCAAACATAATTTATTCAGTTTGCAGTTCTGATTATTTATAATACAATCCTAGCATAAGTCACAGTAAGCAGATTGTCTTGCAAAGCTAAACACAGTATTTCAACAGTATCTTGGTGAATTATTCATTACCAATGACTTATATTCTATAAAATGCTGTTTTGATCATGGACATCAGGAGCCTTAACCAACAATTCAGTACGAGGTCTTCCTATGTGAAATGAAAGCCAAAATTCAGGCTACTCTTGTGCACTGGAAATAATTTTTTGTGTGTTTCTGATGCCATTTGAATAAAGTACTTAATTTAACATTCATTAGAAGTTATGTGTATTTACAAAACAAACCATAAGCATATGACTTAAAGGAATTTTTTAAGGTTACTGTTTTTCAGGAATAAGAAAAGTAAAAATTATGATCTGCTTTATGCCCATCTGAAAACCTTACAAAGCTTCCTTTAATGTACCAATTAAGAAAATTTCCAAATAAGGTTCCAGTAGAGTTCCCAAATTCAGGTACCACTTGTTTCATAATCTTCAGCTTTTGGAAAGGGTTTCAATTGATGCTAAATATGTGGCTTTTTCTCAAAGCTCCCTTTTTCCACTGGAGCTGCAAAAGACCCAAGGGTGCAAAACATTCAGAGCCCGCAGGGAACTGGGAAACTACTTTCACACAAGTAGTGGAATTGCTGCTGTGAGCCAGGAACACCTTGGTCAATTCCTAATCTAACCTAGACAGCAAATATTCTAAGGTCTGAGCTGCTGATCACCCATTTGGATGTACAGCAACATCTTAGCAACTGATAACTCTAGTAAGGTTTTCTATTATGAAGTTGTAGGAAAGACTATCACTACAGTGTATGAAACATTAATTGTAAATCCAGTTGTAACTAACTAACAATGTCCCCAGGCTGGAAGTTAGAGCAAAGAATACTAAAATTTAAATCCCATTATTGTGCATTCTCTAGTGTTCTTTTCCTTTCACCTCACAACTACCAATTAATTAATTCCCTACTGAATGGTAGCTGTGGAGCAGCATTTAACTTTAAGGTTTAAAATTTAGCGAACTATTTGGGCTTCTGTATATTAAAAAAAAAAGGCACCCATCAAAGGTAAGGGTGAAAAAAGGGAAAAAAAGTAGTGTTTTAAAGTTCCGTTTGACAGTTCTGCCACACTACTGTAGGGTCTGCTACTAAGAACAGTATCAAGAAATTCAACCAATGCCTGCCTTCATTGTGATGCATGTTCTCTATTCTTCACTCTATTCTCTATCTCCTTTATAGAGAAAGTGATTTCTGTAACAGATCTTTGCCCATACAGTTACAAGTGGTGTGAGACATAGGAGAGAAAAACAGAAGCAAATCCCCAATCAAGAAATGCAAATTTAGAGCAAAATCCCTGTTAGTGCATGCTTTTTAGAAGAAGAAAAGTTGCACTTAACTACAAGGAAATCAGACCTGTTAAAAGCTGCCCCTTACCCTAATGCAGGATGTAATGCTTCTATGTAATATGCATGCACTTTAAAAGTTGAAAGAAAGTGTTAAATAGTGTACATAATTTCCATACACAGCAGGTAGTGAAGCAAGAAAAGAACTGACACAGTTACCCTCATTAAAGAGATGCACAATAGAGAACTGTTATGCAGTGTTAGCATATTGAAGGTCTATGCATCAGGGATGTTGCGGCTATTAACAGCTTAAATGTTCACTGTATTTTGTTAATTAGTGCATATAGCTTTTAAGCCTTAACTGTGTTTTAGAAGGTTCTTTTCTAACAGTAGCACAATCATTACTTCCTGGTGGGGATAGGAAGGGTTGATGGGGCTTCAACTGTTTCAATGTTATCAATAAAATACACCTTATTGCCATTGGACAAAGTGGGTTTCTTTACATTTATCTACATAGCTAGCTAAAATTGATGGTTTCAAAATTCTCTCTCTTAAAAAGCTGAATCATAACTAGAACATACTAGTATTACTTCACAGCTGGTTTTAGCTTGTTTTCTCTAGAAGACCATTCCTGTAATTAGTGCTTTGGCCTTTATATGCTTGGCCTGTATTTATAGGATAGAAGTCCTATAAATTCTAATGTAATTGAGAGAAATCCATCATCAAATAAATTCAACTTGATACACTATATGTTTTCTTTCAGTTTTCTATTGCTGTGGAGAAAAAAATCAAAGAAGAGTACAATGTACAATTGTGTTTACTAAATGGTGACTAAAAAGTAAGAAGTGGTACTGGAACCAGACACTAGAGAGAAGATACTCAACTTCTGACTTAATACATACAGAATGAGTTGACTCAAGAATGCTTTCAAATAGAGTCAAAACAGCAATAAAAATGTGATCCTAAGAAAAAATACAAACCAGGAGAATAAAAAATAAAATACTAGTTCAAGCTACATTTATCTTAAAACAGTTTCTGCCTGGCTAATATGATACTGAGTGAAAACTTCAAATACATGATTTATACAGATGATGTTGGCCTACATAGGCAGTTACTTACTTTTATACATGAATTTAAGTGCACATCCAGAAAATGAACTGATAAGTAAAACCAACAACTTCTGCAGAAATTTAAATCTGAATTACTAACCAGTCACAAGTTTTCAGAAACATCTGCAACATAATTAGAACATCTTAAAAAAAATACTGTCTTCGGTATGTCTTACCAGTTATTTTGTAGAAATTCCGTATAGCTCAGCTTCTTCTCACCAAGTTTTCAGGGTAACAGGTAATAGGATAAAAGTTACTTTCCCATCAGCAAAGACTTTCTTTTGCTTTAAACTTCGAGTGAGTAGAACCGACTATGCCAAAAAGATACATAAGAGACTAAGCAATTTCCCTGCAGAGTGCGCGCTTCACAACACAAGAACCAAATGGGATACTAAAACTGGATCTGAACATCAGATGCTCTCTCCATGGTCTGTGTCTCCACTTAATACAGGTTAACTTTGCCAATTTGAGAAAACAGACATGAAAGCACTTCAAAGACACCTCAAAAACATGCCATCAAGAATTTAAGAAGCATCTGATCCCATCACTGATGATCTGAGTAGAGTAAGAAAGTACTGAAGAAGCCCCAAGCTCTCTTGCAGCATGACCAAGATTTTCAAGGATGCCCATGAAATTACCAGCCTTTCCAGACAAGGAAAGCTTTTCTTTTCTGACTTGATAAAATGATTCAGCTAGAACTTCATGACTAGAAACAACTTTCACGTCTGTACAAGGAACTTCCTTAGGATTTGTGGTTTTCTAGCCTTTCTTAGGCTAGGATTTGTGGTTTAAGTCTACAAATTAGTACTAGAGAAATGCAGAAAGACATAGGAATGCACAGAAAAACAAGCACTGTACAGGGTATTGTTTATTCACTATTCCTGACAAGACAAAAAGAATTCATGTCATCTACAGAAATATTTCAGAACATGGAATATCGGGATACTAACTCGGGTGTTTTAGAAAAGGTTCAGATAATGGAACTGTTTTATACCACCCTTTAAAATGGAAAACTATTGAACAAAACAGCTCCAGAAAATGAAGTTACTCCTTACTCCTGTTGATTACTTGGTTGTATCAATGACTTACTTTTATTCCTTCTAGCAGATTAGAAACATGGTTTGCATATTTAGACTTTCAAAACAAAGTAAGTACTTGCATGTTGAATAACCCTTTGGAATCCAAACTAAACACAGTACAATGACACCCCTTTAATTTGTTCTGACTGGTCATCACAGCAAGCACTTCAAAAGCATTATTCTTTGACAGAAAATTAAGTAACATGTAATGAAATGAAAAAAAAAGCCTACATACTTTTCAAAAAGACATACTTTGACCAAGTGCTCTAGATTGAAGCCTTGAAATTTCTGTACAATAATACTGTATGAAGGAAGCCCAGACAAAACAGACACTCAGAAGGGTTGTGTAACCTCAACTGCAGACACTCCTCCTTCCAACAGCCAGCAGAGAGAGCACCACTATGTAGCAAAAGAAAAGACCCTCAGACCAAAGAAATACAAATCCTTTAACCCAGTCTAAACCCAAAATAAACCAACATAAGGATGACAGGGAAATTGCCCTCATAGATACAACAATCTATCACTTTATAAACGGTTCTGAGCTACCTGCAAAATGTGCAGTTTTCTAAACTGAACACCAGAATTATTTTCAACTGAACTTAAGTAATATAGCAAAAGTTATTGCTCTTAGAAGACAGCTAAAGGTGATGGCAATTTCTTTACCTGGACTACCAGAGTTATAGCAAGATTCTTTATCACAAGGAGTGACTTGTTGCCCACATTCTTACAGAAAGCACTGTATCAGCCAACTGGGTTTTCTAAACCACTGCAGGCTTCATCAAACTACAGCAGCTTACAAAAACAAGTTGCAGCAAGTACTATGGACTGAATTGAGCTAGGATATTCCAACTGTGGAGGGATTTAATTGCCAAACAGCAAAATATAGTAAATATGCAGTACTCAAAGTAAATACGTAACTAAATAAACTGGTAACTACACCTGAGCTTGTACTGTAATAAGCACAAATGCAACTACCAACCTGAATTATAATGAGGAAAATGTCAAATTATTTCAATTAGAAACAAAAAAAAATATTTAATGTTTAGAAATAAACACATACTTTGGCAGACCAGAATGGTGTACATGAAGAAAGTTATCACTATCTCCAGAGTCATTAAACCCTTCAAATATTACATTTCACTTAATCTGCTTTTTAAAGTTAGACGAGGTTTTTTCCTCCACAAAGTACTATTTCTTAGTCTTCACTGGGTGAGGAGTGGCAGTAAATGGGGGAATGTGGGCAGGGCAAAACAGAAAAACAGAAAAATAACTTTTTAATAGATTATGTTTTACAGCAAAAATGCAGTTTCCCACATAAACTATCAGTGACCACAGAGTGAAGGCCTTTAAGCAGTTAATCCTATGCAAGTCCACCCTTAGATTAGACATTTTTATTAAAGTAGATGTGCATGTGTTTTTACTTTGTAATGGCCTTCTCTTTTGAGTACTTTTACTTTTATTGAATTAATTCTATTAATTTTGAAACAAATCTAGAATGTAGTTTTATACCTTATTCAGCCTCTAGCATCATTCAAACATCACTGCAGTAAAATACAGAACTGCAGATGACCAAAGGCAAACAAAATACTTTTAAAAATCTTGAATCTCAAGTACAAAACAGTTCAAATAAGCTGATCACCTGCTTGACACAACTGTGATTGAACAAACTACTTCTCCAAATCACAGGCTTAATATGCAAAGCCCCTTTGTGCAAAACTAGAAACTCTTTCTCAAAACATATCTGCAAAGTAAAGGATGGCAAAAAAAATCTGTATTAGCCTAATTTTACTTAACAGCTTTGGTATTTTTTAGGATTTTTCACTATTCTGAAACAAAATGCAAGCTGCTGATCTAATTTAGAAAAAAAAAAAAAAATAGAAGGAAAACAAGCCACAGGAGGAAAAATTGAGGCTAGGGAGAGGGAATGAGTAACTCTAAACCCCCAGAGAAATTACCATCCTGGTCCTGTACATGCTTTGAACATGACAAGTCCTTATCAGAGCTATCCATATAAAGTACAGAAAACCTTGTAAGTTAGATTACTCATCTACAGAGGAACACTGTCCTGAATTGAATCCTTTATGGTAGACACTTGAATAAGTACTGGAGCTAGAGAGGATGAAATGAAAGATTATTGCAAATTCTTTTATCCCTTTAAGGTAGTTTAAGAACTGCTTCAACTCACCATTAAGGAATTAACCCACAATGGGTTAACACCATTTTGAAAACTAAAACATAGAACATCCACTATATCCTTATTATTTAACACAGTGGTAATGCTTGGAGATTTCTTGGCTGAAATACTAGTTTTAATAAAAGAAAATCTAGTAAGCCTGTCCTTAATAAATGCATACTGTGCCAAGAGTTTCTCTTCACTGAGTTGCAAAAACAGCTCCTACACAGTCTTCAATGCAATGTCACACTGTCTCACACATGATTTTATGACACATAACTGCTTTGGTTTTCAGAGTAAAGTGTATTATATACTCCCAGTTCTTGGGAAAGCAATGATTACACTTTAAAATGCATGTTAAAGCTTGATTTGCTATGTCCTTCGTTTCATAGCATTGTAGACTATCAGACTGAGATTTGAAGAAGTTTCATCATTCCAGACTATTTTTCACTTGTTTGTATATTTTACTTTGAGCTGCAGTATTATCACTGTTTATTATAGTGAAGTCTATGGTTCTTTAATCAAACAAAGATTATACAATTTCACTAATTTTTAATCCTAGCCAAATTTGGGATTTGGATGGGGAACAAACTATGACTCAATCCTGAAAACACCGTGTGATGTTTGCTAATAACACAGTCTTCTAAAAAAAATGGACTGGAGTGTTTCCACAACTTTTTTTCAGAAACAGTTCATATTCTAAGAATCCTATTAATACACTTTATCCTGGATTATCTAGTAAAGATTTAAAACAGACACTAAATGATACCTCTACACAGACAAAAGGAAGCTGCTAAGATTCTTGACACAGGTTTCACAGTAGTTATTAGAATGATAGAAATTACTGCAAAGATCCGTAAGATAATTGAATCCAATTGTTAACTCAGCACAGCCAAGTCCATCGCTAAACAATGTCCTCAAGTGCCACATCTACACATATTTTATATGTTTCCAGGAATGGCAACTCAACCACATCCCCAGGCAGGCTGCTCCAATGCTTTACACCCTTCCCTGTGAAGAAATTTTTCTTAATATCCAAGCCATTTCCTCTTCTCCGACCAACTGCTGCCTGGGAGAGGAGACCAACCCCACCCAGCTACCTCCTTCTTTCAGGTAGTTGTAGGGAACAATGATGTGTGTT
Source organism: Drymodes brunneopygia (assembly GCA_013400955.1). NCBI lineage: Eukaryota > Metazoa > Chordata > Aves > Passeriformes > Petroicidae > Drymodes > Drymodes brunneopygia. The sequence continues at coordinate 28,028 of VZTZ01000692.1, forward strand.
CTGAGCCTCCTTTTCTCCAAGCTAAACACCCCCAGCTCCCTCAGTTGCTCCTCACAGGACTTGTGCTCCACACCCTTCCCCAGCTCCCCTGACCTTCTCTGGACTAGCTCCAGCCCTTCAGTGTCTTTCTTGGGGTCTTTCTGGAGGGGCCCAGAATGGGACACAGCACTCGAGCTGTGGACTCACCAGTGCCCAGGACAGGGGGACAATCCCTGCCCTGCTCCTGCTGGCCACACCATTGCTGATCCAGGCCAGGATGCCATTGGCCTTCTTGGCCACCTGGGCACAGCCTGGCTCATGTTCAGCTGCTCTTGACCAGCACCCCCAGCTCCTTTCCAGTCACTTGGCCCCAGCCTGTGGTGCTGTTGGGACCCAAGAGCAGGACTTAGGTCTTGTTGAACCTCACACCATTGGCCTCAGCCCACCAATCCAGCCTGTCCACTTCCCTCTGCAGAGCCCTCTTATCTTCCAACAGATGCACACTCCTGTCCAAGTTGGTGGCATCTACAAACTGACTGAGGGTGCACTCAATCCCCTTGTTCAGGTCATCAATACAGATATAGAACAGGACTGGCTCTGATACTGAGCCCTGGGGAATACCACTTATGATCTGTACCAAGTGGATTTAGCCACCCTCTGGACTTGGCCTTTCAGTATTTAACTCTAGGCCATCCAGGCTTCCCCTGAGTGAAAAGTACACCCATCTAGGTCATGAGCAGACATTTTGTTTCAGGAGGAAGATGTGGGATTTACTAAAATCCACACAGACAGCATCATGGCTTTTCCTTCATACAAACTTGCTTATCATCACTGGCCTAGGGTGCTGCATTTTCAGCTCATCTTGAGTGCCCTTTCAAAAGTATGAACTGCTCATCCTCAAATAAAAGGTCAGATTTTCTGTGCCCTGTTTGGTTTATACAAGTTACCTTCAGTGAGCTACACAGAGTTTGTCTATAGTCTGATGGAAAATGGTCCTCTACTGAGGTTCAGTACTAAGACTTCTGAACCATTACTTAGAAAAGGTTAACTAGCAGTATAAACAAAATAACTTCAGGATATGTGATGAAATGTTAATAGCATCATTCTGTTTAGCCTTTCATGCTTGTAATGGTCTGCCCCAAGATCTTCTCACTGTGCTGAACAAACTATTTTAGTACCATTTAAACTGCACTGTGTAGCACTGACCTGGAATGCTTAACCCTGGGCAGCAACTCATTTTATCTTGGCCTGATACAGAATAAAAACATCTGTGAGGTAACTAAAACTCCCCAGTGTTTTAAAACTCCCCAGCCCTACAACTGTTCCTGCAATAGTTTTTGCACTGAGCTACAGAATAGATATTATCAGTTGAATATTCTGCTTTAGCAACGCAACGGATAATTTCTGACAGTAGTTCTAATTTTGAAACATTCTTGAAATATCATCATTTAGCCAATAAAAAAGTCCTTTTATTGACAAATATTTGTGGGAACCTTTCAACTGCAAACAGCAACCTCCACCAAAGTGCCTAACTCCAGCCTAAACATCTGCAATGCAGCCTTACAGCACTAATTGAGAAGCCTGCTTAAAGCACACATGCTGAACTGAATGATTTTTTGCTACACACAGTATTGATGCACTCTACTCACAACAACTGAAACAAATCGCAGGAATTACAACAGCTCAAATCCCCATTTCAGGCAAAACCACTTCAACTTTTTATAATGATGATATAGTGATGTATGTTATACCATACAAACAAACAGTTAAATAATTTGGAACATTACCCGAGTGGGATTTGCTGCTGACAGCCTTTGGCCTCTATAGCCCAAATTTCCTAATGCAAGCAAGGTCTTGAGAGACTCTTTTCATACAGCTATCCATCCAGACTCTAGCAATATGGCCTAATTGGTGGCCAGAGAATCAAAATGTGATGCAAGAACTGTGCTTCTGTTGAGCTTGGTTCATTTTGTATGTTATTTTCTTCAGGTTATACTGTTCACTAAAAGTTACTTTTTTTACTATTCACTGAAAACAGCTAATAACTGAGACAAAGATATAATTTCTTGGATATGTTCTACACAAGCTGAGCATTTAACTCCTTTTACATTAAAGAGACATGCAATTTTTGTAGTGTGGCAAATCAGTGTGGTTTAAACTACTGATTTTCCTACTACTTCATTAGAACTAATTTTTCTGTTGTATTCAACAGAGCCTAGGCTGCAGTAAGGAAGTGTCCAGCTGCCTAATTATTCAATGACAGGATGCTCATACCTCTTCTATTTAATTTGTGTTTCCCAACACAATGAATATTTTAGTACTGCTAGAACCACATCATCCTGTTGAACAAGTTCTAGCATAGGTATGTACACACAGGAATACAAGGTCTACAAGAGCACTGGAAATACAGATTAATTCTACTACAATATGCAGTTAAAAGTTCTCCACAACCTTAGTATTACTCTACCAGCCTTGTAAATATCAAGTCACAGCAGAATTCAGACTCAAACTAAGTTACAAGATGAGCAAGGCAAACAAGGATAACCGTATCCCCCTTCCACCTGTTCTTGCTTCTTCTGAAATGCACATAAAAGCACCTATAAGGTGACATCCAGCTTTAAAAAAAATTTTAAAATATGACAAAGATGATAAATCCATCAAAATAAGATTTAATGATTTCTAACAATCTGTAATTGAAAAGAAGAGGTCTTTTTCAATTAAATGTTATGTATCAATTTCCAGAGTACAGTTTAAATACAACTTGCAAGGAAATAATGATTTCTTGCTTCGTAACATTAATTAACAGAAAACTTCCAGTAATATGCTGAATTACTCTCAATTAGTTGTAATTAATCCTACTTAAAATTAGGAAATACATTGCAGTAACCTAAAATAAGGTAAGATAGTACTCTACTTTAACATGAGATTTAACAGGTGTCTAGAGAACTTCCCCTAATGCTGTAAGAGTTGAAAACCACACCAAAACCTGTGACAATTTTCCTTGCTAATGGGATATAATTTTTGCCCACTAACATGAATTTACAGCATTATGGAAACTATTCCCAAAATTTAACTAAATCTACAAACAGAGTTTCTAATTTTCTGTCATTTTGTTTCAGGTCCTATAATAATCTAAAAAAGAAAAAAAAAGATTTTTGCATTTAAAATGGGGATCTACATGTACAATATTGTCAGAAAATACTATTCAGTCTGACATTTAAACTAATACATGAAGAAATAAAGATAAAATAATCATTTAGATACCTTATATGTATAAAAAAAGTACTTAATGGCTGCTACTACGAGATCTCAAAAAACCTCAGCAAATATGATATGAGGGTTTTCAACTTGACAACATATAATGACATTAGAAATATAAACTCCATATACCGTTTATTTACAATAACACTAATAAGGGAATTAAACAGCTGTATTTCAAATTATTTCACTTTAACTCAACTGAAAGGATAACTCTCATAGCTAGACAGAGTAATGTACAACACTAACTTTGGACAATGCACATTTAAATTCAAAATGGAAGATGGAAGAGTATTTTTTTTTGGGTCTGTCTTCACATTGTTGTCTGTTCAGACATATGTATCCATCACCCAAGGACACAAATGTGGGAACCAAGGGAAACGCGATACTTTCCAGGCATTATAAGAGCTGTATTTAAATATATATATATATTTCAACATTAAAGAACAGTGCATTTAGAAGTCATTTAGGAAAATGTAGGTCTACTGACTTGTTCAATTTTATTTACACAGTGATTCATGATCTCTGTACAAATTTCCTGATCCCAAGTTATGCAACTAGAGAGACAATCATATTTGCGAGAATAAAGTACTAATTTTTCCTTAATTTTTACATCTAAAATTATACTGTTATTTCTTAAATTCAGGAAGAAGTTTATGAAAAAGTGCTTTTTTTTTTACTTGTATGCAGACTATTATTGTTATATCTATATACAAAGCAAGAGAGAAAAAAGCCTTAGAGTTGTTAAAAGTATGGGTTTTTTCCAAAAGCCTGTTAAACTTCAGCTGTCTCAACTTGTACATATCATTACAAACACACAATTTATAAATATAAATTCCAAATATTTCTTAGGTAGTTACTATAGCTTCTGGGATACAAAAAAGATACATACAATGTGAACTGTCTGGTACATACGATAGGAACATTGTTTTCCTGGAGATTCAAAAGCAATATGAAAACCAATGAAAGACGTGCTTCTGCTGTGATGCATTTCCCCCAGAAGTCTTACAAAAATTATACTATTGAATAATGTAAACATAAGTGTCAGGTTGCATCTAGAGTAACAGACCACACATTATGGAAGAAGTTACAAGAAAAGATTGCCAAATTTCTGATCTGCTACTGATTAGCAGAAGAATGTTATGCATTTGTTTCCAGTTGTAATCTAACCTTCATGCATATTCAAAAGCTAGAGTGTATGTGCATAGTAACAATAATTTTCCATGATATTTCTTTACACAGTATCTTTAGTAATATGGGTACCAATGAAGAAAATTTCAGGAAGCTGTCAAATTCCATATAATTTCACTACATGGAAAATACACACAACTTTCAAAAAGAACAAAACTGTCATTCATTACAGCTCACACTGGTCCTTGACTGAAATATGACAATAATAGATAAAACAGTCATAATTTTACATTGCTTAACACGTTGAACGCCATATTCTTTGAATGCCATATTCGTTCGCATACTTATGTTTTATTGATGTTCCACTTTTAAAAGTGTATAAAGGACTGCTGCTTTGTAGTTCACATTTATATGGCTTTCCTAGAAGAACGCAGAATACCATAGTGAATGCCTATTGTGCAGAAATAACCCTGAAGGCTGTATCATAGTATTCAGTAGAAAACCCTTACCAATTTTTCATCAACTGTGATGAGTTGCGTGTCTCGAGTTTGGTCCTGCGCCAGCCGCCATGTGGAAGTGCTCAGTGACCTGCAGTGCAAGACTTGAAGTTAAAAAATGATTCATGCAATGAGAAAATAGAGGCAGACAAATCTTACATAAACAAGTTACTTTAACAATATCCGTCTTGTAAAAAAATTTGAAGAGGGAGAGATGAGGGCACAAAAATCCTTTTTCTCCCCAATTAGTTCTGTCTGCTGAGTTTTTGGCAGACTCCCACTTAGCAGTTCACAACAGGCTGCACTTTATGTCAGCCTACAGGCTCTCTGTCACAGAGAGACTGCCAGTGGCAAGGACTGTACTGCTCTATATGAATGTACAGTAGCTGGTTTGTCACGAACAGACAGAAAAATACAAGGCTGCTGCAAGCATTCTGGAACTCTGATTCTTAAAATGATGGCATCAGATGAAAAAAATCCTAAATCTATTTGTAATGGTAAAGCTCCAATTCTATACTTCAATAACAGGACATTAACAAATACAAAAAAAACCCCAAACCAAACCAAAAAATGACTAAACAAACTCTAAACTGATACTGCAAACACAGTTTTCTGGCTGTGAGTGGGAAAAACTCACAACCATTTTGCTTAATTTCAAAATCATTTTGGGTCAGGTTATTCATTTCCAAGAAATAGAATTTATCTTCTTGCATAATTGCTAAATCTGTAAGATACATATGGAAACAGAGAATCCAATTCCACATCACTGAATTAACAAGTAAAATTTGCCCTTAGCTTACATTATGTCACTAATGACAGGATTAGACCCTTTGAGTGAACCTTTGGCAAAATAATGCAACAGTAGGTGAAACAAGCCAAGAAACCTAATTCTCTGACCTCATGATAGAATACCAGGTTGGAAGAGAACCTCAAAGACCATCTGTTCCAACCTTTCTTGGCAAAAGCACAGTCTAGACAAGATGGCCCAGCACCCTGACCAGCTGAATCTTTGAACTGTCCAACACCGAGGAACCCACCACTTTCCTAGGGAGATTGCTCCAATAGCTGACTGACTTAACTACACTGGGAAAAATTTTCCTCGTGTCTAACCAAAATCTCCACAGGAGTAACTTGTACCAGTAGCTCCTTTTGCGTATGACTCATTGTTATAAAGGAGTGTCCACCTTCTGTGTAACCACCTTTTAAAATACTGGAACATAGTGATAAGGTCTCTTGTAAGTCTTCTCTTCTCAAGACTGAACCAACCCAGTTCTTTCAGCCTTTCCTCACATGGCAGGCTTCTCTGTCCTTTGACAATCTCTGTGACCTTTCTCTGAACCCTCTCCAGCCCGTCCATGTAGTATTACAGGTATTGGACTGAGAAGTGCTGAGAACAGTGGGATCATAACTTCCTCATCTCTGCTGGTTATGCTTTGTTGCTGCAACCCAGCAATCTGTTGCCTCTCTTTACTTAGAAGGAACTGTCCACACAGACTGAGACTGTTTTCCTCCAGGACCCCCAGGTCCTTTACCCCAGAGCTAGTCCCCAGTCAGGTAAATCCCAGACTATACTGCAGTTCTGATTATGATTTCCCAGGCTGAACAACAGCAACAACTTGCTCCTGTTGAACTTCATAAGGCCTACTCTTCCAGCCTGCCTAGGTCTTCCTGCAGGGTGAATTTCCTTCCCAAAGTGTCCACTTCCCCACTCAGTTTGGTATCATCAGCAAACTTTTATCAGGGTTTATCAGGATCCCACCATAGATCACTTACAAGGAAATCAAACAGTGCTGGGCCCAAAGCTGATCCCTGGAGACCCCACTTGTAACAGTCTGCCAGTGTCAAGGGAGCAAGGCACCACTACCCTCTGTGTGCTGCCTGTCAGAAAGTTCCTCCCCACTGCATGGACACTTCACTGGACTGTAACACATCAGCTTTTCTGGGAGGAGGCTGTGACAAAGCATTTCAAAACCCTTGGAGAAATCCAGGTAGACAATAGTGTGCTCCACATTTAATTAAGTTCATTTTGAAGAAATGAGGAATAAAAACGCCAGAGTTCCATCTTCTCTACAAGAATCTTACGGAACTAAGTAACTGGAACAAAGTTCCGTTCAGAAATACTTAATATAAATCTATACTTTCAACACAGATTACATTCTACTAAATTACCTTCCACCTGCCATTAACAACTTCAAAATGTCTCCAAAGCACAAAGTTTAGAGACTCACCTAAGTGTCGGGCATGAACAGACACATCCGTCACGAAAGTTACTTTGTTTCAAGACCCATAAGTTCTCAAGTGCAAGGAAGCACAATAATTCCATAAAAATACAAGGTAACTACTTTGTTGGCTCAAAATCTGTACCAGAGAGTTTCAGGCTCAACACAGCTGCTATTTTTTTAATTTACACACGTAAAATAATACATCAGAAAAACAGAATAGAGAGATACTGCAGCATGAGGAAAACAGGCTGTTACTGGGCCCTTATTCAATTACATACCATGAGAGAAGTTATCCTAAGAGCAACCTGAACAGCAGCATTACACTTGTGTTCCTGACCCAAGCGGCTAAAGCCACAAAATATCCAAATTTAACTATGGCAAAAAACATTGTAACAGGAAAATTAGTTTCTCCCCCACTACAGCAGCTTTAGCATATAGTATTAAATTATATTCTGCAGGTGTTCTGGAACTTCATGTGATACAGTGTTCACTACACTACTTAATGTATGTCCAAAGAAGGACATTGGACTGTACAATTTAATCCTTTTGTTCTCTAAAGAAAAGTAATCTAGACTATGAATCAAGAAGTTCTCTGAAGCTTTCTCTATGGAGAGGTCTGATCAATATGTAAAGATTCAGTTATGCAAGGGATGAAAAAAGGCTGATCAGGATAATACTTTTTCATGCAATATAAATTCAATTATGAACAAAATTTAGCACAATTTAGTTTGAACATGGTTGAGTGTGGGTTGTTTTGTTTTAAACTGGAAGAGCATTAATCAGCTTTGAAAAGTACAAATACTATGCCCTTGAAAATTATTTCCACTCAGAATTATGTCATTTGAAACTGTCTTTACTAAGGCCATGATAAAGAGCAGGGTAAAAAACTCATCAGATTACAGGTGGGCAGAATCTCTTTCTGAGATGCTTCCACATTTTACATAGGGGGAGCTGGTTTTTCTGCACAAGGTGACTGTCAACTGGTATAACTTCCAAGGCATCATACCTTATAGCTCTCCATGATATTTTAGCTACTTTTCAAAAGCAGATAGACAGCTTACTAACCTAAGTCAATTTCTTCTCTTCGTAATTTTTCAAAGACATTTCTCTTGACTACATAATTCTGGAAAACACACAACTGTTACTGGAATTTGCAGCTTTGCACACTTCTTAAATGAGGTCCCTTCTGTCCATCCCTGGACAGCAGTGAGTTGGAAAGCACATACTTTCTCTAAGGACATCCTAAATGAAGAGTGGTTGAAAACTGAACTTTTGGACTAGACTAGGAAAGTGAATCTCAAGTCAGTGAAGGAGAGACCTCCATGTGAAAATACATAAAACACGAGTTGTGCTTTAAAGATGACAGGCTGATGATATTTCCATTTGTTGCATCTCTCATAGGAAAGTAATCTGAAGGCTGGAAAAACGAGCAACTCTGAAATGCCATGTGAATTGAAATACGGGTATCTGAATGTTAATATAAAGTGTAGCTTGATTCCCAGAATGCCTGTTTAATTTTCAATAGACTTCATTGCAAGTTTGTAGCAAATGTCAGGCACCAATCTGAGGAAAGAACCAGGAAACACACTCCTTTCACACAACCCTCTCTTTTCAAATTCCCACAATGGCAAGTATCATTTCATCACTCAAGCTTCACCTTAGAAATGGTATAAACTTTATAACACCTATTCTACCTTCAAGTTAAATGAATTTGCAATCTAAATCACTTAAGAGAACATTTGATTTAAACCTTTTATTTCATCCTCAACAGTATAGCAATTTTCACAAAATTCCCCACATCCACCTTGACTATTACATAGCTTTTCTGATGGATAATCTTGCAGAAGTATAAAACATACATTTTGCAGTTCCATTCTTGTAAGATTCTACTGCTTTTTTCTATTACCAATCCCTGAAAAGGTAATCTGATTTCTTCCTTTCTCTCTGTAGGCAATACAGGTACACCTTACCCCATTTTGCTTCTTTTTGACTGCTTATATGTTCTTTTTTTTCCCGTTGAAATATCTTGGGATGAGGCCTTAAGAGTAGGAAGTTCTACTTCTACCCTGTTCTAAGTCTAACCAAACTCTGATTTAGAATTACTGTACCCAGAATACTTAGATTAATCACAAATAGACTATTAAAATAATTCAGAATTTCAGAAACTATACAGAAAGTTTTACATAGCTAGCAACAGTAAACCTTGCTATCTTTTGGGCTCATTAAAGATCTATTCAAAACACATATCAAATGAACTCCCTTCAAATAAACAAAGAGTGACAAGGCTCCAAGCTGGCCACAGCTCTGTTGTGAATCTGCCCAAATGTCTTCCTTATAGTGAGCTTGCTAATGATGAACTAACAGGTGTTTAAACGTAAAAACCTAGGTTTATTGTAAAAGCCAGCCTTTTAAAACCAAAACTCTTCAAAATTATGTAAAAACAGAAACTTAGGTTTACTTAAAAAAGTTCGGTCTCTCCTTCGCAAATTTCCATATACTTTCCCACAGTATAGCAGCTCCTTTATCTTCTGAGTCCACCATTTAAACATCACTTAATTTATATTAACAAAAGGATTTTCTCCCTGCCCCATGCCATTATGTTGGGAATCCCAATTCCTTAATCTTGATCTATATCTTATACCATTATTTTACACTACTATAAGTTAAGATTTTCTATAGTTTATGGTAATTTCATTATGCTAATTTCTACAGTCCATTTAAACTGTAATACTATATACCAAAATTTTGTCTTTACCATCAATCTGATTACTTCAGCATACACTTTGTTATATATATACTACAAAACAAAATACTTTAATGATATTTCTGGGTCTCGGTGTTACGAATTTTAAAAAGGTTAAAGTAAAATTTTCTTCCACTGTGCACAGTTCTTTANACCCCAGAGCTAGTCCCCAGTCAGGTAAATCCCAGACTATACTGCAGTTCTGATTATGATTTCCCAGGCTGAACAACAGCAACAACTTGCTCCTGTTGAACTTCATAAGGCCTACTCTTCCAGCCTGCCTAGGTCTTCCTGCAGGGTGAATTTCCTTCCCAAAGTGTCCACTTCCCCACTCAGTTTGGTATCATCAGCAAACTTTTATCAGGGTTTATCAGGATCCCACCATAGATCACTTACAAGGAAATCAAACAGTGCTGGGCCCAAAGCTGATCCCTGGAGACCCCACTTGTAACAGTCTGCCAGTGTCAAGGGAGCAAGGCACCACTACCCTCTGTGTGCTGCCTGTCAGAAAGTTCCTCCCCACTGCATGGACACTTCACTGGACTGTAACACATCAGCTTTTCTGGGAGGAGGCCGTGACAAAGCATTTCAAAACCCTTGGAGAAATCCAGGTAGACAATAGTGTGCTCCACATTTAATTAAGTTCATTTTGAAGAAATGAGGAATAAAAACGCCAGAGTTCCATCTTCTCTACAAGAATCTTACGGAACTAAGTAACTGGAACAAAGTTCCGTTCAGAAATACTTAAT
>VZTZ01000692.1:40565-56386 GCA_013400955.1 Drymodes brunneopygia
AAAGGATTTTCTCCCTGCCCCATGCCATTATGTTGGGAATCCCAATTCCTTAATCTTGATCTATATCTTATACCATTATTTTACACTACTATAAGTTAAGATTTTCTATAGTTTATGGTAATTTCATTATGCTAATTTCTACAGTCCATTTAAACTGTAATACTATATACCAAAATTTTGTCTTTACCATCAATCTGATTACTTCAGCATACACTTTGTTATATATATACTACAAAACAAAATACTTTAATGATATTTCTGGGTCTCGGTGTTACGAATTTTAAAAAGGTTAAAGTAAAATTTTCTTCCACTGTGCACAGTTCTTTAGAGAGGCATTATAGAACTGAACATTGCATCTAGAATGAATTATGGCTACCATTTTTATTTTAGAGTCTCACAATAAACCTTGATATGTAAAATGTCTTTTACACAGTATACAGAAGACAGGAATAGATATTTGGCAAAGACTAAACTACATGGTCTTCTTATTAAATACTTGTAACTCATGCATCAGTTCAGTAACACAGAATGAATTAATGAGGACTACCAGCAAACATAAATTTGGAGAATTCAAAACTTTCTGTAGGTATCATGTGTCCTGAAAAAACAAATGCTGTGACCATCTAAACATGTCTTCTATGATAAGTATGTATTCCTCTTCCACCATCATATTTCAGTTACAGCAAAGTCACAAATGGGTTCCACATCCCTGCTACACAAATGAAGGGGTCCAGTGAAAAGCCACTGAAGTTCTTCAGTCTACCGGAAAACTACAATATTCATACCAGTATCAGATCTCTCAACCATCTTTTCCCTCTGTGGGATAAGGACATAGCAGTTCCTTGTTGCAGGGAAGATTCCTAAGTTTCCACTTCCCTTCTTATGTTACAAGCCCCAGTTCCGCTGACACGATTAACTTCTGTTGAACAGGAGAAACCAAACAGTAAAAAAACGATCAGTGGATGTCTTTTGTGGTGTCCTAATAAAAGATATTAAGGCATCTGACTTGGACATATTACTTGATAGTTCTGGGTATCTGTATCAATTGCTAAAATTCAACAAATTTAACCACCGTAAGTATCTGCTAAGTAACTCACACTAAACCCCTACACGGTAAGAAGCTGCCATATTTACATGGCATGAATTTGCCTTCCACAGAGAGCAGTGCTGTGATAGGAATGTTACACAACACCCAGATGTGAAAGCTTGTATTTACCTGACACAATTCAGTAGCTGGGACTCAAAACCATTGCACAAAAACTTTTCCTTAACCTCTTTATGCATCTGACTGTTTGATCTATTAGCACCCCCTTTTGGTCAACCGTTGGAGATATGGTTAAAAAAAAAACAGGTATGACAGAACAGGTAAGCAGATGATAATGTATAGGTAAAACAAAGTCTTGAAGAAAGCCCCAGTGCCACTTGAAAAATGCAGACAGGCATCAAGAAGTAAATCTCAGGGATGTTTTAAGTATTCTGACACTGAAAGACCAGGGCACCAGAGGATGTGAATATACGTATATGCAGAAGCCATGATGAACCATTAATTGAATATTGTTCTTAGAAAACCAACCTTTTTAATATTATTGTGTTTCTAAGGAATAATATAAGCTTCAAAAGGTACAGTCACCATAAAAACATTAAATTCTGAACAAAAAGAACAGAAAGAAACACTATCAGCTAACAACTTCCACAGCATCCAACCTAGTCACACACAGTGATTAAACAGACTAAACACAAATCAGTATGAAGTTCTTGCACATAAAACACAGGCAATAATGATACAATGTCAAATACAATACAGATCACAGTATTCAGCCCAATATAACATATTTTTATTTAGTCCCAATATAATGCATTTTTTTAAAGACAGCTTGCAAAGTTGAACTTGTGGGAGATGAATTTAAACACAGTGGGAGAAATGCTTCCTTGGTATTAAACTCATTACTGTAGCTGAAGTGATAATGGCCTAACAGAATCAATGGGATTTTATTTTTACCCGGTTTCACTTACTAATCTTACTACTTTTCAACAGAAGCAAAATATGGAATATAGTGCCAAACACTGCCCATGGCAACATGTAGTTCTGTTTTGCAGTATGAACTGCAAGAGTAACTTTTGTGTTTGGAGGAAAACTAAGTTCCTCCTTAATAAATATTTTCATACTCTGATGAAGTTGGCTGATCATACTTCCTTTGTCTACAAAATAATGTTGAACAGAATAAATCACATTTCTAAATGGATGAAAGCAATATCAATTTATTTATCTAAACTACTGAAATTTCTGTAGTAAGTTTTGAGCTGAAAGGCTCAAAATAGAAATACAAATATACAGACACTGCTTCCACTTGCTAATAAGTTCATATGCAATAAATTTTTTTTTTTCCAGTTGTGTGTTTGGAAAACAGAGCAAGAACTGACTGTGCTTTTCTGTCAGGCAAAACTTATGAAAAGAAGTAATAGTTATATAAATGTACTAAATAAACATGGAAATAAGGATTTGACTTGTGATTTGGATCTTAAAGCATGCATCTTTGAAGCTAAATGCTAACTTAACCTGCCTTTACAAATATTAAACTACAGGCCTGTCAGTCTCACTTCAGTGTCTGACAGAGTTTTGGAGAAGATCATTCCGAGGATTACTGAAAAACACCTGAAGGACAATGCAGCCATCAGTGACAGCCAGCACAGCTTCATGAGGGAACAGTCCTGCTTGCCAATTTCCTTTTATAACAAGGTAACACACCTAATTGCTCTAGCCAGTCAACGTGATCTCTCTGGATTTCAACAAAACTTTCAATACTGTCTCTCATAGAATCCTTCTGGACAAGATGTCCAGCTCACAGCTGGACAAGCACATCACGGGATGGGTGAGAACTGGCTCACAAAGGGTTACAGTGAATGGGTTGACATCAGACTGGTGACCTGTCACTAGGGGGGTTCCACACAACTTCATCTTAGGCCCTGTGACCTTCAACATCTTCATTAACATGGATGCAGGACTGGAAGGGATACTAAGCAAGTTTGACAATGATACTACATGGGGAAGAGCTATTGAAGGCAGAGAAGCTGCACAGAGAGATCCTGACAATCAGAAGGATAGACAATCATGAACCAGATGAAATTTAACATGGGCAAGTCCTGGATTCTGCACCTGGGATGGGGCAACCCTGGATGGACAGACAGACTGGGGAATGAGTGCCATGGAAAGGGCCCTGGGGTCCTGGTCGATGGCAAGCTGAACCTGAGCCAGCAGTGCCCTGGCAGCCAGGAGGGCCAAGCGTGTCCTGGGGACATCAGGGACAGCACTGCCAGCTGGGCAAGGGAGAGGATTGTCCTGCTCTGCTCTGCCCTGGGGTGGCTTCACCTCGAGTGCTGGGGCAGTTTTGAGCAGCCCCATATTAGATCCTAAAGCTATTGGAGAGTGCCCACGGGAGGGCCTTGGAGGTGTTAAAGGGTTTTGAGGGGAAGCCACATGAGGAGCACCTTGCTCTGTTCAGCCTGGAGTAGATTCAAGAGAGAGCACACTGCAGTCTGCAACTTCCTTGAGAGGGGACACGGAGGGCAGGCACTGATCTCTACTCTGTGGTGACAGTACTTGAGGAAATGACATGAAGCTATGTAAGGGGATGTTTAGTTTGGATATTAAGAAAAGGTTCTTCACACAGAGGGTAGTTGGGCACTGGAACAGGCTCCCCAGGGAAGTGGTCACAGCACTATGCCAGACAGAGCTCAAGAGGTGTTTGGACAATGCACTCAGGCACCTGGTGTGACCCTTGGGGTGTCCTCTGCAGAGTCCGGACCTGGACTCAGTGATACTTATGGATCCCTTCCAACTCAGAATATTCTGTGATTCTTCAAAATTAGTTAAATTTTCAAACAGTGAATACTTCATTAAGTAGAAAATAAATTTCAGTTTAGATTTTACTTTAATTATCCCACAGGTGGGAAAATGCTGTTGATCTACAATATTCAAACAAGTACCAGCTGAACCACTGCACCATGTAAAGACAGACATGGTCCTTCCAGAACTACCACAGGACCAGAACACTATATTCACCCCTGCACTCAGTGAATTACTCAGGACACAAGTCAGGTCCATGAAGACATGAGCTGCCCACCACCACTTTTCTTCATTTAACCAGATTTCTCGCAGTCAAGACACAATAAAGAAGGTTAGCTCTGACCTAGTACCAAGCCCACACTTTCCCTGACTCAAACAGGGCCCATCTGAGTAGCCAGCTAATTGAGGTGACATGACTGGGCACACAACAAAGACCAGTCCTCCAGAAGGCTCCACAACAGGCAGACAGTACACCCAGCCTAGCTCAACCTATTCTTGCAGAGCTGTAGAGGTGTCTTTTAAGCTTTTGCATATAAGCATATGCACAATGCAAACAGCTGGAGCTTAGGAAAACTTCAGCCAAAAATCCACAGACTTAGCCTAGAGGTTCAAGTCAGAGCACTAACAAGCAACAGCTGCACATCCTAAAACAGTACTCTGAAAGTCCCAGGCTGGTATCAAAACATTTCTTTAAGTGCTTGGATTCAAACTGAGTCATTATTTGCAACTAAACTTCTAAAAAAAGTCATGTCAGTGCTCCTTGACCCTCACGTGCACATGACTCAGAGCATACCAGTGGTCTCTGACAGATGACTAGAAACACTTTTGAGAGAGGGGTTTAACATGTTCAGAATAAAATTACTCAAAATTATTTAAATATTTTTGTTGTAGAAATCAAAGAACTCATTATGAAAGGAGACCTGGTGTACTACTTTTGCAGCAACATAATAGGTAATTTGTAAGATGTCCAACTGCTATCAGGTCAGAGGAGCTCTGAATTACTGCCACCTGTACAGTTGCTAATAAACCATTTCATTACACACTACTCTCCAAACTAGAACACCTAATCTTACAAATTAAACTCAGTTCATAATCTGAAAGAAGCAGGCTGCCGAGAACCAGAAACCTCTTATAGGCAAGTCAGTTGGAAGACATGTAAAACTAGAAATGTTGCACAGCCTGTAACAACTATCATCTGAATTTTCCATTCTCTAGTTAGAAAAGCCTAATAAAGTTGAAAAAGAAGAGAGAAAAGTTGCGTAGGGTGTAAAGATAAAATACCTAGGTGACACATTTGCTTTGTTGGTGCTTTCTAAATGTCAAATTCCCCACACATACACATTCAGGCATTCATACAACTTGACAAAACTAAAAACTGTGCTCTCTTTATAGAAGGAACAACAAAAGTCAAAGGGTTTAATTTCAAAACTGTGAAGAATGAAACTAATGTTCCACAACCCACCTCTGTCTTATTTTGTGCATTTTTAAAAAGAGCTTTTGAATCACATAACATTAAACGGAAAAAAAAGAGTAAAGATTCCTCTGTGTTTACAAACTGTTTTATGGCATAGCACGGTCCTGTGTATCATCCCTATCCACTCCTATTGATTAAGTCCTTCAATCTGACTGCATTTACTGGCTTAATTAATTCTTATTCTATCATCTAGAGCCTGTAAAACATGGCATATATATATATATATATATATGCATAAAGGCAACTTCTTTCTTATTTAATGCTCTCAAACACTTCAACTGTAAACCATGACACAAAAAAGAATCCTTTTAAAGTCTAACTGGAAAACTACATCTTGGTTCATAATGGTTTGTGAAAGTCATATAAGCTGTTTGGCTAGTAAGCCTTAGCTGTTGGGCAGCTATGACAAGCTATTTGAGAGCTATATATTAATGTTTGTAGTACAAGCCTTTCAGAGAAAGCCAAATGCTTTACAAATGGAACATGACATACAGGTTCCTTTTCAAAACTCTATGCTCTTAGTAGTTTTTCCAGATGATAACAGGATAATCCAGGTAATATTATTTTGTATGATTTAATTTCACACTTGCTTTCTGAACTTCGCCTTGTCTCAGCTACCTTAGTCTTCTGTTTCCTCTCTGACACTAAGTTTTTGTCCTGAATTCCCCTTTGAACTGTTGCCATTCCTCAGTTATCATTACCTTAGCTACTCTCCATGTCACACACCTTAATCACACCACTTGATCTGTCTGCCCACATGGTTCTTATACTCGTCTGAGGGGAACAACCTCCATGATACTTCAATAAATTTTTGACTGCTGAGTTAGACGTAGAGAAGATACACCAATGGTGCCACCTTACGTACAAGAATATAGTCTGAGTTTTCAAGTGCTCTGATACTGATAGTCTGAAGACAAACTCTCTCGGACCATGCATCAGGACACTAAGGGCACTAACAGGTCTCAACAGCCATGACCAGCCCCACATTGCGCCTCCACGAACATCCCCTGCCTGTGGCCCTGGAATTCTATTTAAAAGCTCAGCTCTGGATCTTCAGCCCTTGCTTAACTAGTATCATTAAGCCCTAGTTCTGGCTCCAGCCCTGGTCAGTAAGGGCACTGTCCCTGGGGTCACCCTCACCATCCAGCCTGCCTTACCTTCTGGAGTAGACAGCCCTTGCTGCTTCCTGACACTTTGCTTGTCATTAATTCCTATCAAATATGGGATTTTTCCAGTGTACACAATTTATCTGCACTTGGTTTTCAGCCTCATATTGCAACCAAAGCAAAGGATTTAATTTTTATGTAGTCTCTCTACAATGACTGATTTTAAATCTTCTCTTTTTCTCAAAAGATACTAACCACACAAGCTTTTAGTTGTGGGTACCCGCATGATTAAATACCTTCTAAAATACACATCTATCTTGAGATGAAAACAAACAGTTGGCTGCAATGTAAGCATCCTATGTGTCTCCAACAGGAGTTTTAAAAAATTCCCACACCAAAACTCTAGCTCCTATTTTATGCACAAATATAAACAAAAATTACATGGTGCTAGCTAGGAAAAAAATCCCCTTCCTTTCTTTTGCATACTGCATCAGGATCTGCAGTCTTGCAGATTCAATTCTTTATACTGAGAAGGACAAATTATTGTGTGCTACAAGAGAAATACAATGAAACTACAAAGCAACAAAAACAAAGTCAACATTCAAAGAAAGCTTGAGTGTTCTGTTTTTCCATAATTATCTGATTTAATTTTATTTCCATCTGTCATTATTTATTAATGTAAACATACCTCAGAAGCATTTTTGAGAACTCACCTTTGAGAATAAAAATAACCTCATCAGCTACCCTATTTGTGTGTTCACTTGTACTTTTCCTTGTACATTGATCCTCTTCTCCTCCACTAGTACTATCCTTTTTCATATTCTTACTATCTAATCAGCTGTTAGCTCTCTCTCTGAAAGGAGACTGCAAGTCTTGATATTACTCACACTTTTCTAAAGCCTTAAGGCAACACTGGTGTTTTAAATGCAAACCTTATTATTGAATTCCAGTTCAGACAACAACGTGTAGATTATTTGTCTCTTTCTCTGGTCGGCACAAACACTGACACATGACAAAACATCACTCTTGCAGAATTTTCCTTCCAATAACTTATGCAGCCGATGCAAATATTCTTTGAATACAAGACCAAACAGTCAAAGCTATTGAAATCATGAAGAGCTTTCTGCCTTTTTCCTTCATTTAAAATGTAGCAGAAAGATGATGATACATGGTAACTTCTGAACATGCAATATTCATAAAAATCTTATCTTAAAACTATTAAATCTATAAAAAAGATGAAAAACTCAACAGCTACCATCTGTAACAAAATTTCAGTTTGGACTTCAATATAAATGGCATCACTAACATTTAGCAGATTACTTCAACAGACTGATTACGAAGGACAATGTCAGAGGTGCCCACATATAAAATATAAATTCATAAAAGGTCTAAAAATATTTGTATCAAATACATGAAGTCTGACTTCAAAAAAATGAACAGGACTTGTTTCTGAACTCTTTTATGTTAAGACCCCAGAAATAAGCAGCTGCAGGAACTGTTTGCCCACACACATTCTGGAGCTGCCTACAGTCTGTCTTGTTGAGTCAAAAGGTACTTTACTTCTTCAACATCAGTCACGGGTCAAGGGAAGATTCAGAGAGAAACTACTGCTGCTAGAAAGAGTTAAGTAAACAGTACCGTAAACATACTATTATACTGTCAGAAGAGAGCAACTGCCCTTTGAAACTCAGGCAGAAATAATGCCTTTAATTTCTTACAAAATATGAGAACACACATTATAAAGAAGGTAATGTTAACTGTTCAGCTTGCCTCCTGCTAGTTTAGAGATTTCTTTTATTAAAAACAAAAAAGGATATGATCTTAAGACAGTTTGAAGCTGTATTTTTCAACACACTCAGAATCAAATGCTTACAAAAAGAACTTTAAAAACCTCGTAAAATACACTGTATTATCGTAAGAATGAAAACCTGCACATGGGTAAAGCATATAAAACATTTAGCTATTAAGGATTATACAAATTTACTGAAACTATTACTATAAAATAAGAGTCTTTATCTTGGGGTTTTTTAAAAACTATTTGAGAGCAGGTTCGTGCTTCCCTGCTAACTACAAAAGCCTCTCAGCACTTCAGTATCTTAAAGCAGTCAATTTCATCTAAGACAGACAATAACAAGGTCAATTGAGTCAAAATGCTCAAACCTACATTAAGGCAAAATCAAGGTCATTTTTAAAATCCAAATAGCAGTATTTTTCCACTATGAGTTAAACCTGTGGAACATGATACATTAAACCTACATTCATAAAGCAAATTTTATTATTTTGCTAACATAGATTTGAAACACTGTCCATTGACAGCTGGCATAATTATTCCCTTTCCCCATGCATCCATCTGGCATTTCATAATCTTACTATCGACTTATTTGACAAAAAATGTCATTCAACTTCGTGCAACAAGCTCTACAAATGTATTTCTCAAACTCTGAGATATCAAATATTCAGTATTAGGATATACCAACATGAACGTCTTTTTCACAAGAACGTTTGGGGGATTGTCTTGAAAACAAAGGGTAATTTTTCATATGCAGTGTTAGATTCTATTTTAAATTATTTTGTCCCTGAAGGAAAGAATTATTACCTTCTGTTTTAGGATACTATTCCAAACAAACTTCACCTCTACCCTCCAAAGCTTTTTGTAGGGGTTGTTTGCCTGGTTTTTTGTTTTGGTGCAGTTTTGGAGTTTTATTAATATCTCCACTCCTCTTCAAATCTTCTAAGTAGAGAGAAGATTATTAGGTTCTCAAATCAGTAAGTTTTTGAAAAAAGTTATTTACACATGTAACAATGCTTTTTTAAAAGTATGCCAAACTTTACGTAAGCAACCTACAGTTCTGAGCCCACAATGGTTAGTTGCCACAGAACTGGTTAGAAGAGCATTCAGGTGTTTTAGTGGAGGAGCAAGCACATTGCTTATTTACTAGCTATCTTTCAACATAAATATACCTTAAACATCTGTCTACTAGTCTCTGTTCAACATTTACTTTCTGAAGAGAGTGTCATTCCTCCCCTCTGGGATTCTAATTCCAAAAGTGAGGGAACCGAATGTAATTAAAGGAAGTCACTCCAAGTTATATGACCAATAAGAAACAACAATCTAAGAAGCCTTATCCAGAACATTTTGTTGTCGTGATGCCCGCTCTACTTACTTCTCCATAAGTACATTACAAAAACAGCCATTTCCAGAACAAAATATCTCCTCCTTGCCCCATTCTCAAATTTTGGCTCTCCCAGACTTATTTTTTTCCTATCTGCCTCTTTTACCTGCATATTTTTCAATCTATCCTCTTCCTCCTCTAGACCAATACTGAAAGTACTTAAACTTTCACAGACGTTACAGGAATCCCAACACTTTGAGAACTTGAATGAGCTTTATCTGAGCTCACTACTAAACTACAGGACACATGGTATTTTTCACTTTTTCATTGTGATGGAATTGTTCACACTGACAGCAACATCCTACTGCTCCCATGTTTCAGTACCTCCAACATCTTCATTATTCTGTGGGGGCTTTCCAAAGCTTACTCTTTCCACTCCAAAGGAAACAAGGGGCACTCCTATACCCTACTTCCAATAATGCCAGAGAAGGCAAAAGCAGGAAATCTAAGACACCATTCTGGTTCACCATAGCCACTCTGATATCTTAATAATGGTGCATATCCATGAACGCAACAGACATGAGCAAGAGAGTATGCTACCCTGTTGCAACTACTCAACATGGAGATATTACACAAAATACTGCAAAGGGACTGAAGTCATCCTACTTATCAGAAATTTCCCCTTCTCTTCCTCAAACTGTGCAAAATTGTTGTGGAAAGAGGCAGTCCTTCACAAGAGCCAGACACAGGCTGCTGGCAAAGGACCTGTGACTATAATAACCACTGATGCTGCTTTCAGTCACAGTGAACAGGCAAGATTTGGCTGCTAGATCCTCTTAACCACACAATCACTATTTGAACAGTGTGGACAGAGTCAAAAGGAGTTGGTTTAAACAAATTATGCACTTCAGACACATGAAATACCTACTCCCACACTACTGCTTCAGGGTGTCTGCAAGATCAGGCAAACACTCACTGCTGCTTCGAGTTTTGTTTTTAAACTCATGCTCATTAAGTGTATGAACTGTAGTGGATTTCATCTTTTTCTCCCCTTGAATAAGTCCATTTGTCTCTCCATATCTTTCAGCTTGAGTCCGCTCCAACACTCCATGTCACCACAATCCCATGAGCAAAAAACTACTGGAATTTTATTCCAGATTTCAGTTTACCCTAGTGCTACTATGTCGTAAGATACTGTGACTCACTGTACTTGTTCTCATACATATTAAAACTAATAGAGATACTTAAGATAAAATTGTAAAATTTCAGCCAAAAATGTATTTTAAAAGCCAAATACATCTTTTTCCCTGCTGAATAACCAAAATGAAACTATCTATAAACATCTCCTATACAGCTAGGGCAACACTGCAAAAAGACTGCTTTTTCACCTGGTTTTATCTTTAAATTTTATTTCAGGTTCTCTAGGCAGATAATTCAGTCACTGGAAATAATTTTAACAAAGATCAATGCTACAGAACTACATAATTTATTACTGAAACCAAAGCTTTTGATGTGTCCGAGCCTGACAACATCACACATACTTTTATGTATTGTGTGGCATAAAGTAAGCAGCAGACGTGTATTACAGGTGGATGAAATAATAAATAATACAACTTCTGCAACATGCTACCTGTTCCAGACTTGACAAAAATCTCACACTGGCTAGTGCTTACGCTGGCCAAATAGTGCTTCTATTAACCAGATTCAGTCAGAGCTTTGTGCATCTTTAAACAGTCTGTGCTCTACCCACACTGAGCTCCAGGAAGTCTACTAAGCCCTATTTTAACACATGCTTTGGTATTGACATGCAACAAAAACATCAATATTATTTCATGAAAGAAAAAAACCCAAACCATAACACAAAAGTGTAAGCTAGTTATCTTGCAGAATTTTTTTTAAGTTAGTAAGCATTTTTTCTATTTTTCATGGAAGGACAGGATAAAAAGTGCAACAGGAGTTTTTTTCTGATTTACAAGTCCTTTATTTTGCCATAAAAATGGCTTCCCCATCATTTTCCTAAGGAGAAGCTTGCTTATAAAGACAGTAACTGAAAACTGACACTTAAATGGCATCCCAGAGTTCCTCAATTTCTTGAGTATGAATTGAATAACAGGCTTTGTACTACACAAGTGTCCATAATTCTTTGCTTTCATAAACTCAGATATCCATTTATAACTGTGTCAGGGACCAAACACAGGTCCAAGGCCTGCCATATTTGGTCTGCACAGGTGGACAGCACAATATAAAAGAAGACTTTATTGTTAGTTCGTAAGACTAACCTTCAGAAATGAAACCATGTATCAGTCACCTGGTGGGATTCATCCTGTAAAAGGGGAATAACACACAATAAAGCCATGGTTGGCATCAAAGTGTGATCATGGGCCATTATGACCTCATCTCATGCGTTGGCCCCACATAAGATGAAGCTGAAACTGGCCACTCCTGAGGAGGAGATATGAAGGATGGTTCTGGGGTGAAGGGGAGAGGAGAACATGATGCACACCGTTTTCATCCAGGGGATGCCCTGAAGGTGCACAGCCTGCCTGTCCCTCCCACCTAAGCACCATGCTCCATCTCCTTTTCCTGCTCAGCGCCTTCTCCAGCATCAGGGGTTGGTATGTATTTATGCAAAAGTGACTAATAAAATTTATTTGCTTTGCAATTCTGACTACATCTTGAGTTTTTTGTGCACGGGCATCCTCCTGAGCCCATAACAATGATGAACCAGCAAAACATCTGCTGTCATACTCAGAGTCTTTACAACTGCATTACAACAGGAAGGTAACGTATTTTGAAAAACAACTGAAAAGTGACATCAAAAATTCATTATCCTGAAATGGGCAGATCATGTGGCCATATTAGACCTATACACACAAAATTTTCTGCCACAGCAACAGAAATTAATTCTGACTCCAATGCATTGCGATAGAAATGGCTTCTCAGAAACACTCTGAAGTGGTTTCGAAAGAAAAATATGATTTCCAGTTCAGCAGAAATTTGTTTGAAGTTTTCTTGCCCCAGCTTCAACTGACCATATTCCTAATGTAAGGAAACACTGCAATCTTTTAGGTCAAACTAAGGAGAGCATGTTCAACATAATTTCAGACCTCCTGAAAACTTCACAGACCTTACAGCATGAAAGCTTCAAAATATGATTCAAGCAAAGGAGACACTTCTACTTTCTAAATCAGCTGAAGTATCTGCTGATATCTATTAGGCTCACCACCAGAAAAAATAACAAGGGACTCAGTAACCACTGCTTAAGTGATTTAAAACAAGCACTTGGGATTTCATAAAGATATGAGGAGTGGTGATGCATGTTCTCTTAACTTCAGAATGAACACTTATTTCCATATTGTGGAAATAACCAGTTTAGAATCATCGGGCTGCTTGGGCATGTACATGTTAAAGTGCCTAAATATGTCCCGATAAAAGCAGTATTTGCACTAGATAATGTCTTAAGATTTCTAAGAACCAAACATCACTAATGGAAATCAGAAGAGAATCTCTCTTGTAACTCTTGGAAAGTGATCATATTAATATTTAATTGAAGTTCTGAAAACTGGAGCACTGTAGGAAGTTCCACATGCAAAAACCTGCATGAAAATGCACTGCAAATAAAACTACATCTTGAATGCTTAAACTTTAATCCTACAGTATCCAAACAATAATAATATATTATTCTCATAACCTAATTCAGGCAAATAACATGAAACTTGCCTTATGTTTTACCAAACAACCAAACCTTATTCTGAATCTAAGTAAACAAAAGCATAGTGCTGGAGTGATGTAAGAATCATTCAAATGCCCTCACAGTTAACTGTTCCTGAATCTTCTGTCATCTCCTAAGAACACCAATAATATTTATTGTTAGTAATTCTAATACCTGTATTTACTTAAAAGACACTCATCTAGCATACTGGTATAATGCATTCTTTCTACAGTTTGACAATGACAGGGATTACTCCACTAATAAATTAGACAGACAAATACTTCAAATATACTCCAAAACTAAGAGATTACTTGTACCAAATTGTATCTGTGAAAACACTTTTCTGAAAGGAAACCAGTATTGCACGATTTATATATCCAATTGCAAGATACGCAGCAAACTACTGGCTTCTCAAAGAAGTAGTCTTTTGGACAGCTGCTGATTACTGCAACTGGAAAACAAGCTTAAGTGGTCTTTGGTAAAAGGTTCGGTTCTATGAGGTCAGGAGATGTGAGACACTAAAGCTAAAAATGGGACTTGTACACTGTCAAACTTTGAGGCACCTATCTGTATACTGAAATTTATCTAGGTTTCTGATGAAATAAAAACGGTTATACACGCTGTAAGAAAGATTATACAGTACGCAACAAAGGAAAACAAACACTTGCATTCAAGAAGCAATACAAAGTAAAAAAGCAACAGATACACTTTTTCCCACCTACTTCTGATTTATTACCTCACTTTGAGCTGCAGGAAGACATCATGAATTTAAAGCATAGAACCCGAAATCCTTTTGCTGTAATTATGTATGTTGATTCTCACTCCCAAGCAGGGAAACTACAGAAGCTGATTAAGCATAAAATTTCATATAAATATTTTTCATAGGTAGATATTTTTATATAAAGCAGTAATTGAGAAAATATTTAAGTTTCAGTGCCTATCTAACCAGGAAATAATTACTTTGCAAAACTTATGCAACGAATGACAGTCTTAAGCATTCCCTCATACTGCCAAATCTATCTTATTCTGAAGTGTCTTTTCCTTATTCCATGGCAAATTTTATTCTCATTCTAACAACAGGCAGTGATTACAAAGCTGTGCACAAAACTCTATGAGAAACTCATAATGCTCTCCCTCTTCTCCAAGAAACCTGTTGACCCATGATCAGGCCACTGTCCTATGGAATGTGAGGTGTAAGTTTCAGTCCCACTCAGGCAAATGTCTCCAACATCCCTCTTACGGAAAACACTAAAGGACACTAATTTTTCCTCTCCCTTTGTGGCAAGCAAGGAACCTAAGACACTGTTTGAATGAAGAACCACCAGCTGAAGCGTACTTACCTCATACTTCCATGCTTCTCATACCCAGCCCAGCTACACCCTACTATTTTTCCTGAAATACTTACTTGAAGTGTAGAATGGTAACACTTTAAAAGAAACAAACAAAATTATTTTTAGCCTGAATCACTTGACTGACCCAATTCACCACATGGGACAGGCAACAGTTCTGTTAATACAACAGGGGAGTAGAAGAAGGACAGAAACAAACAGCTGAACACGAACAGCAAGTTTCTGGATTAGCGTAGAGGAGCTCCTAAATTCATACTCACAGATTTCAAAGCAATGTTAGGGAGGCTGAGAATTAACCTTCAACACCATAAAACAGGTGCCATCTTAGAAGGCAGGAGGCAGCAGTAGCCAATGAAACAATCAGAAGATAAAAATGTAAAAAAATAGTAGAGCTATCGTTCTTTCTCTGTGTGTGTATATAGTTTTCTCTGTGTGTTTCTATATGCATGCACACACACATATACATACACACTGCACATTTAAAAACTCCCACAGATTTAAAATAATTACCGGAACTAACCTATATCTGTTAATACACTGAGACTTAAGGAGCACAAAAAGCAAGGCCTCCAAATCACAACTAAAGGCATTGACCTACATTATTGCTCCTGACTGAAGTGGGGTCTAACAAAAGCATTAGACCTGAGAGATGCACAAAAGTAAACACACGTACGCATCTTCAGTTCGCAGTTGGGTCATGTACTCGACTTCCAACACAGGCCTCTTTACTAAAGAAACAAATAACAAAGTGCCACCAAAGATTACAAAGCAATTTCCAGTATTATTTTTAGGAAATCGGCGAAAAACCAGATATTCATTCTCTGAAAAAGGAAACCTCTTTCGAAGAAGACATAGAGAGAAAAGGTAACACGATACAAAAGAGGGTAGTGGGGTGCAAATCTCTGGGAANGAGGGCTCGGCAGGGGCAGGAATGGAGGGAGGGCAGAGCTGATGCCCGCAGCCCCGTGGAGGAGCCATTCACGTATTTGGGGTGCAGGTGCTCCTTTTCCCCTGCCATGTTTGGCCCAGAAACATCTTCTGGCGGCGTTGGTTGTGACACCATCTTCTTTATGGGCACAAATTGAAAGAGAGGAAGTTCATCTTAGATATTAGAAGGATATTGTTCGCCGTGAGGGTGGTGAGACGCTGGAAGAGGTTGCCCAGGGAGATTGTGGGTTCCCCAATCCTGGCAGTGTTCAAAGCCAGGTTGGATAAAGCCTTGA
>VZTZ01000692.1:61766-82496 GCA_013400955.1 Drymodes brunneopygia
TTTTGCATAGTTTTTGAACCCTGAGTTCAGATGATAAGATTTTTGAGGCATCCTGAAATACTACATGGTATTTAGTATAAAAAAAACAGACATAAACTGGTTAATGTGGAATAAAAGAATTTAAAATCACTGTTCTGTAATATTGCTGGAAACCTTGTATTATATAATAATATGTAGTGCAGCAGAAGTACCATTTTTCTGAACTCTATTTCCCTTTAATGCAAAATTAGGAAATGTTTCTTGAATATATTGGTGAAAAGTAGTGATTTATTTATATCTGTGAGATATATATTTTATAAATATATACTATAAAGCTATATGATATCTAGTTTTGTATCTATTTATGCATTCTCTATATTCTGTATATCCCATATATCTATAAGATTTATATTTATGTGTAAAGGATTTTAATTCCTGATGAAAATGAGAATCATAAGTAAACTAAATAAATGCATGCGTTTGAAAATTCAGGAAAATAAATTATGAGCAAGATTACTTGATTAATTATAAATTTATTTAAAGGTATAGAATTGTATTGAAACCAACATTTTTTATCTAATTTGTGAGTTCATTTTCCTTTCCTTTACTCTGTACAATTTAAAGTTCTTCTAATTGATCTGATCTTCATTTGGATGCATAAACTCATTTCATACTCAGTTTTTCACATGAGTAATGTTAAGAGTACCACTGCTCTATGAGAAATTTGATCACTGCAAATAGTCTCTCACTTTAACCTCCCTATTTATTGTATGGCATCAACTACAGATAGATATTGAATAACTCCAGCTGCTTTGAAGAAAGAGGCTTTTGAATGTTTTTGAGAGATTAGGGGAAATTATTGAAAATATGTAGTATAACTCTATCTTAATGGAGCAACTGTGCTGTCCAGTAAAATACATTTGAAAATAATTTCCTTTAGCCTTATGAAAACTGAAACACACATCAGAAATAGTGCAGTGCTAGATCAGATTGAAGTCCTTTCATGTTAGCCTGAAAGTAGACCTCAGTAGTTACCACTGCAAGATACTTCTGAGGACACTGGAGGCTAGGATGACATTTTATCCTCCATACTGAAGTTCCCATCTTAAGTAATAGCCTTTATCATTAAAGTTTTTCCTACTCTTAGAAGTTATTTTAAAGATGGAGTTTGAATGAACTTGATTGTATTCTCTCGTAATGAAACCCACGAGCCAATTAGGTATTGTGTGGGATATTTTAAACGATTGTCCTAAGTCTTGAATAAGCATCACCTCACTTTCTGTAAACAAGACTTACAAGGCCAGCTGCTTATTTCCACACCATATGAACTGAAGCAAGGATTGGACCCCAGAATTCTGCAGTTCAGTACCACAGACAAGACTGGGAATCAAATTTCTGTGCTACAAAATTTGCAAGACATTTTGAGAGGTGCTTTTACATTTTCTCCTGGCTACAGCAATCTGTGTGTGATTTGCAATTGTGCACCTGTCTTGATGACCAGATGGAAGAAAGTGTTACTTCCAGCTCTCTTTGTGCTGCTCACAGGAGTTCCTGTGTTGCTCTGAGCATGTTGGTGTTCAGGTGTTCATGCCACCACCATACCCCAGCCAGCTCCCCTGTCTAACAAGATCTGGCAAAGGGCCGTGTATATTCAGTGCTGTGCAGTTTTGGGATTCCCCTGCCATGGAAATCCCCAGGTCAAAGGACTGTGTGAGGGTTCATTCATTCGTCACATACCTAGCATGGCAAATCAGTCTGTTCAGAAATGGGAAGGGCCCCTGAAATGTAATGAGTTTGCTAAATAAAAATAAAAATATGGTTTGTCTTCAGATATTTTGGGCCTTTTTGGTTTACTCCCTTTTCATAATCAGATTATCCTGTGGAACCATGCACATTATTTTGGATCGGTGTTGTAAAATAAAAATTAAGTTTTGTCTTAAGTTTAGAGCTTCAGAGTCTTAAGATTCACAAGAGCTGCCAAAAAGTGCAGTATCTGTAACTGTCCATAACTGTCTGTATAGAAATGAAAGATGGATATCCCAACAGCAACTGGAATCTGAAATCAAGAGATTGCAGAAAGGAGGGCAACAAACCATTTGGATTATACTTGCTTTGGCTGTGAGTACTTTGGATAAGGAACTACAATTTTAGTATTTGTCTGCCTTATGCGCTGACATGCTGGAAGAGACCACACCTGTATTTCTGCACCTTCTGTATTTGGATGAAAGACATAAAAGTCTTCTGCTGTAATGAAGCATGCTAGATACTACTTTAAATTTTGATTGTGACCATCATTATGCTATTTGCACCAGGAATGTTTTGGTGACACAATTAGTTTCTGCAGAAAGGATTGTGATGCCAGAAAAACAGTATGATTTCTGTAAAGCAACTCTTGGGTTTCTTAAGGATTAATGATTCTGTTTCCATAGAAGTAAGTTGCTGAAATACATATTAGCAGAATATTTACTAAATAGAATATTTAGAAAATGTCCAGAAAAGAAAAACCTGAGTGATTTATAAGAGAATATATTGAAGAATGTGTAATTTTACTCAATACACTGGTGAAGGAACACTATGCCTTCCTTAAAATAACCCTTAAAATAACAAGGTTATGTTCAGTAGGAATTTTTTTTTATTCCAGGTGCTTGGTGATGGCAGCTTTACCTTGCCTGCCACAACTTGACAAAAATCTGCTGTAACTTTTATAAATTAAGGCACCTTATGTTTATTCACAGTAATTCTCTTTTCTCTTCTTGTCTAAATGCCTTTGTATAAACCCTTTTTTCCACTTGTTAAATCACAGTGACACCAATGACACACATTATTTTCCTGCTTGCTAACATACTATAGCCTGTATAAAACTAATGGAAAAAAAGAGTTTCTGAAAAAGATTATCTGCTTGAATATGTTTCTCAGCATGGTTTTGTTCTCAACATGTGAGCTCTGTTTTGTCATTTAAACAGTGAATTACGAGGTTATCATTTTTGTGGTCATCCGTTTCTATTGCATACCACATTTTGTCTTGACTATTCTGAACAGTGCTGTAAATTAATAATATCACTAATTTGTATCACCTAATTTCATAAGATTAGGACTATAAAAGCTGCAAGATTTCTGCTTAAAGATATAGTTAAGTTCTTAATTTTGAAGAGTGTAAACCAAGTCAAACATCAGGGTCCTAAAGTGAGGTTGTAGGCCTGTCTAAATATCTGGGGAGGGTGGGGTGGTTCTGCCCTTTGCCACTAAAAGGGTTAGCATATTAATATGCTTGCCACTATCAGCCTCTCAGCTGCAGGACACTGCCACACTGAGAAACGGATGACTTAGGCCCAGAAAGTGGCAAAGCAAAAGTGACATTAATTCCCTGTCAAATGAAAATGAACTACTATTTTGCAATAAAAAAAAATTAAAACAATCCCCCAAGCATATCATTATAATAGAAAATAGTTTATGCAGTCCTTTTTTAGTTTGGGGTCACTTTTCCCTTTTCTTGACTAAATTGTTGCTTATTTAGTTTTGTATCAGATTTACTTTTCACCAAAAGCAGTTGTACTGCAACACAAGAAAAACCCACTGAAATAAATTAATATTTCCTCTGAAACAGAAGCTATTTTACACAAATAGGTCTTTTCCACTCAGTTCAGTGTTCCTGTTGAGTTTAGTTTTAACTAATACAGATAGCAAATTGTGCCTTTTGATTCAGATATTAACATGTCAAGATTTAATTGAAGAAATCTAACTCATCTGTTTGTTCTGAAAGCAAGGCTCTTTCATACAAATGGATATATGATCATTACTTTTTCTCTTCCTGCTCTCCAATGAAACAGTTAAGCATTTGGTAGATTATTTGGCTTGTGAAATTACCTCTTACTAGTCCTTTTCTAATTTTATCCATTTATTTATTATCACTTTCTTTATCTTTCTTCCCATGTTTTTTGTGGCTTCTGAGCCTTACACTAGCAATTACCTTTCTTTAAGTAACTTTTTTAAAAAATTAATTCCCATTCCATGAGGAAAGCAGAAACAAGTTTAAATGGGAAAGACTTCATCAAAAAGACTTGTAAGCCCTGTTGTGTCTGTGTATTCTTCATGTCAGTTTGGAAAGTATCATTAAAACTATCCTTTTTTCAGACTACTTATCTCATATATTTTCCATTTTATATCAATGAAGTGCAGTGAAAAGCAGGCAGAAGACTGTAATTTTAAATATTTTTAAATTATAATTTAAGCTCCCCATCTTATAAACGAAAGGCTAAATACTACTGTAGCTCTTGTATTTCTTTCTATTTTATTTGCCATGTCACACAGTGGAGACCCTTTCTCATTTTCTATTTTCCTCATAAAAAGGTGAAGGGTAGTAATATTACAAAAGGGTAATAAATTCCCTGTTCACATGTTCATGTCAGTGATCACAGAAATTGTGACTAAAATGACAGATACAATAAGTGTTCTTCTGGGTCTTTTGTTAGTTTAGATTTAGGTCACAAAGTGTATTTCCCAGGCTGTCATTCTGAGAGGAGCCAGTCTGACAACATAAATATTGTTTTACTTTTTCAGAACATTGTCTTTGTAACAGCATTGAATTAAGAGTTTTCAAAACTTTTGCAATGTTCCTAACAATCCCTTTTAAGACATAAAGATTAATTTTTAAACAGTACTTTTCCTGCTCAAATCCTCTGCCCATGTTTCCATATGGTTTCATTTTAATGCCTGTTAATCCATACTATTATTGCTTGCCTCCTTTTACAGGAATCCACCGGAGGAAAGTGCTATTAGGGTTTTCTTTTTTGAAGAAGAGGGTAGTTCTGAAAAGAGAGCACTAGATGAAATAAAAGAGTACATTTATGAACAAAATGGACGTAATAATAAAGGTTTTCCATTGAATCTATGTGGTCTAGAGAGGATCACTGGCATTCTGAATGAGAACAAAGGCTCCCAGAAAAAAAATTAAGACATTAGCAACGTTTTCTGGAAGCTTAAATTTCGTCTTATGTCTCATATCTCTAATTCAGATGAATCTTAGAAATGGCAAAATAATTTATATATGTTCACAAAGAGTATTTTTGTTAGTATATGTAACAACTGTTTATGTAGTATCTGACAGGATCAGACAATTTCAAGGAAGTCCTTTAGCCTCATATTTAATTATTCAATGTATTCCTAATTTGTGTTACCTTTTTTTATATTATCATATTCAAAACCAAATGCATTTTTAACAGATATTAATGTAAAATACTTTATAATATCGCCTCATATATGTTTAAAACCCAGGTCTATTTTTGACATTGATATTATATAGAGTCCTTCATGCATTCAGTTGAGATATTCATCGCCCTGAAGAAATTTGGAGTGTGCTAACATACTTCGTTGAATTGAGGCCTCTAATTCTAACGACCTAGAAAACCCCCTTCAAATAAGAAGGCAACAACTGCAAAAAAAAAAGTACAACTTTCAGAAGAAGATTTAAATAAAACTTGCTGTATTTTATATCATGGGAAAAAAATGCAAACTTTTGCAGTCTCTTGAAATATCCCCTTTATTGACAAAGTTGCAATTTGCACTTCAGAAAACAATTAGATTCCTAAAATGCAGTGAAAACAGAGAAGGAATTTTTCCCTTTTCTTAGTTTTCTGTCTTTAAGAACAGAGACAACAATGTTGCAACTTGTTTTTTCATGTTTCTGAATTTCAATTTTTAGGGATATTTCTTGAAAAAATTCCAAGTTATGAAGCCCATACACCACATTCACAATTTCTGTAGTTTTATAATGAGCAATGTTTGATTTACCAGCAGGAAAATGATGTATCTGGTAAACCCCCAGAACTTTCTATATTGGTACTAAACTTTAATTGTTATTGATGTGCTACAAAATGGGGGGAGTATCAGGAATGCTTATATAAATTATTTTGAATTTTGCATTGATTAATTGTCTTTATGACCTTCTTCATCACCACACCCTTCAGTCTTTAAGGTCTCCCTACAAAGGCAAAGCCCATGGTTTCTTTCACATATTTATTCTGTTTTGGCTGTCATCTCATCAGGTTAAAAACTTTCTATCCCTACTTGGATTTCTGTATGCTTTCCTTGAATGCTTTGAAAGTTTTGCAGTGATAGCTTCTCAACATGAAAACTTGAAACAAGA
Source organism: Drymodes brunneopygia (assembly GCA_013400955.1). Taxonomy (NCBI): domain Eukaryota; kingdom Metazoa; phylum Chordata; class Aves; order Passeriformes; family Petroicidae; genus Drymodes; species Drymodes brunneopygia. The sequence goes on from VZTZ01000692.1 coordinate 67,888, forward strand.
AAATAAATGTTAATAGAAAGTTGTTGAATGCAAGTTATTGTCCTTGTAAATCACATTTCTAGAAATATTGACAAGGTGTTTTTGTCTTTTTAACCAAGAATATGTAGGATTAAAAAGAATCTTTTGGCACATCCAATCTCCTCCTAATTTAGGGAACTGTATCATATAACATTTTTTGATAAAGTTCCATCTTAAGATGATCTGGACTAATTTTGCCCCATTGCTCCTTATGGAAATCTGTTCAAGAACTTCATTGCTCTTTGTATCCTGTCCTGGGATTTTGTTTGACTTGAAGTTTGTTCACATCACACTATTGTCTTGTATCACTTTTAGTTGTTCCTCACCTGGAGTCTCATTCTTTTGTCTGTTTTCTCTAACCAATTAATCATGGTCATATAGTTCTTTCTGGGTTGTATCTGTGTCTTTTTCTGTACTACTAGCATGTATCCTAACATGTTTGCTCTCAACATCTCTATACTTGGATTATGTTCCAAGGTAAAATTGTCAAATATATTAAATAAGATGGTAAAGAAGCACTCTGGTAAGATACTTCATTTCTTGGGACCACTTGTGTTTATCTCATTTTTCCTCTTTGTGGTTTGTGGTTTTTTTGGTTTTTTTTTTGTTTCTTCTACCTGCCTTATCATCTTTCCTGTAATCCCCACCTTCTTCTAGCATAGCTAAGAATTTCCCTTATGGTATCATGGCATGATTTTTGCTGATGCCCAAGCAGATTATCTCTGTTTCATTCCATTTGTGTGAAAATATGTTGTTTATTTTTAAATGCGTGCAATGCTATGTCTGATCAGAGGTTGTCATTATAAATAATAATCTTAAATATAGGACAGCCTCATGGAACCTGAAGCCTTTTCTCCCAGGTCTTTAAGACCAAGAATTACAAGGCAGAGATTTCCCAGAATGTCATTCACTTCTTCTCTTTGCTATGTCACCCAGCTGAAATCTCTAAGTCAGAAACTAAAATTTGCTTATTAATAGAAAAATGCAACATTGGGATATCTGAAACTGTAAGTATCAGCGAAAGTTTAAATACTTTCATGTAAAAATAAGCTCCAAACTCAGATTTTCTAGGGAATGTTTTTATTGGAAGTGGATTCTAGCCTAATCCAATTTCTTGGGTTTGTATTACTCATTCCCTTTTTGACAAGTCACCAAGTCATGCTTTTTTTCTGTCATAGGTCGTCCTCCTTTTTATAGCAAAAGTAGGTGGGCAGAAGTCAGTAGAAAGGAATCACAAAAGGTCCTTTATATTTCCATATAATTCCAAATAAATATTTGGAGGAAAATTGTATTTCTTTGTAGCATCCTAGGTACTTGATGTCCCTTTCACCAGTTCCTGATGATAGGTTTCCAGAATTAGAATACAGTTACCATGTAACCTGTCCAAGAATGACCTGAAGACCTCTTGCAAATTTATGCAGCAGCTAAAACCCTACAGAATTATGGATTTTGAGTGCAAACTACAACCTAAAAAGAGACTCTGTTAACAAGCAAGATGGTTATAGTAATCTTTGAGTACTTCCATCTATTTATTCTTAATTTTTATGTATTTTTAAAAATGTGTGGGACTTTTTGTATTTAAAGGACATAATCTCTGGGGATGTATGTACTTTCCATAGTAAAGCACTTCTTGATGGTATCTTTTAAAGGTATACAAGCAGTCTACATACCTTGATGGAAGTAGAGATGATGTAAAAAAAGGCAACTGGCCCACAAATCCTCTTGTCAACAGGAAAACAGAACAGTCTTCTCCTCCTCCATGCATGGACTAAGTAAGTTAGATCAAAACTTAATTGTAAGATATAACAAGATAATTTCTTGACAGATGTCTTTACTTGCCATTAGGTCTGCTGGATTAATTAATGAATCTTAGCAAACTGCCCTCCTAAAATTAGTCTCAGAAATGCAACTATTTTGCAAGTCACTGTTTTGTAGTTTTCTTGTGCCTTTCTAAATGGTTACCTTTATATTTCTAAAGCTGGGATTTCACTTTTGCCAAGGCTGATTGCCCACTTCCTTTGCAATCTGTGGAAATCTTAAATTAAAATCATCAAGGAGCTGGTGGCTACCAGAGACTCTAAAACAATTCTACCCAAGACAGAATGTTCTTCCAATAGAAAATTTAGAGAGCTTATCTTATTGCAAGAGAATGAATTTTTGGAAGAACACCAGGCTTTGCACACATGGAGGGGCTACAGCTCTCACAAGTGGAGGACTAATACTGCACAGAGCTCCTGGGCTGACCTGGTGTTCAATTCAGGTGCAGATTTCTCTGGCTGGCATTGAAGTGAAGGCTCAGAAGCTGTTACTTCACTAATTTCTATTTTTTTTTTTTGGGTTCTTTTCACCTCAGTGAATCAACTAGTTCCTGCTAACTAAGCCTGCAGAATCCTAATGAAGGCAATGCAATTATCAAACTGCTCTGAAGTAGCAAGGCAATAGCCTTCACACTGCTTAGTTACTTCTGCAAAACTAGAGTGCTTTTTCTCCACAAGGATGCTCCAAGCAGGTAGCTTTTGATTAATTCCCTGCTGAAAAACCACCTTTCTGGAATTTAAAAAGAAGAAAAAAAGGCACATAAGCATCTGTGATTTAGCTCGTCTTATTTGCTTCCTAGGACTAGTAGTCCATCTGGATATTTTAATATGCTTTGTCATGCATTCTTCCTTTATTTTCCCCTTCTTTTTCTATTTTGATATCTGCTTTAACCTTAAAAAAATTCTGTGATCTTTTCTAAAACACAGGTTCATGATTTATTTTTGTTCAGAAGGTTAGATAACTTGTTCTCATGCAGACAGAGCAGTGACATACAAGAAAGGAAATGTGATTTATCTGCCCACATCCCATAGTGTAGATAGCATCTCAGACTGAGCTATGCACCTGGAATATTCCTGGTAATATTAAGAACCCACGAGGTGTGTCCAATAGCACTTCATTCCTTCTCATTCCTTGCTTCAGTCTGCCTAGCTATGTTTGTGCAGACAGCAGCTCTTTAATTTAAGGATGAAAGAAATTATTCTAAGTAATTTTTCCCTGAAAGTGTCTTTGCTCTTGAAGTAACGTGGTGATTCCATGTACCATTGAGACTGTATTATGTAGTTCATTACTCAGAATATCAAGACAGAATTGCCTAATAAGAGAAGCATAAGACAAGACGATTTGCATAGCTCAGTTGAACTTCAGAGTTTGCATTTCTGAGCAGGAGAAAACGCCAAGATTCCATAAGGCAACTACTTATTCCAAATCTGGCATTTCTCCTATTCAGAAACACAGATTGTGAAGTTCACTGAAGTTACTGAAATCAAGCAATTTTTTTCCTGAGTATTTTAATAACAAGCACATTTTCTGTTTATTAGTGTTTTACTTGTATACTGTTTGCATATTAAGATATTGAGTATATTCACTTAACTTCTGTCTCTTTCCTTATTCTCCAAGAAAAATCTCTGAGTTACATTTTAAGGAGTAAGGAACATAGTCAGGTTGATACATGCTTGCCTTTGCTGGAAAATTAAGATGAATATCATGCACAGCTCATTTGTGGCTTTGTCTTATGTCATTCCATCAGTTGCAAGTTATACAAGTAATTTCCAGACCCATATAAATAAGGTGTTTCACACAGACAGTGTGTAAACCTGACCTGAAGGTTGTGTCTGTGTGAATTAATAAAATGGACTCTTCTTTAAAGCCAAAGCCTGTGTCATTATGGCTTTTCCTCCTGACTGTATTAACTGTATGCTTATTGGGTATGATCCTTGTACTGTACAGATCCTGGAAATACAATTTTGAATTGTGGAAGAGAGGTAGTTGGCCTGAGCCAAAAGTATGCCAGGAACCTTGATAACAAATTCACACTACACTCGCACACCCACGCTGTCACCCTGCTGAGCTTATCAATACAGTATTACCAGATTCTGTTGTATCCCTGCCTGCCTTAGGATACTCTCCAGGGTCCCTTTCTGGCTCGTAAGCCCCAGCCCAGCTCTCTGTACTGAGCTCAGTGGCTTAGGGATATGTACTTTCACAGAAGGGATGGAAGGGCAAAACCACCTCCTTCCTCAGCCTAGATTTACTTAGCAGCAATTGTGCTGCTTTGCAGCCTGGGGAGAGGAAAAATAAATGTAATAGTGGATCTGTCAGACCTTCCTCATGAGCAACAGCTGTTACACGCCCTCTACTTCGTTGAGCCACTTGTTCCGCCATTGGAGGCTTTAAACAAAGATCTCATCTGTGATTAGCAGGTTTGTGAAACCCATGGAACCTTTGAGAATTCAGTGCACAGTCTGCCTGAGACAAGACAGCACATCAAGTGATTGTATGTGCAAGTAATGGCATACATTTGTTTTCAACATCCAGATAGTTTGTGCAAGCATTTTTCCATGAGTTGTTGAAAAACTGACTTTAAATATTTTGCTTTTCATTAGAAAAGATGAAGATTTCACTATGACAGACATATTCAACTCTTCCTCTGGGGATCACATATGTCAAAATATTATGTTGTTTGAGAGATTTTTTGTTATTAGCATCATCAGAACAAAGAATGAGAACATAGGTTCTAGGCTTGACACATGCTGTTGAATATTTTACAAGACTATAATACAAGATTATTTGATATCTTCTTATATGATTTGCTACTGCACTGAAAAACAGCTATTAAAACTTTAAGAGCAGCTGTGGCTACTTGCCCCTGTGAAAAACCAAATTCTAAATAACAATTTGGTTTCTGTAGTACTTCAGGAAATGGTGTATTCCAGTCTGGTCTGTACTTGATACATTTTAATGACATGATTATGTTTGCTAGCAATGCATATCATTTGTCATGATAACTGTCCTTCACACTACCCTTCCAAAGATGTAGGTATGCTGACATTCTTGCTTAAGATATGACTCTTGCTTCACTGCCAAAAAGAGGATGTGCCTTTCAAACATGTTTAAGCTAGAATTACCATTTCTAGATGAAGAGAATGATTTGCCCTATGTGGGACTGATTAAAAGAGGTGTTCTTAAATGCAGATAAGGCTTCAGTTTCATAGGACGGAACAGTTCTCAATAAATAAAGTCCTCTCTGCTTGGCAGCAGCCTTGCTGACTTTTAACGACTTTATCATGTTTTTCAATGTTTGCTTTTGTTTTGTTTCTTAAAATCCCCAAGTTCTTGCATAACGTGGTTGCTTCATAGAAGCCTATATTTCTAGTATTCATAGTTGTGGAGAAAAAGCTTGAAAATGGTTATACAATCCCCACTTCTAACAGAGGAAATGGAAGGATCTGAAATGGGCAGTATTTTAAAATACAGTAAGCTGTAAATGAAGTTCCTTCTTTTTGAAACTTACCATTTTTAGTTTTTATTATAATGGCTTCTATAAATTTTATTTGTCTCAGTTAATTTCAAATGTTTGAATCTCGGTTGCCAAAATGTTCAGGCAAAAATTTAAAAACATAATTTTTAATAGGGTTGCATAAATTAGAAGAGCATGTTTTTCAGATTTGGAGACCTCTGCTCAAAATTGTAGCTGTTTCCTCTTTGGAAACTGATTTTGGTAAGTATACTTGTCTTTTAAAGATGTGCTTTATGAACTAAAACTTGGGAGTTGAACTCTATGCAGATACTGGTTATTAACATTCCAAGATGTAGATTTGGAATAAATTTCACAAGCCCAGGATACCCCACCATTTTGTTAAAATAAACGGTGTCCATGAGTCTCCTCAGATGTAGTATCAAGAAGGGGCTTTCTGCCTGTGTGTGACTGTACACATCTGTTAGTTCAGAGACTTAAATGTGAAATCCAGCACTCAGGGACACCAGGTAGATATCTGATACTCCCAGAGGAATTTGTTCTTCATAAACCATTCTATGGATTATTCACAGCCATGCCTTTTTCCCTGCTTGTGACATGAAAAATATGGATGAAATAGTTGTATCAATAATTAATCCTGGTATAAATCAATACAAGTTACTAATAAATGAGAAAGAGACACGTTGTTGCCAAAAATCAGCTGTTAATGCCTCTTCACTTACTGAAATGGCATGCTGCATCACAATTGTTCTATTACTCACTACAAAATATTTTTCTAGGTGAAAGTCAGAAATATTGTCCAGGTCTACAGTGAAACCTGAAGTCATGGCACAGTATAATTTTAGATTGAAATAAATGAGCATAGAGCATGAGAATTAAGGAAATGCAACACTTTATGTCTACTTTCCATGACTCTTCAAAAGTACTAGCATGACTTAAGAGCCCAAGGGCTCGAGTCACTTGTCCACCCGTAGGGATCTTTTTCTATTTAAAACTCACTGGGGTATCAAAGCTCCCTTGTGGGCTATCAGAAATTACACAGAAAAATGGCCTCATTTGGGTACAGCAGCTGAAAATTAACAAAGATATTCTACAGTACCTGAAATGGCACTAGATTAATGTGTCCTGGCAACTAAACCTTCCAACATTCACCACCTGGGCTGCATTCAGGCTTAGGATCTGTTCTTGAAGAAGGTATCTGTGCCACTTCTAAGGAAATGTCGTACTTCAGAGTGGTTATCCCTTTCTAGTGAGTATGCTTCTCAACATAGTAACTCTTTTCTTAGCCAACATACTTGTTCCTTGCCCAAAAATTTTACAAGTGGTGAGGAACAACCCCCATGTTCACTGATAACAAAGTAGAGTTCATCAAAACTCAAAAGCCTTTGCTCCATGCCACAATGATGACCTGGTGGTGTGATCATACTTCTGAAAAGTGGCAGAAGTGGGAGTGATTTCTTCTGGCCAAGGACTGTGAGGGAAGTGCTCCAATCTGTAGACTGTAGCTACTAAAGGATATTTTAAAGAAAATAGTGAATGTGTCTTCACTGTGTTATGGGCCTGATCTTTTCAAGATGTAGTACTCAAAATTCTGAATTTAATTCTCAAATCTCTCTTCGTGTATCTGAGACATTTACTTGAATCTGGCAATAAATCAGTCAGAAATGAGACTTAACTCTGAGAAATATAGGCACTGGTAAAAACTTTGTCCCTCAGCAGTGATTAAACATACCGTCCACGTAGGGGTCTCACCTAGTAGCACAACATCAGTGCTTTCCAAAGTTTTCCCTTAGCAACCCTACTTCCAGGGTCACAACCCCACTTTCATTTTCACTTCCAGGCTTGTGGGCCCCAAGTGGGGTCATGACCCTAACTTGGGAACTGCTCTATAACACATTGAAAAAATTAACATACCAGCCAGTAAATACATCAGCAAAACAAGCCCATCCAGTCTGCCCAAGACCCTGCCTGTCTGCCATCCCTAGGGGCCTTACCTATTAAACATGGGGTTTCAAAACCATGGATCTACTTGCGAGCTCACATACTGCTTTGTGTATGTGTTACCATTGTCTTGTAGTCTTCCTTTGTGCTATTTAGCTAAGTTTGGTGTTGACAAATATGTGCTAACACTTCTGAAAATATGACCTCCTTTTTCTTGCTCATTCATATGTTGGAGGTGCTGCTTAGATTTATTATTTGCACATAATAGAGTTCACAGTTATTGTGTGTCAGAAACAAGATCTGGAGAGTCTACTGTTCCCACAGCTGGAGCAACACATACACATCTGGTAAAACTGCAGCGTAAATTGTATTGTCCTTAGCAATTAATCCCTTACACTGCATTCTATTGATTCTCCTCCTTCTTAACTCCTACTGGTCTTTACGTTCTTTTCTTATTCCTCATCTGTCTTCTGTTCTCCAGTTCTTTTGAGTCTCACATTTCATTTTTTAGCATCTTCTCCACAAGAGATGAGTTTGGATGTGGGCATGTAAAAGTTTCTACTTGTCTTGCAGAATAGTCTACCACTACATTTCAAAGAGCTTTGCACGGGTTATGAAAGCACACAAGTTAATCAAAACCTTAATATCTGCATTTTACAGTGGACAGAGTATAACACAAGGTCCATTAACCACAGTAACCAAAAAGTCAGTGGCAGAGAAAAACATGGATCTCCCATTCCATGTGGAGTCCCATGGTGGACTCCAAGCAACATGGTTAGCACAAAATATACCAGTAGATGGCACTTCAGCGTTCATAGCATGGCTCGTGCATCTGAGGGTCTGATACGAATGGCCTCTGGTATGTAGTTCTTCACATGAAACTTCTAGCACAATTTTATTTATTTTTGTTCTTGTGGTCTTTTTCCTTGTAGCTTTACTCTGCCATAGTCTTTTTTTTCTTTCATTTACCTTGCTATGACACTTTCCTGTTACTTCTTCATTTCTCTCTATTTTACATTTGCTATGTCTCATTCAAAAAAGAATAAAAACAAGCCCCCCCGCAAAAACAATAACAATAAAAAAAACCCTCCAACACCAAATCTGATAAAGGGAATATCATTCACTGATTTATTTTCAGAAGAGAGTTATCTAGATCCTGACTAGTTCATTACTGAAGAAAACTGGGGTGGTGGTGACTGGATGCAGTAAGATTAACTGTCATATATTCTGAAGCCTCCCCAAGTATTTTTTGCTGTGTGAGGTGAAGAGTTCTTTGTTAACTTGCAGTGTATCTATGAAGCACACTAGATGTACTCCACTCTGTATGTTAGACTACCCTTGTTGTACACAGGCTGTGGCTACGCACTTCAGGTTCTGGCTTTTTTTCCAGGTAGGAAATGAGGAATTTTTTTGGGCTTCTGTTGTGGGCTGTGGCTGGGTTTTGCCCCATCGACTCATATGGTGCTGCTTGCCACGTTGCTGACAGTGGCAAGTGCCTTTCAATTAAGGCTGAAGTTCCATCAGAGCCTGTAAGTGGAAAATGCTGGGGAGATGAATAAATGAATTGTCACAGCTTCCAGGCATGCTGGGTTGAGAAGCACGCAAATTCTTGAGTTTGTGCATGGTGTAAATTTGGAGCTCCTGCTCTGTTTATTTATTGGGATAGGCTCAATCCCTTTTTGCTTTCTCATAAAAAGAATGAAAATGAGTTTCTTTAAGGTTGAAGTCGAAATGTGGAAAAACTCAATATTTGTATATCTTTAATGTCAAACATTTTAAGCTTTTTACAGTTTGGGTGGAGTCACCATTTGAAACCACTGTAGGTGGGAAAAGATTGTGGAAAACATCCCTGAAGAACTTCTTTTACTTGCTCCAGTGGACATTATCTATTATATTTCCAAGTGTCTTGTCCTGGGCTTGGTTTTTTTTGGCTTTCCTTGCTGTCTTGACCAATGTAGCTGGTACTAGTTATTGTCTCAGAGAGTTATTGTCACTACTACAAAAAAAAAATTGCAAGTTTGAACAATAGAATCGTTTGAAACTGCATTTTAACTGTTTCGCTCTTTCATTTTATTTACTTGTTTTCACTTAAAAATACAGACATTTTATGCATTTTCTTGCATTTCATCTACTACACATTCTACACAGCATGGAGTGAATGTTCTAGGGATGGGTGCTGCATTCTTTGAACAGTAAACTCACTAAACTCAGTGGGAAAATAGCATTTATGGGAAATTTTACTATAACTTAATGATCATATAACAGAAAGGCATATTAAAGAAGGAACATTCTACATTCCTACTGACAATTGCATCCTAGATCTGTGGTGATATGGTTGCTCCTTCAAGGTTTCTTGAGGAAATAATTTCTTTTTAAGTGGACATTCTTTTCTGAGTTTGGAGTCTGTATGACTTGGAAGTAGGTGGGCATGCCTTTTTATAGTATCATTGAGTAATTCAACTTGGAAGGGTTGTCAGGAGATCATCTGCTGGTTTGTACCTCTGTCTCCATTATCCAATGCATAATTACCTATCTGTCTTATCTATGTGTTTTGCCCTGTGACCTTTTTTAGCAATGCTTCTAATTCAGAAATGAGATGGAAGAATATTTTAGTACCTTTGGTGGCCACCCACTGACATCAGCCTTGGTGCCTCTTAAAATATGAAGGTCATTTGAAATTAAAATGACAAGTACATTACGTGAAGCTCAGCAGATTATAGGAACACTGTTATCTGAGTAAGAATATTTCAAATTGCTAAGGGATCTTGGAAAATTTTTTAAAACTGTTCTTCTTATGTAAAACTTTTTGCATATAACCATGCTGCACTGGGTAATAATGATTTTCTAAAAAATACCACTTTTGCTGTGGATCTCTAAAATGCTATTAAATTTACCAATTAATTGATAATTAATTTTTAAATAGTTCAAAGTTTTGAAATATTCAATTTTTTTAATAGTTCAAAAATCTTTCAAAACAGATGGCTAAAATTTGGGTCTGGAATATGCATGCTGTGGTTTCATTTTGAGGAGTTTTGAGTATCTGTAGACCTCATTGAAACAGTGGGAGGTTCAGATGCTATCACTGACTGGCACTGATGGAAATTCAGGAGCCTTCAAGAATTCAAATCTACACTTCAGCACCTTGGTGGACTCATTATCCAGTAGCATCTAGGACATCTGATTAGCTGTTATCAAAGTCCATACTTCCTTCTCAGTTTTCTGACACATTAGTATTCAATCCTATAGTGAAGTTGGCTAAGTCCATTTAAAGATTAGGAGATCAAAAGAATGTAGTTGCAGACGACAGAAAATGAACCAAACCTGTGGGTTTGACACCAAATCAGTTTCTGAGCTGAACATTACGGCTTGCACCTCTTGTTTTTCTCCACAGTGTGATAATTTCATTGGCCAGACTGTTTAGAAGTAACAAATGAGTGTGAATTATACAGATGATACAAATGATTATGAGCAAAACCCAGCCACTAGGATCTATTATGTATTTATGTCTATCAGGACAAAGAAAAAGTAAAAAAATATTTTAGAGTTAGCTTGTGCAAATTATTTTTTCATATACTACCTGCAAAACTCAGGCTGCCATAGAGGGTCGGATAGGCCTTGGAATTACAGGAATATCAAACAAAAAATGTGATTGTTTTATCTTCAGAGAGTTACAAATTTCACATCTGATACCTTGTGAATGCCTTGGTCTGTATACAAATGCTATGCTTCACCAGAAAGCATGGAATCCTAGTTCTTCAAAGGGATGAGATACAGATGTTTCTGTGCTGGTGATTCATTGTGTAGTAAAATGTCACTGCCTAAAGAGCAGTGTGGCTTACTGAAATTTAATTTCACCTGATTCGCATTTGGAGGGAAAGAAGGAAACATTTTTATGAAAGAAAAGAAAAGGAATGAAAGAAAAAGAAGGAAAAAGTAAATGAAAGAAATAGCAGCTGTTTAAAATTTGTAGAGAGGCTTGGAATGTAGCTTTACTTAATGTGTGTTGCAGGGAGAAGGGAAGCAAGGAGGTAAAGGTGCAAAAGAGGTCTACGATACTGTTCTTAAGTCTGTCAGAAGAACACAGCTATCAGAAATGCATTCGAGTGTGACCAAAATTGAGTATACTCTTTTGCCTGTGTTGCACAGACAAATATATTCGGGAACCAGGGCTTTAGAGGCAATATTCTTATTGTTCAAATGCCTCAAGCTGAGTCTCTTAGAATTAAGGTGATTTTACTTTAGAGCCAGAATGTGGAGTTCTGTTTTCAAACACTTTGCCTGCATTTGTGAATGGAGTTCACAGGCCTGGGATTCAGCACAAAAGTATACTCTGTGGCAATCTAGGAGTTTTAGAAATGTGATTAACAGCAAGGGGAATATGTATGCCAGACAATACAAAGCACTGAAGAGAAAGATGTTTCTGAAAATTTATTTGTCTTCTGGTTTTAGGAGCTTGTCCACATGGCTTCAAAGCTTCTTATACCTTTCTGTACTTAAACATCCAGACATCTTTCTTTCTTCATTTGAACAACAGCCAGGGTAGCCTGTGCATTAAGAGAAGAAGAAAAACAAAACATAACAATACAAATACACACACATGCATACACACACGCACACACACACACACTTTAGACTTTAGTCCCTTTAGACTGAGGGAATTAAAATCATATTTCCACTTCACATAAAGTTCCCCATGGTCAAGCCATGAAGAGAGGAAGAAAAAAGTAAAGCCTCTCACTCCTGTTGTAACTATGACTCAATGTAGAAAAAGATTTGAGATTTGTAATCTTGATTTAAGCAGAGTTAAACATGATTTCATAGCTCAAGGATGGAGGCACTTACCTGCTGGGGGAAGGAGGAAGGGAAGCAACCTGAATTCTGGCTCCTGCTTCAAGCACTATTTATGCATGTTACTCAATTACAAATGCAAAATGTGTAGGCTGCCCCTGGAGCAATAACCCAGGACTTCCTCTTCAAAAGGAGCACCTATTAGGGTTGCAAATTATTCTCTCTCGATGAATCTTGCTTCCTGTCCAATATAGAAGTATGGCTTCAGCAGGCATGACAGACAGTTCTCCAGCCTGAACTTCACCTTGAGCTGATGCCGGATGCATTCTTGGAAGATGTGGGAAAGATCTCAGAAAGAGACTGGCAGTGAACCTGCATCTCCCAGTTCAAGAACAAGTGCCTTATCTACAAGTATGATATTATGTAAAATGTTGGCTGTTGTGCTTCCACAACCTCTGGACATGTTTCTGGGAGAAAGTCTCTGGGGCTGTTGTGATTCATGACGAGGCTGGTCTGCGGTAGGCATGCTCAGAAGGTGCTTACTTCATGAAGCCTCTCAGAATATGCCATACCTGTACATCAAAAACAGGCTTTGGTGCAAATTAGGTTTCAAGATTTTCAGCTGTGTAGAAAGTAGCAGTAGCAATTGGAGATGCGGTTTCAGAACTTTTAAAAAAATTTATCAGCAAAAATCTGATGTAGATTTTTGTGGCCATTTAGCATACACGTACTTGTGTAAATATATCTTTTCAGAATTTTGGGGTTTTTAAAACAATTTGTCACTTGGTGGTGTTCTCAAAGTTATTTTGTGGACCAGCAGCAGGACATAAAACTAGAACCCAGAAATCCTGCTCTGCTACAGTCTCTCTGTAAGACATGTAAGTATATTTACAATTAAAACCAGTATTTTAATGTTGTTGTTTTGTTGGAAATGAAGTAGCTGGCACCTAACTGAATACAAGAAAAATCTGCTCTGATAGTCACTATATCTATTTAACAGGTTATTTTCTCTGTCATTGGCATGTATTTATTAGTTCCTTGAGAGGCTTTCCAATAGATTCTTTTTCCATATCTTTGTTCTCCTGGCCCCTGTTCTCCTTTATTCTGCGTTCTGTTCCCTCAGGAGACCAAAATCCTGCTCCCTTTGCTCACCATGTACTTCCTTCCAAAGAGACTATTTATCTAAATGAGGTAACAGGAGGTAACAGGAGGTAACAGAAGGTCAAATATTTTTGCTATTACTGTGAATATAATATTATAAATGCATGCTTGTAGTTTTTATATCTTCAGAGATTAATAAAGTATGTTAGCTTTGGATAATGCTAAACAATCCATAACAAATTAGAATTTTATATACAGTAGAAAATATACAGAAGACTATAGCAGGAAATTCTTCAAACATTTGTATTTAAACTAAAAGGATAAATCAACTTCACTCAGACCTCAGTTCATAAAAGTCCTTAAAATATCATTGAATAAGATGCATAAATACATTTTTAAGTTTTATGTCATATGACAGAGAAATTTTTGTAAGTAGTACCTTATTTCTAATATCTGCATGACCAGGTGGCACTGAATGGGATTTTGGTTCCTGCTGTGCTTTTTCACACAGGTGAGGTTACCTTTCCTCAATTCAATGTATTAGTAGCCAGTCTCAAACAATGTCCAGTCTTAATAGAATTTGACCAGAAAGAACTTCTTAAACTCCCTTTTGGAAGAAAAATAATTCCCATGTAATAGTGCCCTTTGATTGTTTGCTGGATTTCTTTTTTTTTTCTTTGCTATTTATTACACGTCTTGAATTTGGGCAAGTAGGTCCTGTTTTGCTTTTTTCTATTGGTCATCTAAATGGATCTGATGCATAGCAAAAATCCAAATGCATATTCAAATTCTCCTACAAATATGAAAGTAAAAGATGTCTAGAAAAGTGTGGGGCAGCAGAGGGAAGGGATAACATCCAGAGGGACCTGGGCAGGCTTGAGAGGTGGGACCATGGAAACCTCAGGGAGCTCAGCAAGGCCAAGTGCAAGGTCCTACACCTGCATTGGGACAATCCCAGACACACCCACAGGTTGGGCAGAGAAGTGGTTGAGAGCAGCCCTGTGGGGAGGGACTTGGCTGATGGAAAACTCACCATGAGCTGGCAGTGAGAGCTCACAGCCCAGAAAGCCAAGGGAATGCTGGGCTGCATCCACAGCAGCATTGGCCAGCAGATTGAGNATGAAATGTGAGACTTCTTGTTGAGAGGATTGAGAGTGGAACAAAAATGACAAACCACTTCTCTATCACTGTACTTAGAGCTAAATAGTAATGAACTGGAGACATTGCACCTATCTGAAAAGAGGGTTTCTTGTATCAATGTGCGCTGAGAGCTTTGGCTTTAAGTGGTATTGCATGGTGCAAAAGAATCCAGAGGACCAGAACCATTCGGAATGAAAGACTGAGGACTGCCTCTAGGGAAAATTCCACTTTTTATTTTTTTTTTCACTCATCATTTATTTACAAATACACATTATAACTTTTATATACATTGCACATTTACATGGTAGAAAAGTACAAAACTATATAT
>VZTZ01000692.1:90561-103204 GCA_013400955.1 Drymodes brunneopygia
GCACGGTCTAGCACTGCACAGCCCGGCACGGCCCGGTCCGGCCCGGTCCGGCACCGCACGGCTGCCCGGAGTGCTGCGGGGTCAGGCTCACCTTCCCGTGTCCCGTTTCTGTATGTTTTTTAGTAATTGGCCAATACGGTGTTTATCCTGATAATGTTTTCAGTTATAGAGGGGCGTTTTCAGGCCGTGTTCCTGGAAATGAAACGCCGAATGGGTCGATAAGGTTTGCACATGTGCTTCATGCATGCATCATCGGGAGATCAATATGATTGCGCTGGTATGGAGATTTGTATCACACCTGTTCTCTGACATCACATAGAAACAGCTGCTGTTTCTTTCATTGTTTTATCTTTTTTTTTATTTTTATTTTTTTTAAATCCTAGGTACTGTGTTTGTGAGTAAGAACATGTCAGGGATATGTTATGTAATCAGAAATACTTCTTTCTCACTGTGTATGCCACTCTTTATTACTCCCCCACCTCTTTCTGCTTTGCCAACAATCATATTTAAATTACCAAAAAAACAATGGGGTCAATCTGTAAATGAACTGTCAGGCAGCACAAGAAAAGAGTGTTGTTTTCAGTCTGACAGGTTTCACAACTTCTTTCTACCAAGAAATGTATGCATTTTAATATAGGCTTTTGGATGTGACTCCAATCTTTGCAGCTGGCCCTGATCTTGGAATAATAGAGCCTTTAAAAAAAACCCTTAGTATACTAACATCTCAGACTTTCAGAAAGTTCAGATTTGGCTTTCAATTTACATATTTCTGTGTCCTACCTCTAATATAACTGTAGCTACAGCAAACTCCATAATAGAAAATATTAAGTGGCTGGCCTCTGAATAAAATAGCAGCAAAATACAGAAAAGGAGGAAAAATAATCCGCAAGTTACCTCATCAACATGTGCTATTAACATACACACACACATATAGACACACATATCCATATGTATACATACATGGAATATTTACTTTGTGTTAAGTCAGTATTCACTGTACTAGTATAACATTACCTTCTGTGCCTTTCCCCTCACTGTGTTGCCTAACAGAAGAGGGGCTGCTTGTATCAGGAGTGGACCAACTCGGAACCCTCTCTTTGGTAAGGAACATGTCTACAATAAAGTGTTTTAAGGTTGTGGAGGGGACTCCAGGCCAAAGCTGGTAATTTGGAAGGGATCTGGATTTTGATCAAGTGAAAATGGGAAGGCCTGTCCTGGCAATCTAAGATTCAAAGGAGCAGAAAGACTCGGACACCCTCCTGTGGTCCTGGATGTATGTATGCATCATCCCATGCAGTTTCTCACACAACTGGCCTCTCCCACAGAGCAAGTACTCAAATAAAGGTAGAACGTCCTCTTCTGGTGGGAGAGAAAACTTGCTACCTTGCTTTGTTCCCATCTAATTGCACTGATTATCACAAAAAGAAGAGCCTGTTTCTGGAAAACTGCAATTTTAGGTAGGCTCCCCTCATTTGCATCTCAGATAGTAAAGATAAGGACTTTTCTGAGTACCATTGCGTTGTTCCATTTCAAAAGCTTTCCCTCCACTTTTTTTTTTTTTAAATGTAGGAGAGCACAGTCCTTCAACAACCTTTTCTGCAGAAATTTCATGTGTTGTTTCTCAGCAAAAAGTAGCATAAAAATTGTACTATGAAAGTTAATTTCTTGATTTGAACAAGACCTTTTGTGAAAAACAAGCAAACTAGTTCCCAATAAAACTAAGCTCTAAAACATGTGAACTGAATTCTAATATCAGGTATTGGCTGTGTGTGTTAATATGCTGAAATTATTCCAGCACATCAGTGAGACTACTAAACAGAACTTGCATGCTGTTTGGGAGTGTTGTGCTTATTGGATGAATACAGGTATGTTGAACAGTTGTGTTTTCTTTTTAGTTAAGTTGACCTAAGAGGTGATGCCTGTTTTCAGGTGGTGGGCAATGGACTGGCTAAAGAGTTAGTAGGGATCTTACCTAATAAATGACACTGGTTAAACTGTTCATTCTGGTTCATGCTGCAGAAAGGTCAGGTAGACCTAGTTGTCTTTCATGTTTTGGGTCAGATAAAATTGACATAAATGTGATATGAGCCAAGCCGACCCCTTCCTTACCTTCTTTTGGTGGTTCAAGGAGAGTTAACAGAATTGTGTATCCCTCTACAGTTTGATGGATACTTACCTCTTATTGGAAGTCTAAATAGGACACTCCAAAGACATTCTCTTGTCTAGTGCTGGCAGTACCAAGGACCACCACTGCAAACGGGATGTGGTGTGGCAAGGCGAGGTTTAATGTGCGAGTGGAATGAAAACAGGTTATTAAGCATGTTGCAAAATCTTTCTGGGCTATTGAAAACTTGGACAAAAGTGCAAAATTCCAGAAGAAAATGGTATTGGAAAGAACTGTAAGGAAACTCTTAAAAATATTAACTATCTTAGGAAGTGAAATAAAAAATTATAGAGGGGTCTACTGATCTATTGCTTTACTGATTTGTTGATGAGCTGCTCCTCTGTGTATTTTCAGACAACATAAAACAACCAGAAATGTGCAACAAACCATGGAATTTCCAGGGCAGAAAAAGTCTCTCACCATGGGATTGCAGTGTTTTCAACAGCAACAAGAATTCCAACATAGATTCTAAATGAATTTTTGAAAACTTAAAAAAAATTAAACAGGAAAGAAAATATAATTATTGTGGGAAAGCTGCTCTTCACAGCTCTTAGGATACTGCTATTGTAAAGAAATGGTAGAAGGACAGCACCACCAGCTCTAGACGACCCATTTCCACATAAAGGCTTAAGAAGTGGCATAGTGGGAGGGAGCATGGAGAGAGCAAAGCTCTCAGGCAGAAAAACCCCTGGAAGGCCATTTCAACCTCTGGCTCTCTTAAGTCATATGTTAAGAGCAAAATGGCTCTTGCCCAGCTTCCTGACAGGCAAATTGCCTTTTCTACTTCCACAGCTCTGCCAAGTGGAGCTGTGTCATTCTTGGTGACAAAACTTCAAATTTTTAAGTTGTAATAATAGATGAGGAGCATAGTGCTTTAGGAATGGCAGGGCTATGTGTGGGTATTGTGCTTTTAAGGTCTGGAATATTGTGTACAGCAGACTTCAAGACACATGTCCATTGGCAATCAGTTGCAGCTGAACCAGGACTGGAGACAAAACCGAAGATAAAGTGAGGACAGACATAGTTTGTAAACAACTACTGTGAAAATTAAGTCAGTTGTTGCCATTACTTTATGTTTCTTCTTGTTAGTTTGATGCTATTAGAGCTAATGTGAAGGGCATATCTGATTATTTGGAAGTGTGGAGTCACATAACTCTCTAATCCAAAAAAGGCTCTGTTTGACTGTAGGGCCTGGATTGGAGCTTAATGGAAAAAAAAAATCGCTGCTAAGCATGATAGCCAACTGTGACAAGCTGAATGTAGCAAGGCAAAAAGGGTAACAAATGAACAAATTCCAGCCCAATGCATGTATCTGGTGACATACTGCGTCTTGTTTCTAGACCAAGAGAGTAAGTACTTGAGTGCGTCAAAGTTGCAGCCTTGTTAGGGACAGATCATTAACTTCTTATTGTGAGGTTTATATTTACTTTATTGCCCATCAAGGAAGAGGATCAGTTTTAATGGTTTACTTTCAGATATTAATGGAACCAAATGGGTTTTAGACTACTGTTTAGTCAGTGTCAGCTTACTGGGATATTATCAAAGTTGTCCTACATGGTACATGTTGGTAAACTCCAAGTGCTCCAAATGTCACCTTCTAGTTCTGCCTTAAACATGCTGATCAGAAGAGAAATTAACTAGATATCAGCAAAAATGATGATCTAAATGTGACTAACTGTGACAATTTTAGAGAAGCTAAGGTCATGGCTATGATGGAAGCAAAAAAAAAAGCTTTTATGCCAGTTGTGGTGAGCTGCTTTACTTTTTATGAGCAGAAAAGGAGCTCATTTCAGGATCTGGAGCATCATCACACATGTATCATATCCCTTTTAAGGTCATCAAAATTTTTGGTACATTAAAAACCACATTTTTGCTATCACAAAAACAACAGTGAATTTCCAAGATTATTTTTTGATACGAATTGAAACTATTGTGGTATATTAAGTACATGGCTCTGCAGGCACTTCTGTAGACTTGTCCTACCACAGTGCTAGATAGTGGTATCTGTAGGCCATCTAAAGTCGAATTTTGCAGTCAAGATTTTATAGAATAAATACAACTATTAGTTAGCAGTATGGGAAGGATGAAGACCCCAGGGTAATTTATGTTTTGTTTTGGGACTCATTGCATAAATTCCTTTGCAGTGGAGTCCCTGCATGGATCACTTTTTGTACCCATTCTGTGTAATTCCAATTGCTGCTCCAGAAGCATATGGTAACATACCTGGTAGCTTGTATAAATAACCTGGGTATACTTGGACTTGACAAGTGACATTAAAAATCTTTGCTCAGGTACAAAACAACATGCCCAAAGGCATAGGGATAGCCCATGGAACAACAGGGATAAACCTCAAATCATAACTAAATATGTTCTTTCTTGCTGCTGTGTTACCTTATCTCTGCATGCAAAAATCCTTGGATTGGCCCCTTGTTTTAAAATGTGAAATGATAAAGAAAAGCTGATTGTTAAAAGAAAAGTTGTTTCATTAATGCTTCAAAATTTGCAGACATTGAGGATTTGGTCTGTATTAGGTGGCTACTTTTTATTTATGCCTGTTACATTGACCATTGATCCACTTTTTTCTTTATTTGAAGACAAAAGAATTATGAGGTTTGGTCATGAAGTCTGTCCTAGTTTCTTTCATTACAGGCAGTAGAAGGTAACAGTAGTGTGGCCCAGAGTTCAAATATTCCTTGTTCCTAGCATCTTAGTTCCACTCTAATTGTACAATCTTGCAAGTCCCTATTTCCAAGACTAAACTCAATCTGTTTCTAGTTCTTCACTCACTGACCATGTGCTACAGAGCTCATGGAACTTTCTGAGCATCCTTCATGGTATCGAAAAGGAAGATGAAATTCTGTGGTAGTGGTGATGGTGAGAAGGCAGTGTAGTATCCTTTCCAGCTTTGTATATGAAGAAGGCCATGTCTGCAAATAGGAAAAGTCACAAAATTGTACAGTCAGAGCACCCAAACGCCTTCTAACCTGAATGCTAAAATAGTGCTATTCGCTATGTAGGGTCATAACCGGCAAATCTGTGAGGCTTGGCAGGTCCCTGCTTCTCTGTAATGATGACAGTAATGGTTCACTAGAGGATGCCTTAGGCCCCACTCCTCTGACCAGAGGTTCTCACCAGTCTTTGTTTTTCATAGTTGCTTACCTCAGTGAGCTGCAGTGTTGCCAAGGTCAAGTGTTCTGGATGCCCACGCGTCACAAGGCTTGATTCAGACAAACCAGCTTAAATTAGTAATTTTTAATTCAGTTATCTTTCTTTCCTTCTTTTTAGTTTCTGAGATGGCAATCATGTTTCAACTCTTTCTGCAGAAAATTGATATTTTCAAGTAATTTTGTAAAAATTAAAGTGGAGACTTTGATATGATATCAGGATTCCAGTACCTAGCATTTTAAGAATATCTATGTCTTTGACGGAAACACTGGATTTTCCAACCAGGAAATTTAGGCCTGCAAAGTGTGGGGCTATGCTGTTCCTAAAAGGTGTGAAAGCACAATAGCAAAAGCAGCCTACTTTGTGGAAATGTGACTGTCAGAGAAAGATACTTTTCTTCATGTTCATTTACAGAAACTCAAAAGCTTTTGATGGAGGAGCAGGGGAGAGAGAAGGGAAGG
Organism: Drymodes brunneopygia; assembly: GCA_013400955.1. Lineage (NCBI taxonomy): Eukaryota > Metazoa > Chordata > Aves > Passeriformes > Petroicidae > Drymodes > Drymodes brunneopygia. The sequence continues at coordinate 96,352 of VZTZ01000692.1, forward strand.
GATAGCATGGGGGTAAATAATGGAATAATTAGAAACTCTAGAGAGGACTGAAAAGTAAAGAAATCAAACTTGTGCTATTAGATTACAATTGGTGTTCATGGTACTTTAGCCGAGAAAAAAAAATTTAAAAGGGTTCTTAGCAGCAAATACATATAAGAGAGGTTTTGAGTAACAATTGAAAAGCTGAAAGTGTAATATTTTAAAACAATATTCACTACTCCAAGCTGACTTATAGATACAAAGAATTCACAAAATAAGAGAGACCTCTTGAGGACTAAGAATGAATTCCAATAGCTTGGTTCTTCTTAGATGTCTTTTATGCATGTGTAGCTTACCTATTGATAAAATAAAAGGGAAAGAGAATAAAGAAAACCATACCTGGGAAGGTCTAAGTCCAAATTGATTTCACATCCATTAGGTGGAAAGAAAGTCTATAGCCCAGTTAGTGCTTTACCCACAAAATTTTGAAGCATTCTTTAGTAGCCCACTACTAGTAAAACACAAATCCTTGAAAGAATTCATTCTGAAGTATCTCAAAGATGAAGACATAACAAATGTAGACAGTGAGAGAGTAATTTAAGCATCAGATTCTGTATGCTATTTGGCTCAAACCACAATATCCCAAAATTCAATAGTGCAAGTGAAGTAACTGACTCTTTTGAGGAAAATAACAGCATACCAACAGTGTAACTTGCAGCGTCTGGAACCACTTAAAAATGAAATAAATATACTTTTTTTATCCTGTCTTGTTTAAAGATACATATAATTTTTAAGATCTTCTTTAAACCTCCTAAAAACTTTGTTTTATCCTGCAAGAGGACATTAGCAGGTAATTCTTGTCTTATTCTAGCATAATACGAGAGTACAGTATGAGACCGTTGATTCTATTGAACTTATTAAGGAAAAAAAAAAAAGAAAAAAAGGAAATAGAAAATCTCCAAAATGTACTTGGAGCTTCTCAGAATTCAAATCATATTGTTTTCACGGAAAAAGGAGATTACATTCTGGACAAGTTTCAACCCCAAATTAAAAAAAGTAACAGCTTGACATATATCAGATAAATTATGCCTGAATGTAGGGACAGAAACTAGATAGTAGGGATTTATTTGCAATTACTTTTCTGTCTTTATAGTTTTAATATTCTGTTTAAAGTGATAGAATGTTTGTGATTCATTTACAGCAATGTTCTTTCAGATGTAGAAGCAAGATTATCTTCAAATCTGGTCTCTCTTTTTGGAGTGCTCCTGTTCAGACAAGATGCACATGTAGAGGTGATTCATGTTACTAGAGCAGGACCTACTACTTTCTCAGTTATGTGGTAATTATACATGGCCTTATATTTAAGTCATACTTTTCCACAATAATTCCTTTTTTATGATGTAAATATATTTTCTCTTATATGTCTCTTTATTTGTCAGAGGAAAAGAGACATCATTCAGCATTTTCTTTTGTTTTAATATCTTAGAATCAGTCAAGTTTTCATGTTCCACAGGCAGCAAATTAAGGCTGAGAAAGATTTGTAGGGGGAGATTTGAAGGCCCAGGGACAAAGACAGAGAAAAGGATAGCATTTAGGGGTTTCATGCTTCTTAAATTGCTCCTGCAGGAAAAGAGTGGTGTTAACGGCAGGCTGTACCCCTGTATTTGGACAAGGACAATTAGCACTGCAATGAGGCAAAGCACACTGCCTGTTCCTGCCGCTGCTCAGGCTTGTCCTTTCAGCATAACCCTCTAGTGGAACTGGTTGGGATTTCAGTCGCTTGTGGAAATGTCTCCAGTGTTCCCCGAGCAATGTGGCACCAGGGATGCTGTCCCATGAGACCGCTCTGATAGCCTTTGAGCTCTGGCACTCTGAAAGGCTTTCCAGAAAGAAGATGCTTAACATGCAGCAGTTCATCATGTGTACTGTCCTGTCCCGCGTCCTGCCTCAGCCCAGCTAACTCCTGTCACACAACAGGCTGGTTGGTCTGCATTCCCTCATGAAGCCTCGCCTGCCTTAATGAGATTGGTTTCTGAGATTGGTGGCCATTTTCCTTTTGTGGAGACAGCAGAAAATAGCAAGTGTTCATTCAACTGAATTCCTTGTAAATAAGTAAATAAGAGTCACCTGCAGATATCCCAAGAAGAAGGAAAAATGAGAATTCTACTGGATTTTTTTAGGGAGATGTGTGGCAGGTCATTTTCCTGACAATTCAGATTGTCAGTAGGTACTTCTTTTGATTCCCTTCTCCACAAATTTTACTGAATCCCATTTTCACACTATGATGACACCTCGTGTTGTTCATGGTCTGCCTTCCTTTCCCCAGGTATCTGCTCTAAGGAAAGCTGGAATTTGATGTACACAGATCAGTTGCTTTTCAGGAAATAATTGTTACCTCTGACCGGACATGTTAGCTACTACCAGAGTTAAAGGGTTTATTCATCCCATTAGAAATAGTTGGGAAACAAAGAAAGGAGTTTTGTTTCTCCTGAGCCTCAGGCAGTTAAGTGTTTTGCAAGAAAACCTTCAGGAATCCACTGCTAAGCAATAAGGTGTTGGATATAAATGGACTAACATTGTATACATGTCAATTTGCAAAGAAGACAGATGGATTTGAGGTTAAAATAGAACATAACAGTTGGAAAATCCCTACTGGTCTTTCTTGTGTCATTCTAAGAAAGTAGTTTGATTTGTTTTGTTCTAGGTCACTGTAAATTTACGGTAATGATAATATACATTCATATCGTAATTAGAGCATAATTATGAATTAAATATTTGGTCCTGGGCTATTTTGACGCACTGCTGTCTAATACAGAATGTGCACCAGGTAGCTGCAGGGAAAATGCACCCAGTGACACTGGGATTGTGTGTGTGATAAGCCAGGCGAGGGAGGCTGTGCCTGTGTGCTGTGCTGGTGGTGGAAAGGGAGCCTGCCGCTGTGGAGAGGGGGAGCGTGCTGTCACGTCCCGGTGCCATCCGGCGGCACATCCATGGCACCGCGTGCTGAAAGACTGCACTAACAACTTCTGCCTTGCCACTGTTTTCCTCCGCTGTTTGCCAACAGTGGGGCAGAAGAGAATTGGAGAAGTATGAGTATCTGTGTAGGTGAGGGTCCAAACCAAGCAGGGGGGGGTAGGGATTAGCTTTTCTTTTCAGCCCTGAAGTCGACATAGACTGTGGCTATGGTAGAAGCAGCTGCTCCTCTGCTGTTGATACTTTTATTCCTGGACACGTCAGTGCTAGGTTGTTCCAAAAACACTGGTTGTTTTCTATCCCAAGCTGCTGATGCCCACAGCTCTTTTCCCTCTCCCTGTGAGATACTCATTCCAAAGTTGTTCAGGGTTTTGCTTCTCAGTCTAATTTAAATCAGTGTTTTTAGATTTCAAGGAATCCTTGCAAAGTAGCTATGCAATTTCTTCTTATTATTCAGGGATGTAGAATTACAGACTAGGAGTACCTGTGCTCTTATTTGTAGAGGTGTAACAATGATGCTTCTATCATAAGTCACCCATTGGGTCAGCAATTAAGAAAATGCAAGAAACTTGGTCAATGAACAGACTTTACAGATGCAATGCACAGCCAGGCATGACAGTTATAATTAACATTTCAGTGTGACCTAGCCACCTATATATTTCATTATGCAGAACTTGTAAAAGGCCTTGTGGAGGCACCATCTGCTGATTCCCAATAAAACTACAAATGCTGTGGCAAGTTTCCGCTGCTGGTTCTGTGTTGAAATGGGTTGAGTGCTAAGTACTAAGCTTCTAGCTTGGATCCAGATTTGAATTGAAATGAGTTTTTTATGTTGCTCTGTATTTCATGGAGTGCTTTTCTTTCCTATAAAAATTAGTGGAGAAAAGCTGCTACAACCTGAACTTCTCTGTACTTTCCAGATCATCTTATATAACCTATCTGATACTTTTAATAATGACTCTTTGTGATATTTATGAACACCCTAGGAGACTCCACTTCCTGATTTCTTACATGAGAATTATCCAAAAACAAACCACCTAGATCTAGTCCAGGGCCAAGATGCAGTATGCCAGCTGACTACACTAGAGTCAAAAAGCAGTGACTCATTTACAGACCTTTTCTCCATAGTCATTAATAAACCAAAGGAAAAAAGATTGTCAAGAAAATAGTTGTTGAATGGATTTTCATAATTCTTTCTATGTAGAATGACATGGAATACATTAAACCCAGAAAACAGTGGAGGAGATGTGATATTTTCCTAAACTGAATCATATTTGAGAAGAACCAGGGCATCTTGACTGCATTATCAGATTTCTTTTTATGTATGAACAACTCTACTTCATCTTACAGGATTTCATCTGAAGAGCTCAAGAGAGCAACATGCATTGTGCTTCAAAGTTAATGAGAATACCCTTAAGTAGTGGTGAGAGCCACTTCAAAACACTGCAGAATAATTTTACAGGATAGGCAAAACATGACTGTCTTCCTCAGACTAGTTGTATAAATAAAGTTTGTGGGACTATTCATGGGAGTAGAGTGAGAAATATTTGACCCATGATCTTACATATCAAATATCTTTATGTATTATTAACAAACTATAAAGCTGGACATAAAAATGTGACTTGTTAATGCCAAACTTATGTCATGTGGAACAGGAAGAGAAAGAACAGAGTCTTTCCTATATGGTTTGACAAGACCTTTTTCAATAAACTTGTAAGCGGCCCATGGCCATAGGTGCAAATTATAAATTAACTTGGAGGCAGGTGTTTCCGTGGCTGTAGGGAAACTTGTGCCAACATGTATTCACAGACTGTGTCCACAATATCCACATCCTAAAAGTATGTGCCAGTGCTTGCAATAGACAGCAAATGGAAGCAAACTTGTGATGCTGGAATAAATTTTCTATCCACTGAAACTAAAACTGGAACCATAAATACTATAGCTGGAAGATTATATTTGATCTCTGCCACCATTAAGATTCCTATCTCAGATGTTCTGCTTCTAATAGTCCTGTTTCGATATGTAAAAGCATAAAAGGTAGTGTTTTTTCTCCCCTCTCTTTTTGTTCCTCTCTCTGTCTTTCATACACGTGAAGATAAAGGTTAAAAGAAGGGGGAAAAAATCCAGTTCTTTGACTAGCATACAGAAATTATGATTCTGACTGGTCTGGTGCCTGCAGTAGAATATCTCTGACAGATATCAGCTCTACCAGAAGTTTCTAAAAGGGATCAAGAAGCCCCAGAGCAGACAAATACGGAATAATGTGACCACAGAGAAGATTGTCCACTGAGGCAGTCAGTCAGTGATCAGCCTTGTGTCTGAACTATGCATCGATGCTCTGGCTCTTACAGAGGGATCTGCCTGCCACATGTAACTGTGGTGGCTTTGACTTGTCACAGAGCCTAAGCCTTTTGAATCCTCCTAAAGCCTTTGCCTCATTTTTTACCTTGTAGTAATGAGTTTAACACTTAAATAAGCAGGTCTTTTCATCACTCCTAAAAATAACTCCTATTTTCGATGGAAATGTGAATTAGAAACGTAATCTGGGACCACTGCCATTTAGATTCTTATCTCTGATCATTTCCAGTATTGAATTCTCCAGAAAGAAGTGTGGAGAAAGCTATGATGTATGGCACAAAGTGTTCGGAGTATTAGTTGGAAACATTTGCAGCTCTGTGCTTTGGTGGTGCTTGTTTGTCACTGTGAGCTGCCCAGTGTGGCTGCGTGCCAAGGCAGGGTGGAGGTGATGGAGGGGGAAGCAGGGGGATCTTCAGCCCCACTTTCTGCACCAGCAGACAGGGACTGCAAAGTCCGAAGGGCTCCAGTGGCAAGGGAAAAAGTCCCTTCCAAAGACAGCAGTGCTGCTCTCCTTGCCCACCCATGTTCATGTCAGAGTGGTGTCTGAAGCTGGCAGGAGGCTGGGCTGCAGCAGGGTTGGGTGAGCCACCTGTGGGAGGGCAACTTGCTCTCAGGTCTGCTGCCTTCCTGGGCAAGCAGAGGTTGCTTCCCAGAGATGTATGAGCCACTGAAAAGCCACACTTAGGGCTATGTTATAGAAGTATTTCCTCTTGAAATGGGTTGCCTTTTAAATATGGTGGTCTCCTTGTTGTTTTATGAGGACAAAGGGTAAATAAGATTATTTTATTTGTTATGAAATTGCCTAGTGACCATCTGTGAGCCTCATTATGGCAGCCATGGTTCCAATTTAGAGTAATAGATATCTTCTAATGCTCATATCGCAACATCTAAATAGACCAGACAGATGAAGGGTAAGAAAAGTGGCAGAAAATGCAAGCAAATGAAGCAAATGGGAGTATTCAATTTACACCCTTAATAATATTTTATTTTATCATGTATGCTTGCACTGTGACTGCTGGTTTTATTTATTTCCAGGCTAAATAATCCTAACATTTTAAGGCAATAGAATCCTTCTCATGGCTGCAACATTCTTATCAGTTGTCTCCAGTCACTTTCTATTTCTATTAAATGCTTCATTAGGTGGAGTAATCATAACAAAACACAATATGCAACGTGAAGACATACCACTTGTTTGCATTAAAACATTCAGATATTTTCAGTAATATTCCTTATTACTTGCTGACCAAGGCAGTTGGAACAGATGTTTCCCCTGAGCTGTACACAATGACATGTAGCTGTTTTTCTTGAGTGTATGAGCAATGCAGAAGTGGTTCAAATTATGCTTGCCATTGTGTATTGCTTCCTGAATTAGTGTAGCAATTTTATTTATTGTCTGCTCATGCTCTGTGAAAAAACCTCATGTTTTCCACAATGGGCTATGTTAATGGGGATGGTGGAAGGCTTCCCCTCTCTGAGACTGCAAAAATGGTGCCTTTTAAATGAATATTTTGTTATTCTAATAGATATTGTTATTATTATAAGA
>VZTZ01000692.1:109342-121559 GCA_013400955.1 Drymodes brunneopygia
TAACAGTTTTATATCTGTATAAATGTAGGTAGGAAATGTTTGTAACATAAAGATGTATGGCCACTTTTTACATTACTGAATGGATTGTATGCCAGCAGTGTGTTAGGCGTATTATACCTCAGTTTGACTGACTGTGGTGTTTATTTCTTTTTAGAGTCATCAGAGAGTTACAAAAAACCATCTTCTGAAAGCCATTGAGGACTACTTTGTCATCAGACCAGTTGGATCTCATTTGGACTGCTTGTCATCAACTCTCGGCAATAGTTTATTTTGTTGTCACAAGCATAGGCAACCTTTTCTGAGGTTTGGCTTTTAGCTGATTGTGTAGGATTCTCTGTTAATCTAGTAGAGGATTGTGAGAGTGCTGATCTGAATGGGTAAGCAAATAAAGATTTGTATTGGGGGGAACATCAAAAGTTAAGGACATGCTAGACAAAATTCTGCAAAACTTTCAAATGTTATTCTATGGAACATCTCAAATCACAAGTCAGCATTAAAAAAAAATCACCCCACAAAACATTGTCTTATTCTGAATTTAGTTCCACTGAAACACAAGATACTGTTTGTACAGCAAATTGAAAGTGCTGTGGAGCTGGCTGGTGGGAGCTGTGCAATCATATATACTGATGCCTTTTTCCATCAATACATCATCTTATAACATCTTTAAATTTGCTTTCACAGCTCTTTTGAGTAACACAATTTTAAGTAAATCCATGTGGATTCACATTGAAAAAAAATGCCTGGAGTCCTGAATATATTGTTTCCTGTTTCAGAAAGAGGACTTCCTTCTCTAAGCACAAACAGTATTTCTGTATTTTAAATCACGTACCTCACTTCCTGGTCAGACATGGCCAACCTGCCAAATGAATAGTGGAAATAGGCACTTTTTATTTAAGACAGCAGCTACTGTCTACTTGTCATCCATTTCCTGGGCACGTGCAAGGCCCGACAGTGCTCAGTGTTGTCCCAAAATTTTATTTTCTTGTCTGTTTGTATTGTCTTGATTACCTGTCCCTACAGTGAATACTAAGATTATCTTCATCAAAAAATAAGTGTTCAGAGATTGTAGGAACCAGTGATTCTCCATAGTGCAAAATACCACATTACATAAGGAACTCTACATGAAAAACCACACATTGTTAGGTAGGAGAAGGCAAAAGAAGTGTTTGGGCACATGAGAAGAAAAAGGTGTTTAAAAATCCGTCCATAGACAGATAATTCTCACTGCAGCCTTGACTGACTCTGGAGTCTCAGACAGTGCTCACCACCAGACAGGATCTCCACCAAGTGTGGCTTGGCCCAAGAGGAATACTGTAGTCCATACAAGTTGCAACACCAGGAATAGGAGGGCCATCTAAACCAGATCAAGGGCAGTGACAAGTGCTTTTTAGTGATGCTAAATAGCTCTGAGACCTGGATGTGTTCAGCTATTAGTACTGTCTTCCATCTTTTTCCTTTGTTCTTCAAACGCTTTATTTTCCCTGAATGCATCCAATCACAAATGTCAAACCACCTCTTTGTGGTCTATTCCCAACCTACTTTAAAGGTGAGGAAAGGCTAACTTCCTCATTTATCTGATTGGAACAGAATGTGTGGGAGCAATGGAAAAAATGGGTGGATACAGGTTATGTTCTATCCAATACCACTGTTAATATCACTTCAGAGACACAACTTCTCTACAGGAAACAATTTTCTACTGTTTAATTTTCAGTTGCAAAATCTTCTGAAAACTCCAGCAAAAAATCTCTATTACAAATAATTTAATGCGTAAATCATAATATTATGAAATTCTGTGTTTGAAATACACCAGTTGTTTGGGGACATCTGTTTAGAAACACCTTTTGTCTTTAAATTTCAATGATTTTGTCAAACACGTGTCTTTAACTGCTGTATTATCTTCAGAAGTTTTTGTTTTTCCTTGTCTATGTTTTCAGTGAGGGAGGGCAGGAAGTCAGAATGATTCATACCATTTTGGGATCTGCTGCTTTTCCTGACAGCATTGATTACAAAGTTGAGGCCACTTGTTAGCAAGAACAACACAGAGGATGTTTTCAGATCTATCCTCTTATTAGTCACTTCTTAGTTCTTATAAATAATCTGCGCAAGTACATCCTTAATACGTCATTTGCACTTTAATGAATAGAGTGCAGCAGGGGCACTCAGCTTTGAGAAATGTAGCCCAGAAATTTTTATGTGTGTTTTCTCACCATTGTGGCCCTTTTTATTTCCATTCTATTTAATTTGTCTGAGGCAATAGTTTTGAATTTTAGAGCCGTGATTCCAAACACTTATTTTTTTGTAGCTATTTTAAAATATATTTCCACCCCCCAAAAAGGGCTTATTCAGAGAAGTAGGCTTTTAAAAATCAGGAAACATGTATAAAAAGAAAACTATTAAACAATGTGTGTCTGGGTTTCCATTGATATTTTTACTGCAATTATAGAAAATGTTGGTATTTTAATGAGGTTTTTTCCATCCATTTGCTTCTTCAGCTTGACTTTTTCAGTAAAGATATAAATCCTGCATTTATGACATCACATTTTTTTTGCCAAGGAATGTAATGCACTATCACAAACACATTGATATGATTAAATGACAATTTCAAATCAGACAATAAAATACATTCCAACTGAGAAAACATGCCTTTAAATCAAGAATATATAAAGGAGAAATATATCATTCTTCGCAAGTGCTGAGTACCAGTGTGATGTTACACAGACATAGAATGAGGCATTTTTTAACTTTACAGAGCTCCCAACCTGATGCAGACAGAGGCATCACAAAGGACACTTGTAATATGCCTGTCAGGGATGTATATTGGAGCCAGTGGTGAGACTGACAGTTGTTGCAGGTGTGTTGGAAGAAGGGGCTGGTGAAAATAGACAAAAGGGATTTTGGAGACCCACAGGACTTAGCGCATAGAGACTCTATGCACTTCAGAGACAAGATGAGCTAAGATAAAATAGGGTGAGTTCATATTTACAAAGCTGCTCCTTCAACATGAGCAGGCGACTGGATTATGGAATGTACTTCAAGGGAGCTGGAGAGTGCAGCAAAGCAATTGGAGGAGTCTGGGCAGGGCAGAAAGCACAGAGGGAGAATCAGTGGATATTAGTGTAGGGGTGTAACCACAGCTCTATTGTGCAAATTTCGAAGGGCTGACTGTGCCCTGGCAGAGAAGGGATAGTGAGGAACTCAAAGGGATGAACACTGTTTTCATGAATAGTGAGAATAGGAACTGAGTCTGAGCAAATGAGAACAAAGAGAAAGAGGCTAAGGGAAAATATTGTGGAAGTAGGTATAATGAGTGACTAAGGATTTTTGTGGTAAAAATGAGAAGCAAAGTATAAACACTGGGAGAACACAAAAGAAAAACAACAGGATTTTCCAGGAGTTTGCCTATGAAGAGGTTTCAGGTAGAGACAGAGAGAACATGAAAACTCTAATTCAGTTACAAACAGAGCTACAAATCTATAAGGTTACTGAAGGCTTGGAATCCTCTGGGAATGCAAAAGAGAGGAAAAATGCTAAGTGTGAAAACAATGTATGGAAAACAGACAGGCTGTGTTTAGATGGTAACCAGGAAATAATCAGGGAGGTATCACTGTGGTAATGGAGAAAAATTGAAATGCTGGAAAACTAGGGAAGGAGATACCTGAATATCAGGAAGAGGATCTGTGGATCCAGCCACCCTCCCATGGACAGACCCTGATGTCTGTACTGTCTTCTGTGCTGTGCTTTTTCTGTTGTAGTGAGTCCTGCAATTCCCTTGGGGAACAGAATTCTGAACTAATGAGTTAAAAATCTGCTGAGGACCGACATAACTGAAAATAGAAAATGTCAGGACAGTACTGTACATATACACTGCACACACATACACATGCCAGGGAATTGGTTCTTTCTTCCCTTCTTTTCCTAAGTAGGTTATAACTAGGTTTTCTGTGTGGCAGACATTTTCCACCTTGGTGCCAGGCAACTTTCATTAGTGCAGAATGATGAAAATATTAGCTAACAATTTTCAAGCAGACAACCCAGAAATGTGTAGCTATTTAGCGTGAATAAACCAGGCTATTCCTGATTAAAACATCTGACTTGGTACAAAGCACACAGCCCACTTTATAGTGCAGCCTTTCTCTAGATTCACAGGGCAGTGGCACTGCCATGGACATATAGAGGCAACTTCTTGCTGCTGTGAGCTATTGATTCACAGACTTTAGCTGAAGCTGTGGTAAGTCAAAACAGCAAGTAATCAGATCTGCCCTACCTATCCATTTATGGATTTCTCTGGTGGGACACTGTATGTGCCGCCTCCAACTCAGAGCTCTTGCTGTGGGCTTAGCACAAACAGTGTTCAGTTCTTGTAATGCAGCCGCAAAGAGTTAGCCTAGAAACTTACTGGAAAAGAATCACAAAATTAACTTGCCTTAAAATTAACTGTCCTTTCCCCCAAGGACAGGAATACATGTAAAAGATGTATGTGCTTTATCAATAAAAAAATGCAGACATAAAATTTTGTAGGGCCATTGAGACACCTCTGTAATAACTTTTTTTTTTTTAAAAAAAGCATTCATTGTACTTGATCTCATGTTAGCGACACATTCAAATGCTGGCACAGATTATTATTAATTCCTTTGGTGTTTTTGTAACAATGTAAACCATGATGAATTAATTTGGTACCAATATGGATGTCATAAGTACTTTATCAGATTTCCAACTCAATTCATGACTAATTACCTTACCATTATTTTAAGGAGTTACCCAGATGTGCTTATGATAGAATTAAGGTAAACAATGACTGATGCTCAGACGTTATGATTAGAGCAGCTCTACACAATTTGACAAAACCTCGTGTGCCTTTCAATATAAAGCACCTGCCAAGCCACATGTGCACCAGATTTCTCAAATTCCTTGTGACTCATTAATACAGATGTAGACCATATTTTAAAAGTCAATGTGTAGAATGGAGACTTTTTTCAAAAGGCAGGCAAGTTTTCTCTTCAAAACCCACAAACTCTGTAACTGAAATTTTTAGTGACCAACTTGTCTGCTAGTTAAAATACTGTTGTCACGTGGTCTACAGTTTTTTAACTCCCAATTCATTATACTATGCCCACCTAGAAATAGCATGCCTAAAAGTGTATTTTCACAAAATGGTACAATTTAGGTTTGAGAAAGACTTTTTAACCGCACATGTTCTAACTTCTTGCTTTTATCTGGTTGTTTCCTACTTCAAGGTAAGTAGGTTTTAGTAGGGTTTTTTCACTATTTCTGAAAACCTTCGAGGAACATAACCACTTCTCCAGGGGAACTATTCCAAAATCTAATATGTCAAAATGCCAGTACATAATTCAACCTAATTACTGCATATTTGGTGTTTACGTCTTTGGATATTTGAAGCCATTTACCATCGCTGTTCTGCTTCTTATTTCTGCAGACAAGTGGGTGGGGGATTTGAATAAATTATTGAATAAATACCTGAGAACTTGGTTTGCAAACTATCTGGGGGATACCTGATGCCTTTAGATAGCTACATATTTGGGTTCTCTGACAGAAGAATGTTGGGGCAGTAAGGGAGTGGAATGGCTGGTTTGCTACATTTGAAAGAGTGTATCCAGTTAATTTAAGATTGAAAAGGACAAAAAGCGTCTTTGTTTACTTTGGCCTTTGGTCTTAGATTTCAAAGGTGCAGAAGTGTACATATTGCAGACTAACTTGAAAGGACTGACGCAGCCATCTAGAAACCTGGCCATCATTTTCATTTTGAGCTGTATTGCAGCTTCTGTTATGAGTCAGAGATGAGGAATTAAGCAATGAATTTAAGAAATAGAAGTGAGATAAGAAAAAGTTCCTCTTGTTAATAGAGACTGTGGTACTGATCAATAATCTGTGGGACCTCATGGTGATCCAGATTACATTCATATTTCAACATGTACTATTTTTACTTACAAAATTAGATTAATTTAATTTGTTGTTCCAAAAGTCTTTAGGTACGTATTTTATCTGTGCTCATAATGCCCATAAGCCACTTTTCCTCTATGAGTACATCATCTACAGAACCACAGAATTACATAATTTTTTGGCATAATGTTGATGAAGTGTGAAGGGTTGTGAGTACTGAGTACTACAAACAAAACTGATATTTACTTCTGTGTTCTATTTTATTCTTTTAGTAATACTAGGACTTACGTGGCACTCATACCAAAATTTCAGTTTGGCCTGTGTCCTTTCATGCTTTGAAAACCCTTTGTCTGCACTTTTAAAGGCTTAAAAATTTAGAAAAACAAGTCACAACTTAATTAAAGTTAATAGGATTTTTTACATATGATATGTTTTGATTTCTTTCTTAGGCCATTTTTTTCTTTTTCTCTTTCTCAGTTTTTACACAGGCAAACTGAAGTAAGCAGTGCTTCATGTGTCCCTTCCTGTTAAAGTGCTGCTGCAGCATCTAGAGTTTACTGAATGAAGTTGGTAAAGATTTATGAAGACTTAAGTGATCCATAAGTTAATTCTTCATATTTTAGCTTTTAAGTGGAACAGTTTTGCTTATTAGATGTAAAAATGCTATTAATACTTTGAAAATGCAGCAATTTTCAAATTATTGTGTTACTATACCATAGGAAGGCAATTGTAGTTCAGTGTTGCTACACCATTTTCATGAACCATGAGTCTGCTACCAAAACTATTTCTAGACAATGATCCTTTCAGCAAATTGTCCCCCAAACCAGACAGACAGTAGGCAGATTGGAAACAGGAATCTAAAACCAACAATGTTGTACCAATCCATCAAACTGGACTCTAATTTATAAGAAGTCTTGTGACCTAGAAAGAACTTTGCTCTAAAGACCTACAACCAAATATCCTGAAAAACAAAATCCTTCTTCATTGTGAGTGCTGGCAGTAAGTAATTGACAGTTTATTTTTCATTTACTAATTTATGTCTATTTTATTCAACCACTCAGTGTTAAAAGATAAGGAAATTCTGTAATGGATAGTATTAGAGTCTATGCTTGGACTTAATTGTTAAAATGGGGTTTGAGGTCTAGAATATTGCCTGCTTGTGGTTGTCCACCTGTACTCCCCCATCTCCTCATGATTGTGATGTCCACTTGGCCTATGGACATCTGAGCAATTGTAGTCCCTGGGTATGCAATATTTGAAGCACTAATGGGATCTGGCTATATGCTTGCTACTGCTCTTCTGAGCAGGATTACACAAACCTAACACCCTGGGTTTTTACACTGCCTGTGCTGCCTCAGGGGACCAGGCCAGGTGGCCAGGTTTTATAGTTCCTTTACATGATGTTGTATCTCTCTCCTCAGTCATTTTCTTAGTCAGTCCCCACATTGTAATAAGAAAGTGCTGTAAACTTCTTTAAATTTAGAGACTATACATTTCTGAATAATACAAATGGTCCTAATGCCATTTTTCCATTCCAGCAGTTCCCACTGCAGCTGTTCCTTAGCTTGTAATCAAGGTTTGGAAGGGTTAGGATATATTTTGTGCCCTGATGGAATGTGGTGCTAATAAACCACCAAGGAATGGGATGTGCTGGTACTTGCCCCACTCCTGTTGTTTTAAATGCTACCCAGCTTTTGAGACCATTCACTCTCCCATCCAGGTCAGAGTTGGTCTTGGAAAAATTTGTTGATCCCTTGACACTTGAAAATCCTGATTAGTTGGAATCAAGAAAAAAGAATCCGGTCTGGATTTCTGGGTAATACTTCAAAAAACTTAGATCCGGTCACTTGTTAGGAATTCTGGTACTATTATATCTTACTGATTTCTCATCAGGCACCTTTCAAACCAGTCCAGGAGGAAGACCATCATGATGTCCTCAAAGGTCAGCCCTAGAGTTTGTGATGAGGTGTGGAAAGTTAAGGCAAATAGAAGCATCTGACAATCCAAATTCTCCCCTCTGAGGGTTACAGATGTACTAGAAAGATACTGTGATTACTCTGCCTTACTACAGTCCTCCGCCTGGATCAGTGCCAGTTGAGGTGGCTGGCTGCCAATGAGGTCTGTGATCTTTTGATTTTCTTCTCAGTGTGAACCATCTGCTCTTTGAGTCCTTGCTACAACTCAACTTTTTTATCAAGTTTGCAGTTGGCTACAATTTTGTCAGCCTCCCTTATTTTCCAGGAAACCCTCTAATACACAAAACCCAGATTGCTGATTACCTCTTGATTTCTCTTTACTACCGAATGATGGGACCATTTGTTATTGATTTTCCTAATGAACTCACACAATTTGTCACTGATGAACTGAGGTATTTTTCCTCCTTCTTTTTAAGTTTTTCTCCAAATCCTTCCTGGGAAATTTCCAGATGTTGCTATAATTCCTTTTGTGAAGTTTCAGCCTCTGACTTGAAAGCATCTTTGGCTATCTTGGATTTTAGCTTGCTTGGCAGGAATCTCAGTTCACAATTTCTTCCCCTGGGAAAATCCTTGATCTCTTCTTCAAAAAAGATCTCACTACTAACACCATTGTTACTGCTTTTATAGAGTAGGTAGCCAAAATTTGTAGTTGTTCAGACTGATTCTGTTTTAAGAGCAGATATGTAATATAGCCATGTATTTTTTGATGTCATGCTCTTTATTTACAAGGTGTACAAAGAAACCTTTCAGATTCCAGGAAAGGTCATGCAAGTGAAAGGATTTTCAATGTTCACAGATACAACCATTTTTTTCAGCCAGTGCTCTGACCCCAAGATTCCATGAGCTGGCTTTCTTTCAAACCCTCAAGTACTTGCCTTGATGTCTCTTTGGCTGCTTTGCTTGCATCTGGCTATTCCTGCCCATAAACATGCAAACTTTTAGTTCAATTTATATTAATTGAATTTACAGGCATTTTCCAGCAAAAGTTTTTCACCATCTAACTCAGTTTCTTATTCAACTTGCATATGCCTAGAGGTTTGAGTAGTGACTCACAAGTTTCAGTAGTTTTTTATGCATTACACTGAGAAGGACTACAATGGCTTCTTCTGTTTCCTGTATATGAGGGAAACATCACCAGTTCTGTCTCACTCAGCCTTCACCATAATAACAAGTTTATGTCTAAGGAGGGCTGCAACAGATTGCAGCTGTAAAGTCTGCTACAGAACTGCAACACAATTTAGTTTATGCCTTAATGCATTTTCATCCTAGTGGTTTTCTCAACAGCAGTCCTCAAAAAAGTTCTGTGCATCTAGTGAGTTTAATTTCACCTTTTACTTGTTCTGCAAGGCATGGGTTAATGGGTACAACTGTTCCCTGTTCAGCCAATTCTTTGATCAGTCAATGAAACAAGATTACCCATAAATGCAGCTGCACACTGTGTTTTCATGTCTTGTGTCAGTAATGCATTGTGTTGCCCCTAGCTGGCAAAGTCTTGAGAGAGGTAGACTTCAGGGTGTCCTCTGTAGCAGGAAACTAGGAGCTGGTTCCAATGCATCCATGGCGGGACAGGGCTGAGCCCACCAGTCAATCTGGTGGCAGCTCAGGATCTTACTGCTGTCAGACTGTGGAGATATAGATCTACAGACATCTTTATCCTCTTCTAACTTATCTTGTAGTTATAATCAGTAAAAATGAATTCAGAATGTTGCATGCCAAGGATTTAGATATGACACCGAATAGACTGAATTTAACACATACTGAAGTTAAAAATATATTCTACAATAAAATGCTATTTACTGAACAATAGTCATGTGAAATGACCGTTTCCAAATAAGATTACATTTTTGTTGATTTTTTGAAAACAGTTGTATTATTAAGTGGTAGTTACTGTACGAAAACATTCATATTATTTTTCAAAGAAGGTTTATGGGTCATCCTTGAAGCTTTATTGAAACTGCCTTCCTGCTTTCTCTTCCTGAAAACACACACAGACACAGAGACACACACACTTATTTGTGATGTTTACTGCCAATCCCGATGTGATTTGGCTATCACTATGAAGAATTAAATTGCACAAGTTCAGTGGGAACCTAAATGAACTCTTCCTGCAGATGGAATAGTTCTGAGAATGTCTTTATCCTTGAGTTGGGACACTATGTAATTTTTTTTTATTTAAATCTGTTTACTTTTGCCTTAACTATTCTGGAACTTTTGTTCTGGCCAAAAGCAAATCAACACCATTCAGTCTTTTTTTTTTTTTATTTAATTTTCTGGACTTGTAATAATACAGAAAAGGCTTTTCAAAAATCTGTTTGTTATTATAACTTCACTCTAATTCCTCCCATATAGGAGATGGATCTTAGTGTCTCAAAACACAAAAAGTTCCTAAAGATCTCAGGGATTTAAAGGAATTAACACTGCTTTTGAAAATACCTAGCCAGCCTTTCTATACAAAGAAAACAAAAATAAACAAAGTGCTTTAGGAAGCCTATAATAATAAAAAACTTGCCATTTATTCGTTCTTCCTTTATCCAGACTTTCGCCTATTTCTTCTTTCTAAAAAAAGTGCTGAAAGAATAACATGGAAAATATTTTTTGTTACTTTAGCTAACTCCAGACTTCTACAGAGCATAGCACAATGTAAGGCATGGGAGAGCAGTTCAGTTCTGCTGTTCCTTTTGTTGTTGCTATGCTGCTTCCTGGCTCTATTTTCCCCAACTCACCTTTCATGTTCTGGACACTAACAGAGTGTTTTATGTAAACTCAAGAGACATACCAAATAAATGTTCAGAAATTCTAACATCACCGGATACCGCAAATGTTTGGCTGTCCACTTAGTACACCTATCCAGATCAAGTATGGTTCAGTCTTCACAGTGTGTAAGACAAACACAACCAAAGGATGGCAGACAATTTAGAGAGCCACTTCAGTGATGACACATGAATAAGCTCCTATATCTTCCATCATCAAGGCTTGTGGTTAGAGCAATGGTATCTGCTGGTTTTTCAGTTTCGTGGTGGATTGAGCTTAATATTTTCACTTGTATTATACAAGTTTCGACTTAAAGAAGAATCCTAGAGTGAAATAAACTTTAGTTGAACTTTACTGATATATCTTAATTAAAATCCTCATGACCAATTCATGTAATGACAGTTTCTAGGTAAAAATTAAGAATACTTACCAGGAGAACAGATGTGAAAGACTATGATTTTTGTGTTAGAGGTCCTCTGAAATCTGTACATGTAGTGCAGAAAAGCATATCCTTGTAGCCTGCAGTTTTTGTGAGAATTTTACAGATCTTGCAGGTTTTGACAAGGAAATTACAACTGCACCACTTGATTTGGTGGGATAATTTTAAATACAGTTTCAATATAAGTTACACCAGGAGGTGTAAAGGTCTTTGAATATTTATGATCTGATCTATTATTGCCTAGTATTGTTGTATTGTCATCAGGCAATTTCATGGCAACTGTGTGATTTTTTTTTTTAATGAAAAAATTTTAGGGTAAAATTTTTATATTTCTCATATTTAGTTGTGCATTACTCCTAAAGCATCTCTATCAGTCATGCAGTCAGCTGATCTTCAACATGAGAAATGGCAAAAGAATCAGCCCTCAGCATTGAAAACAGTAATACAGTACAGACCTAATTAATAGAAAGCTAAAGATATATGAACATGTTAGATGCCATTTTATTCAAGAGAAAGTAAGTAGATAATGCCATAAACTTCCAATGTATACCAGTTAAGCATCTTATACTGAAGATGTTATCTGTAAAAAAATAAGTAAAATGTTCAACATTTGAAAAGAATTTGAGAATAATTCGCCCTAAAACGAAATGAAAAGCTTACCCAAAGTAGGTATTCCTATTTGTTCAGAGTTTGCCAAGACAGTGTCTTCATCTCTGATGTGGTTGGAAATTTAATTAATTAATAGGAATTTATAAATGAACTAAATGAGATTTTTTCATATACATAAAAAATCCCAAGCAGGTAGTGCACAAAATCCTATTATAACTAGAATATACATAAAAAATGTTACTATGTTGCAGATAATATAAAATCACTGTTGAGGGGCATTAATATGTTCCCTAACTGATCTGCACATTTCCCAGGTATCCGACCTCATTTGTCTACATCTGCTCACAGACAGGCTAAGCACCTAGGTGCCCATGGCTTGCTCTAACACCACTGCCGTGTTGGCTCCAATGGAAGAGGAGTGCCTACAGTTTTCCTAAGTAACTGAAGAAGTCTGGTAAGTTTGCATGACTTTGTGGTTGATTTGAAAAAGTGTCTTTATAGAGTTACTGTGAGAAACTGAACTGTTAAGGGATAACGACTGAAA
>VZTZ01000694.1:23068-106679 GCA_013400955.1 Drymodes brunneopygia
TGCTCTCTGTCCCCAGCAGTGCTGGCTGTCCCCAGCAGTGCTCTCTGTCCCCAGCAGTGCTCGCTGTCCCCGGCAGTGCTCACTGTCCCCAGCAGTGCTCACTGTCCCCAGCAGTGCTGGATGTGCTCTCTGGGGAGCTGAGAAAATCACCTGAAAGGACTGAACCCCTGCAGTGCCCCCACAGCAGGGACAGTGCTCTGTGGCCTCCCAAGTGATGAGAAGGAGCCTGTGGATTGTGATTCCTGTTTCAGCACTGCTCGTATTTATGCATTGATCTTATTGTGCTTTGCATTTCACTCTTACAGGCTGCTATTGTATATTTTGTAAGGAGGGATTTTTAATGTTGAATTATGCTCCTCTGGGGTACAGAAGACAAAAGGTAGGAGTGGATTAAGATACCAGGCATACAGCAAGAATATTTCTTTCTCAGAAAACATTGCCTGGCTTCTTCGTAGCAAGTTCTGTGCTGTTAAATACCTCCAAATTCATCTGTGGTGTCAAAATGCTTTTGTTTCATTTACAGTTTTACTCAGTTTCTCAGGAGATGAAAGGGAAATCAAGTGACTGAAAATGTTTTCAAGTGCAGTCTGAAAGCAAGAGAAACCTTTTGTTTCATTGCTTGGAAACCCCAAAAAGAGAACTGCAAGGAGCAGTTTGCTGTGAGACTCAGTGCTTCCTGTTCTTCTTGTTTCTGCATGTTCTTTCTCTCTTAAGAATTCAGACAAGTGAGAAGAGGGACACTCTGGCATGCTCTGCCCTGGGGTGCTGAATTCAGCTGGCACTGCCCACCCCGTTCAGCACCTCCCCTGCAGGGTCAGTGCAGCCATGGATAACATTCCTTGGGAATGCTGTGATGCACTTTATGATCCCGTGGTTTTCAGTGATAAAACCCAGACTCTACAAGGAAATAGAGAACACGATTTTCCCACTAAGACAGAAGAGAAGAAAATGTGTTACCAGCCAGTTTGTTCAGCTCAATACCTACTTGCTCTGTATCCTATTTAATCAATTCTTCAAGTGGCAAAATAAGACAAGTACACGATTTAGTCATCTCACTATGGGTTACATGGGCTTTTTGAACAGAGCAATTATTTTAAACTCAGAGATGTTAAAAATCAGGTAGAAATGCTTTCATGAAGTGAACTCTCATGTGCTGAGGGGACAGAATGTTCATTTTTATCAAACAAGATTGTTTCCATCCAGGTGTTTCTATGGATTTCCCTGGGTGCAGTCTTGTGTGTACCTTGTGGACTCCTGTGACGTGGCACCAACTGCACAATAAAGCTCCTGGGAAAGGAATTTGGTCTGACAGTGCAGCCCGAGCCTGGCACAACCCACACCCCTCCAGTTGTGCTGCAAGGGATTCTTAATGTCCAAGCTCCTTTGGAAATGCTCCTAAAGGAGTTTGCTGACTTAGAATTGGTATTTAAGCTAATGCCAAATAAAAGTTGAAATCCGTATACAATAAAAATCAAGTTCCTTGTGTCTGGCTGGGATGTGAGGGGAGTGCTGCAGCAGCTTCAGCACTGACCTTGGGCCATCGAGGGAAACAGCAAAGTGAAACCATCACCCACTAGAAACAGTGGAACAGCTTTTTTTTATAGCTTCGTTTTCTTAGTGGGATAAAAATGAATAATTTCTTAGAGGAAGTAACAATCTGAAGAACAAAACACTAACGAAATGGGATGTTTTCACACCATAAAGCCATGCATATGCCTTCAGGAAACAGGCACACAACGGTTCAGCTTGTACCGTGATCCTCTTTACTTTGCTGTTGATGTTTAACTTGATTTCTATTCATGGTAACATTCACTTCAGCATCGTGGGACAGGAGGAAACTGAGTCTGGAATAGCCATTTTTTGCATTGCTGAAAGCCCTCGGCCCCAAAACATCAAAAGAACTGGAAATACTCAGGTTCTATCTGAGGACAAGGCAGAAACATTGACCAGTGACAACACCAATCCCTGCTGTGTGTTTAAACATCTGCCCAGCACTGCCCAGTGTCCCCAGTGCTGCACGCCCAGCACAGCACCCACCTCCCTCCCAGGGCAGAATCCAGCCTTTCCCAGGGCAGAATCCAGCCTTTCCCAGGGCAGAATCCAGCCTTTCCAAGGGCAGAATCCAGCCTTTCCAAGGGCAGAATCCAGCCTTTCCCAGGGCAGAATCCAGCCTTTCCCAGGGCAGAATCCAGCCTTTCCAAGGGCAGAATCCAGCCTTTCCAAGGGCAGAATCCAGCCTTTCCCAGGGCAGAATCCAGCCTTTCCCAGGGCAGAATCCAGCCTTTCCAAGGGCAGAATCCAGCCTTTCCAAGGGCAGAATCCAGCCTTTCCCAGGGCAGAATCCAGCCTTTCCCAGGGCAGAATCCAGCCTTTCCAAGGGCAGAATCCAGCCTTTCCAAGGGCAGAATCCAGCCTTTCCCAGGGCAGAATCCAGCCTTTCCCAGGGCAGAATCCAGCCTTTCCAAGGGCAGAATCCAGCCTTTCCAAGGGCAGAATCCAGCCTTTCCCAGGGCAGAATCCAGCCTTTCCCAGGGCAGAATCCAGCCTTTCCAAGGGCAGAATCCAGCCTTTCCAAGGGCAGAATCCAGCCTTTCCCAGGGCAGAATCCAGCCTTTCCCAGGGCAGAATCCAGCCTTTCCAAGGGCAGAATCCAGCCTTTCCAAGGGCAGAATCCAGCCTTTCCCAGGGCAGAATCCAGCCTCTCCCAGGGCAGAATCCAGCCTTTCCAAGGCCAGAATCCAGCCTTTCCAAGGACAGCTGCTCTGAGGGAAGCTCCTCAATCATTTTAACAGGTTTTGCCTGGAGCACAGGATACAACAGCCTGCTGGGTGTCCAGGTACAGGCAGCCAGGGATTGAGAGTTTCAAAAACCATTCCCAAAGCTCCTGAGAATTCCAAGGGAAATATTTAAGGCAGAAGCAAGAGACATTGGAAAGGACCAGCCAGCTGCAGATGCTCTTATCCTTGTGAGTGAAAAGCTAGGAATATTTGAAATACTCCAGATAGTTATGACTGGGCAGCAAACCCCACAGCAAAGATCTCTTTGTTTTAAGTAAACCATTAACAGAGCAGCCCAATCACAATGATAAAAACCACACTGATATTCTTGGACTAAATTCCCTCACTGTAACTGTCCATCCAAAACTAAGGTTGCAAAAACTGAGACACTTCCAACAGGGGGAAAAAAACACATAAAGAACAAGCTCGTGGGACACAAAGTTTGGAAAGCTGATCTTTGAAACACAGGAGGTTTACTAGAAGTATGATGTATTACAGCAAAGGAGGTCTGCTCTAAAATTTCAGTCCAAAAATAACCTTTCTCACAGAGTCCTACTCTGAGTGAATACATAATATTAATACAATATAATTAGAAACCTTTCTTTGTCCTTTGCACAGTCAAATTCTAATTCTTAATTACCCAACTGATTTAATCCATGGTTATGTTTTCAGAAAGAAAAGTGTATTTTAACAGCAGTACACACCCGGTTTCATAAACTCCTTGCATTATTGTACCTGGAGGGATTTAGGTACCAATATATTTGGCATTATTTACACTGCTCCTATTTTGAACTGAAAACTCTTTTGTGGAGGAAAAGAAAACTAATAAAAATAAGTGTTTCTCAGTTCTCTTGTCTTTTATGTCACTACATACACAGGTCAAAGACAGCAAGGAAGTAAGTCTTCAGTTTAAATATCTGCAGTTTTTATGTGGAGTTCTATACCAACAGTATAAGGAAACCCTTTTTTTCCAGTCTCACGCATCTCAGTCCTGCAGGACCTTGCCTTTGTAAACCCCATGCAAATAATTTCTTCCCACCGTGCTTCAATAAATTGCAGAGTTTTGAATGAATTAGAGCAGCCCCTCTGCTCCTGCACAGGTCGTGTCTGTTTAACAAGGTCAGCCTGGACTGTCCCAAATCTGCTCATTCACCTCGTTTTCATAAAGCACAGTTGTAGTTCTTTCCTTCCTTGGCAGAAAGCTCAATACAAGTTTGGCCTTAATCCATTAAAAACATTAAACCCCATTTGTAGATGGTGAGCCCTTGGCTCCATCCCTGCCATGGGAATCTCTGATGTGCTAACACAGCCCTTGCTCAGGACAGGCCAGTGGAGCCAAGGACAGGGCCATGTCCCCATCCTGATTCTGTCAGCAGAGCCAAGGACAGGCTAAATTCCCCATCCTTACTCTGTCAGTGTGAGGGAAATGTGGCCACAGTTCACACCAAGGGTGCTACACCCTGGCATTCAGCTCAGAAACAGGGAGGAGGGATGCATTATTTGGGGATGAACATGGAAACTTTTACTTTACATGCTTTTACTTTACATGCTTCCATTAGGAATTGCTTGGGCACTTTAGGCACAGTATTGGATATCTATTTTTATATGTACAAATGGATATCTTGCTTTCCCTAGAGAAAAGGGAGCAAGGGAAAGGCACACAGAGGGACCAGGGACAAGGACAGTGCCACTGCACTGGGAGATGCCCCCAAAGCTGGAAGGGCAGAACCAGGCACATCCCATTGAGAAGGAACAGGGCTGCTGGTGAAGCTGTGAAGGATCTGCATGGAAGGATCCGAGAGACCCTTCAGGGCTGTAAGAGCATTGGAAAGTCCCCTGCAGAATGAGGGAGTCCCAAAGGGAAGCAGGGCTGGAAGAGGAGCTCTGGCTCTGTGCCCACTCAGCTCTCCATTCCTGTACCTGGCACACAGCAGTGCCAGGCCTGGTGCTGAGCAAGGGAAACTTAATGCAGGTTCTTTTCTTCTTTTAGCACATGTGTTTCATTAGTCCTGTACCTGTGTGTGCTCACATATTCCCATAAAGCTTCATTAAAACATGAATCCCTCTGTGTCAGGTTCTTTTTGCCAGCCCTGCCCTCTGCCCAGCTGAGCTGCCTGCCAGGGGTTTCTCAGAGCAGAGCTCATGGACAGCCCCTGGCTGTGGGGGGAACACGAGGGCTCACAGCTGACCTGGCACTGACAAAGCCTCGGGGTCCCTTTACCCTGGGGACTGCTCTCCATTGTCCCACTCCCTCCCAAAGGGGACAGATATTCCCCTCATTTCTGCAAAGGGAGGACAGGCACATAATGAATCTCAAAATGGGTTGCTCCTTCAGAAGCTCCCAGTAAGCAGAGGTGATGCCAGGCTGGCTGTTCCCAAAACGCACCGAGCTTTGCACAGGGCTGCAGCACAGAACAGCAAATGGAAAGCAGCCACTGCTCACACATAAAAGCTCCTGTCAGGGAGAAAGAAAAGCTCAGCATGGTTTTAGTTCTGTATTTAAAAAATACAGTGGGGAAAGCTCTTCACAAAGCTAAACAGAGGCAGCTGAGCTGGCAGCTACACCAGCCCCACATTAACGAGCTCGGAACAGGCCCATTCCAAATCCATTAGGAAAAAGATTGCAAGATATTATTTTTAAAAGATCTATTTCTCCACCAGGCCAGGCACCATCATTTCACTCACACATACTTCACATTTTGTCCATTCCTGTTTTCTATGGAGAAGTGAAAAGATTGTTCTGAGAAACCAAAATGGAACAGAATAGATTTAAATGTGCCTTTGTGATAAACACTATTTAAAGACTATTCACTTAATAAAGAGTAAATTATAAAAAGAGTCCTTTTTAAAAATAACCACATGTAATGTAGGGATAATTACTGTGATTCTTAAACAACTTAGGAAGTATTTCATACATTTCAATACCTATTAAGGGTAAGACAGAGAGCAGAAGTACCCTGCCTTGGAGATTCATTTATTTTATATGTCACTGCTAAACAGACACTGTGTCTTACAGGGAAATGGATGAGATGGAACAAAACATGACTGGAGAGAGAATGTCCAAGACATGGAAAAACAAGTGAAGAACAGGCAGTTCCAACTTGTGTATTCACAGGCCGAGCCCCAGTCAGTGAAAATGAACAGATGACTTAATCATTTTAGTAAATAAGGGCTCTGTTTGGATGTCCCCAGTTTGAGAGAAGGTCCCTGTCAGGCTCCTTGCTTTACCCTCTGCCCTGGGTGCTGCAGTGCAGGGCAGTGCAGGGCAGCAACAGGCACTCCAGCAGCAGCTGCAGGGCACCAGCACTGTCCATCCCCTGCTGAGCACTGTGGCATCTGGGACACCACAATCCAAGGACTATCAATCCTTTGTTTCCTCTGCAGCCAAATTCTGTGGAAGATAAAGAGCTGAAGTTGTCCATGACTTGCATTCCTAGACTGATAAGCTTGTTTCCAACCAACCTTTACAAGTCTCCAGATGAAACTGTAGTGTGACTAACACTTCGAAGGTGGAAAAAGTGTGAAAGTGTTTGGCCTTGGTCATTGCTTCCCCTAGTAGCAACAGAAGAATTACATTCAATCTTTTTTTCACCTTATTTTACAATATATTTCAAAAAAGAGCCTTGCAGCAGGAGAAATGTGAACTGCAAATGGAGAGAGTAAGATTTCCCCGTCCTTGAGGAGATAAAATTCAGCAAAGCCAAAGTGACCCTGGTTAAAGTACTGGATAATAAATGGATAAGCCTTTCTCCCCAGCCTCCCTGGAAACTTAAGACTCATTCCTAACAGCAATTTTCATCTGCTTCCAAAAGCTGCCCGAGCTGAATTCACTGAGGTTTTTCTGTGTCTGACTGATCTCACCTGGAGATAGATGATAAATAAAAGTCCATCAAAGAGTCCAAAACCCACATTCCTAATCAGTCTCAATTACTGCTGACCCAATCCCATTTCAGTTCTGCCCACATGAAGTATAGCTGCAGCAAAGACACCCAGTGAGATAATTGCTATTAGACATTAATTATTAGCTATTTTCATTTTGCAGTGTTTTGCAGGGACAAGCATTCACCCAACCAGCAATTAAATCACTTGCAAAACCCCAGTTCATAAGAGATAAACCAGTTTAAACAGATCCCACAAGGAACACGTGTATGATTTGCAAAGACGTCGGCTGACCCCGAGCTCCAGACCCTGTTTTCCCTCACATTGCTTTTGACTCCTGAGATGCCTGGTGCACACTGTCCTTATCTGTTCAGCTTCCATCCTGCATTCCTGCTCCCTCTTCCCGAGGCTGATGCCTACCACTGCACAGACAGGGAGGGACGGGGTTTTCCTGCTTTCCCCTGAGCCTCCCCAGCAATCAGCCGCCATCCACGGCAGTTGTGGTGCCCCGTTCCCTTCTGGAAAGCCATCCACGGGCAAAGCCCTGCAGGGACCGGCTGTGCCCCAGATCGCTGCCTCCAGCAAAACCCCGTGTCTGCTCCGGGACCTTCCTGCCCCTCCCTTCGAGGCTGCTGCAGAGCCTTCGCAGAGGGCTTTCAGTACCAGTGCTGCTCAGTGACAGCTCAGTGACAGCTCCTACAGACCACGGTGTCTTTGTGAAAGAACTTAAGGAGCAAACCAGTGAAAGGCAGTTTGGATGAATCACTGGAGAGCAGTACCCTGAGATTTACATTTCAGACTCCACTTAAGGCCTAATTCCTCTGGTATTCACTGCAGTATTTCAGCTGTGATGAACACATGTGGCACTAATAAGAAACACAACAGGCTGTAACAAGAGTCCCACTGCTGTCAATGCAGCTCAGGAGAGTAAATAGAAAACAGTTATTTGTAGAAACACTAAATCATAATGAGAGTATTCAAGAGCTTGTGACAGAGAAAGCTGCACAGTTTATTACTGGACTTGGAGTTTATATGAACCCTCAGGCAAATATAAATAAACCTCCTGGCTGGGAGCTGGGGGTGTGGATCATCCTGCACGATCTGATCCGTGTGTCTGGGAGTTTGGAGAACGTGGGCTGGTGCTGGGGCCAGCACAGGCACTGCAAGATCTGTGTGTCCAGGAGGTTGGAGAAGTGCTGGGGAAGCTGTGGGTTGGTGCTGGGGCCAGCACAGGCCCAGCACAAACCTGAGCTCCTGCTCAGGCTCCAGCTTGGCAAGGACAGCACGTACAGATAATGTACATTCTTTGTTATATCCAAAAGAACCAAACCAGCCCCTTGACAGGAACTGGGCCCACAAGAGCAGCAGCAGAACTTCAGAGAAGGAGTGAGCTTGAAGGAAGGCTCAGGGATGTGTTTGTAAGGAGAGCAGAGGAGCTGCCTTCCATAAAGAGGCATGAATGTACACATTGGAACTGACATCCTTGTTCCAGATTTGCAGTACTGATCAAAGGGTTGGCATGGAAAAACATCCCAGCATTTCTCATCCCCTGTAAATTAGCAAGCTTCCCTCATTCAGTTGGAGTTGATGGTTTGTGGGAAATGCCCTTTATAGCAAATAGAAAGAACACTGTATTAAATTGTCAGAATAACGCTGTCTGTCAACTCTTGCCTTTCCCAAGGCTGTCAAAAATGAAAGTGTTTAGCATATATAGATCACTGGAGCATATTAAAACTGTGGATTTTGGTTTATCTACAGACTATCTCTTTAAAGAGGCAGCTGAGAGCCCCTGCACTTTGAATAAAGCCTCCAGGAGCATATTGAAACAAATCTCCACACCACCCTTTGGAATTCAGTCTGTTCAAAGTCAGGTCGCAAAAGAACCTTCTTATTTTCCTTGTGCCTAGAGAGAGTTCAGCACAGGGCCAAAGGAGAATTGGTAAGAAATATTAAAAAGGGAGAGGAAATAAGGAAAAAAAAAAAAAGAGAGAAAAAATCTCAGGAGAGCAGATCCTAGAAATACTGAAGTTTAAAGGCTGAGAATTGGCAGGCGTCCAAGTAACATAGTGGAGAGACAGTGGGGATTGCAAGGAATTGGCAGGCAGACAGCATGGGAGATGCCAAATGAGAGCTCACAAAGAGTGAAATGAGTCAGAACCTAGAGAAGGAGATGTGAGAAACAAAACTCAGCACAAGGGAGAAGGAGGGAAAGGAGACATGATCCAGGACTTGCAGCTTCAAAATGTTGGACGGAAATAACTGAAAAACTCCAGTTCTCCTGATTCAATCTGGGTTGTGGCAGGGAAAGGCAACAGCCCGGGGTGATGTGGCACACAGAGAAAAGCACTTGCAGGGAGCTGGGATAAAGCGAGAGTCCAGAGAAGGCAAGGGCATCAAAGCCCGGAATCCCTCCTGGGCAGGGGAGGCGCAGGTTTCTGTGACCATTTCTCTCCTTATCTCCAGGCTTTGCTATGCAAATCGAGGCAGGGCTGCAGCGATGCTGCTGGAGGAAGGGAGGAGCAGATTTAACAGGAATGCATTCTTTTGGAAATTCTGTTGGCTTCATTGGAGATTTCAGAAAAATCTGCAAGTTTAGACTCCGTATGAAAGTTGTGCTGGACATGACTCTCAGCCATTCACGGCTTTATTTCTGTCTCTACCTGCTTGGTTAAGGAAAAGAGCCTTGCCTGCTAAGAAAAGGCAGAGTCTTTGTTTCAAGAGAGATTAAAATATAAAAGAAAGTGCCTCGTGCTTTGCAATCCCTGCAGCATCTGCCCTTCAGCTGTGACCTGGGCACACGGGTGGCCCATGAGTGCTCCGTGCTGTCGCTCACCCGAAATCTTGAGCAAGTTCCAGTGCTCTCCCGTTCCCTCTCTAGGCTCTGACCTCTGCTGCCCCGTAACCTGAAGTCACTAGACAAGGATACATGGTGAATCTTTACCCCGAAATAATGATTGCAATCTCTTTATTATTCACACTCACTAATTCTGGTTACTCAGGTAACAAGGCGGAGCCAGCAGCGCTGCACACGGGGGCACACGCACACATCCAACAC
Organism: Drymodes brunneopygia; assembly: GCA_013400955.1. NCBI lineage: Eukaryota > Metazoa > Chordata > Aves > Passeriformes > Petroicidae > Drymodes > Drymodes brunneopygia. Next base: position 32,780 of record VZTZ01000694.1, read on the forward strand.
AAACCGCTCAGTTCTAATCCCGGCAACTTCGCTGCCTTCTCCCTTCACACCCATTTCCCCCTTTGACACAAAGGTGTTGTTTCACCATCGGCATCTCACATACAAGTGCGCTTGAATCACTCTCTGAGCAGCAGCTGGGCTGGATAAGAGTGAGTACGGAGGAGGCAGGTGGGCAGCTCTGGGCTCCCAAAGCTTGCTGAGCTCACAGCTCAGTGTGGCAGGGAAGAAAAGCCAGAGCCAGTGAGTGGGTGTCAGACTGCTCAGAGCTGTCAGAGACAAGGCCTTAACACCTGGGAGCTGCTGAGGAGGAGGAGCAGCAGAGCACCGGAGCCGTGAGCTCTGTGCCCCGACTGCGCACAGGGGAGCACACGCGGCTTTCAGTGGCACAGTCACCTGAACCTCGGGACTCTCGGGCTTGCAGTGCTGGCATCCAAAACCTTGGGACACCAGGACATCTGCAAACACAGCCAGCACCTGTTGTCCCCTTTCTCCAGGTGGAACACCAGCTCTTGCCTTTGTGCCAACCTGAGCAGACCTGGAGATGCAGACCCAGAGCATCCATCGGGACAGGAAACCCGAGGCTGTTACACAATAGCCACCAGCTGTTTCCATTTCATACATCACATAATGAATTTGCCATACTAAAATCATTAGAATAAAGGAAAATTTTTGAAGAACATTTTAATAATTAATTTTTAAATTTCAGGGGAAAAAACTTCCATCCTTTTGTGATTTATGTTGTTTTTTTTTTAGAAAATATGAAATGATTTAGAATTTTTACAGTGTTTTAGAACACTTCAGAGTGTAGCAGGCTGTCCACGGGGCTGTTGTAAGGAATAACTAGTATCACATATCTTATATTTACTGTAGGAAACAATGAGCTAAAGGTAACTCATCATTTGGTCACATCCTGGGAGCTAAAACACTGAGAGGGGCACGTTGATGTCCTGTTTGTAACTGGGGTTTTCTACCTTCTGTGTCCAGATCCTGAACCAGGACCTGTCCAGGTTTAAAACTGGCCAAGTGAGGGATCCCCCAGCTCAGTTTCTGGCAGGGTCTGGGATCGTTTTCCCAGCATGATTTTGTTAAGAATGACACAGAGCAGTATCATGGAACTTGCCCAAGACCCAAACCAAAGTGAGTGTGCTGTCCAACAGGCTGGTGAGCTGGGATGGATTTGGGACATCAGCACCAAACACCTCACGGGGAGGGAAGCACAGGGCTCTCCAAATCACAACCACAGCTTTAGGAAAGGCAAAGCCTCTGGGATTTTTATTGCTTTTGGTGAAATTTAAATAAAGGCAGTAAAGCTCCTAAAAGAACAGAAAGCTCATGGCAGAGTGTGGCCTCACATGTTTATCCCATGTCTCCAGAAGTACTTGGAGCATTTGCCATCAGGGAAAGCAAGCCAATCAGCTATTTTTAGACTCACTTGATTCAACACATATGGACTGAATTCTGTTAGAAATTACGACCTTCTGATGTAGTTATTGCAAGTGCCACTAGACAGAGCTGTTCGTCTGATTTCTAACCTCAGAAATGTTTATGAACCCAGTGATGTGCTAGAAATCCAGGAGGAGTTTGTATTGCAGACTCCTTCAGAAAAGTGGCACACGCCTGTAACAACTGCCTGGCATGTGCAGGCAGGGTGTAGCTTTGGCACACACTATAAATAATCTCCTCACTGGAGCTCAGAGCTGCATCTGCCCCTCATGAATTCTCTGGTCACTCACCAAGAGCAAGTGATAAAGAGATGACAGATGAAAAAAAAAAATCTGGTTTTTCTTGGTTAAACTACAGTGGATGTGTTGAACTTGAAAATGAAGAATACACCTGGAGATCTAAAAGTGCTGTGACAAGTCCCTGGCTGTGGAGTTACTGTCAAAGACATTTCACCAGTATTTGGGAAAGGCTCAAACAACAGTATCTTTGGAAAGCAGAGAAGTTTTCATTCCAGGTAGGAACAGGCTTTCAGACAGTCCCAAAGGGAGTGCCAGTGGACTGGACTCAATGATTCGAACAATGCAGGTTGTTCAAAGCCTATGTTGCAGTTATTCACTAGGCAATGCCTGACTGTGGCTGGTGCAGGATTGCCCAGTCCACCAGGTAATGCAGAAATCACCCAGGAATTGAAATGCTTGGAGCTGTGCCGATTGACAGCATCTAATTATCTGCTCTTTTCTGATAAATTTAAGGTAAACCACATTTTCTTTAAAGAGAAGCAAGCCGTCGTTTTGGGAGGAAGCAGAGAGAGATCAGCATTAGCGCTGGTTCTCCCGGGCACACACCCTGATTTGCATCACAGGCAGCCCGAAGCAGGAATTTCTGGAATTTCTGCAGCTGTAGCTGCAGCCGTGGTTTCCCCGTGTGACTGGAGTCGAACAGCCGTGCAGCCACAGGCAGCCCCAGGCCATCCGCACGGAGCAGGGCTGGGGAGCGTGTTCAGAGGTGTCGGTTCGTGTCCCTGCCGCTCCCGGCCGTGGGCGTTCGGCTGTCATTTCCGTGCCAGGCTCAGGGAGTGCTGGACAGGTCACGGCCTCTGCCGGGCAGGGACTCTCTAAGGATGTGCAAAGGCCACGACAGGGCTGAAACTGCCCACACATCACACCTCAGGCCCTTAGCTGATGTCTTTGTTGCTCAAGAACATGCCTGTGACTCTTTGTCCTCACTTACTCAGCTAGCTCTGACTTTGGCAGTCGTGTTCTGTCGGTCCTTGCCCTGTCGCACACTGGTGTTTCCCGCAGTGAGCTCTCTCCCCTGTCACCCTGCTGTCACCCTGCATCATGCTCAGCAATAACTAGAGGTGAGATAAAAGCCCCCAGGCTGAGCGGGGGTTCCGTAGCCTCCTGCACAATAACTCTGGCGGTGGATGCACGGTTTGCTTTTGCTCTGTCAGCACCAGCCCTGCCCCAAGCCCGGCCGTGCCCAGCCCGGAGCTGCTGCACAGGCACAGCCGGTTCAGAGAGAGCAGCGGGGCTGGGGAGGAGCAGCGGGGCCCGGGAGGAGCAGCGGGGCCCGGGAGGAGCAGCGGGGCTGAGGAGGAGCAGCGGGGCTGGGGAGGAGCAGCTCCTGCTCTCTGCCCACTGCAGGGCTGAGCTCCACCTCCTGCCCCGGGCAAAGGGCAGGGGCACGGCCCAGCCACCGGCACATTAAACCAGGGTCATTTATTAGTTGCAATTTCCAGTACTAATTATTGCTGTAAAGCTTCTGACCTCAGTGGCATTTCTTGCACCTATGGCCTCCTCACTTCTTGCTGAATTTTGAAAGAATTAAGGGGTTGGTCATATCCACGTGGAGATTAGAAAAAGGGAACTATGATCCCTTTGTCAGTTCCTCTGATGATCTCTGGACACAGGCAAAGGATTAGTCAGGTTTTGAAGATGTGTAAGGCAGAAAGAAGCATCAGCAGGTGTGTAGGAAACACTGCAAGGAAGAGTCAGACATGAATACACAAGCCCAGAGGTTGAGTACCCATGTTTTGCTTTATTCTAGCTCATTCTCCATCTGGCACAGCTCAGTGGAACTAGGTCAGCAATTTAACATTCCCTGCTAAGCCCAGGACTTGCTTTCCTGAAGTTCAGTTCTGCTGTGGGACTTCACTGAGGACATGAACTCCTTGGATTTCAGTCACAAGACCACAGTGGAAAAGCTCAAGAGGAGATGAAATCACCAGCAATATTAATGTTGGCCTCCTGTCACTTAGCAGGAGACAAGACCCTCCTCTGTGCAGAGCCGACCCGGGCTGAGCCGAGTTAAACCACAGCTCAATGTCGCAGCTCCTCGTTTCCACAACTGTTCTTGGAAAGTAAATTTTCCGTGGATCTGTTTCTCAATCCCACCACAGAGTGGCACTGCAGCAATTGCCATCCATTCCCCAGGAAGAACTGGTGACGCTTCCTTGCACTTGCTTGAGCCACTTGGACTGGAGTTTTCCTGCCTCATTTCCATGGCAAAAACCTCGTGCATAATTTCTGCTTAGTCCTTCTCCCAACTTCTGCCTAAACTGAGTTAACAAAAAGCAAAATGGTCTCAGATCCGTCTGGAGTGGGCTGTGCCATGTCCTGGTTAGAGAAGGGAGGTGGGAGCAGGGAAGAGGTGCCAGAGCAAACACACACCAGTGAACAATCCCTGTGCCCCAGTGCCACATGCTCAGGGCCTGGGACACTGCAGGGGCTCAAGGCCTAACACATTGCATTCACGAGGCTTTTTGGTGATGCTGTAAAGAACAAGGGATGTTGGGGTCCTTCTCTTGGTGCACCTCAAGGGCAATTCTGCCTGTGACAGTCCAGCAGCCAAGGTGCTGTCAGGCCAACGTGGCAGGGAAAAACTTCCAGACACTCTGTGCAAGTGGAGGCAGCAGGGACAGAGCCCCAGGGAGATCAGGAGAGGAGATGAGAAAGGGAAGAAGAGCTTTGGGGAAGCTCTGAGCTGACATCAAAAGCTGCTGTCATTCGGTATGCTTCAAAGCTATTGGTGTTCACTTAGTTTTTAATTGGAATGAAAAAAGCAATGTTATTTTTGCTTGCAATTGCTTTGTTACACTTGCCATCTAACTTGATTCATGGTAATCCTCTTACCACAGCCATCTGCCAATTTGCAGTCAATTACTCAGACGTGCTGAGCCCCTCTGATTGCACCAGAATGTTAATCTGAAGCACCTCGCCTGCTTCCCATCCGTCCCAGCAGTGTGTGCCCTTCCCTGGCACTGCTGAACAGTTCCCAACATGGACCAAAACTGGGCAGGGCTTTGCTTTTCATTAATCAAGAATGTTTTATCCTTCCATTCTCAGTGATTAAGCAGACCTTGCCATATATTATTCTGATTTTTCAGCTGAGGTTAAAAGTATTTTTAGATACAACATATTCTACATTTCTGTAAATGTGTATGCTTTTGCTTTATTTGTTTTCTCCATATCATTGCAGAGCAAGATAGATTTCCAAAGCTTTGAAGGCAAAAATGAATAGTGCTCTAGATGTTTAAACTCAACTTCCTGTCCAGGCAATTAATGGACATGCAGATCCACTCCTAAAGTTCAGGACCAGCAATGTCTCCCTCATTTGGAGAGACAGGATTGGACTTACATCCTTAGAAGAGTGGGAAAGGGTTTTTTTGGTCATGTTTTGGTCATCAGCAGTTGAAGACAGTTGGGAATTGCATGAACCTTCTAAAGAAAACAAGGAGTTTTCTCATGTCAAAATGTGGCTCAGACTTTGCTGCTGCTGAAGCCAATGGATTCCTCATGAAGGGGCCTCCAGAGCTGGAGTGGTGAGGGCTGTCCTGTGCAGCAGGGAGCCAAAAGCAGGGCTGACATCTGGGGCTGAGCTGGGAGGGGCCAGCAAACTCCTACTGGAATATCTGTGTGCATTCCTGCAGAAGCAGCAACCAAGGACAGCTGTGGTGCAGGGGCTCGGGCCTGCGGAGCACACATCCACCTCTCTTGGTTCAGCTTTTGCATTGAAACTGTTTCGGTACAGCGTGGTACAAAGCAGACTGGCTTAGTCCTCAGGCACCACTGAAACTCCAGTGACAGTGGAATAAATCCATCCTCAGCTATGTCCCCAGTCCAGCCTGCACAAAGGAGTGCTTGGGCACCCAAAGGGAGCAGGCAGCTCTGGCCCAGCATGTGGGATAAACTGGAGTCATGGTTGTGTCTTTGTGTGTCGTTCCAATGGTGAGTATCCATGGCTCCAAGCACTGCCCAGAGATGCTGCCTGAGATGGGGAGGTGGGACTAATCCTTAGCAGCCTCCACCATCTTTGGCCAGGGAGTTCTATTCCCAAAAGCATTCCACCCCTAATGAAGCCATTGCTAACCCCGAGCAAATCGAATGGAGCAGGCAGGAGCGCCCAAGAGGCTGAGCAGGAGCTGCTGCCCAGCTTTAATTCAGGAGGGGATTACTGACTCTCAGGGATGCCCAAGAGGCTGAGCAGGAGCTGCTGCCCAGCTTTAATTCAGGAGGGGATTACTGACTCTCAGGGCTACAGGCCTAAGGCCACACAACCCTCTGGCTCCTTGGAAGACTCCAAGTCCCACACAGATGCACATTGTGGGACTGGCAGGGTCAGAGAGGGAATAAAGGAAACAGCACATGCTTTGTAGCTGGCATATTCAAATGCTTTTTGTCTTCATCTGAGACACATGCAGGTTAACTTCAGCTCATGCAAATGCTGATAACATGAAGCCATTATATTCACCCTGCCGTGAGCCTGAACAAGGGAACAGTCTTAAAATCCCATGTCTGTATGCCTGCAACTGGGACTTAAACATGTTAACTTTAAATATAGAAGCAAGGCACAAAGTTTGAACCTGCTGCCTTAGTCTAATGACAGCCTTCCCTAAAGAAGCCCCCCAGAGCCCCGAGGGGTGACACTTCAGGGAGCAGCTGGCCCAGGTCAGGTTGTCTGTGAGCTGCTGCTCACGAAGCTGCTCAGAAATGAGCTGGCTGCAAAGCCAAGGACCACATACAGACAATGTGGCAACCACATAGCAGGCAATGAAGAATAATACAGACACAGAAAGTTCATGTCCTCATGAGTTGCCAGAGGCTCCCCACACATTGAAGGGGAAACAGAGGGGACCTTACAGCCATTCTGCCCCATTTTTAGTGGAGCTGTGGTCTGGACATAGTGGTTCCTGTGCACAGGGGAACAACCAGTGCTTTGAGAACCTGCTCTGTGTGCCTCAGGCTCACAGAACTCATGTACCTAAGTTTTAAATGAGCCTTTCTGGTTGGGAAAGGGAAAGAAAAAACTCTATTTGTCATCAAATTAACATTAATCTTCAAATCCAAGTTGCCACAAAATATTTTGGAATGACTCTTCAGTGGTGATTGAATGTCCCAGAGGAATGGGGTATTCAGTTTGCTGAGCAACACATGAGGCTTCATCATAACAATATCTGGAATAACAATCACTGTCATGTTGGTCATAAAGAAACACTAAACACAGGAGGAAAAGCCCAGTGAATTTCTAGAAGACTTGACTGTCTGACTTTTCATTTCTCCAACTATAATATCATGTCTCCAGGAAACCCAGATTTTGCAAGTAGCTCATTTTACCAGAGAAACAGCCTGCCACCATGAAATGCACTGTTCATTAAATGTCTTCATCAGTGCTCAGTGAAATCAAAGACAGAATTCCCACTGACTTCGGTGGACAGGATCGTGCTCCACAGCCTGATCCAAAGACATCAAAAGCCAAGAGAAGGTACTTATTGATTTCAGCAGACTTCAGGTCAGGTCAGGATCGCAACCATTCATCACTTGCACATAAGGGAGTTCTGCTATTAAAATGGAAATGAAATATCTTCCCCCTATATTATCAGGGGGAAGTCATGGCATAATTGATGAAAAGTCACAGAAAAGCTACGTTGTCTTTCAGTGAGGAGGAATGTTATCCTGGAAACCAAAACTCCAACATGAAACATCCATGAGCAAAGCAGTTGAAAAGAAACTCGATACTAATCATATGCTAAAGAGAAACAGGAATAAAGACCAAGCCCCTCCTTGCTGACTCAGATAGGAAGCTGTGGTGAGGATGCCACAGTATTATTTATTTCATGCTTAACTGCCATGTAGAGTTGTCAGCTAAATAAGCATCTTCTAAGCAACTGACTGTCTCTGCACTCAAGTGCTTTGTTGGAGGAATGGCTGAATAATTAATTCCAGAACCAGAGGTCCTACAGTGCAAAAGGAACCACAATAGGAAGAATGTAGAGCTAGGTAAGGAGCAGGTGTATGGGGCTGCATCTCAGCACTTCACTTTTTCTTATAGTGTATCTTCTATCACATTTTATCAACTATAATACAAATTTTAACTTATCCTACAGCTTTGCATAAAGGACCTGTATAATGTAATATGGACTCTGTCTAACTTAGTCACAAAGGGGAGGGACTCTCAAATCTGCAGCATTTGCCCCTGGACAATACTGTTGTGTTTGCAGCTCCATCTCCACCACTCCCCAGTCACTGATGTCCAGGAGACTGGGGCAGCAAATCATGGAGGTTTTAAAAGGAACCACCACAGAAAACAAATTTCTTACCAAAATTATTTGTTACTGTGGACTTGTGCTCTTTAATTGCTATGTAGGTAAACCCTTTGTCACGTCTGGGGTAGGACTGTGAGAGGCAAACCCTGCACTGCTGTCACTGTGCCAGGCTCAGCCTGGCTCATTTTGGGGTTATTCTCATTCTAACTCAGCCCAAATGCACTTGCAGATCCATCACACCAAAAGCCCATGATCCATGGCCAGGGGACACAGCTCTCCACAAAAACATGCACTCTGTGCCCTCTTCACATGGGGATGCATTGACAGAACCCCCTGAGAGAGAGGCAGCAAAACTGCTGCTGGAGCTGCTCTGCCTGACCAGCACAGACCACAGACAAGAGCTCACAGCTAATGGAAAAGTTCATTAGCAGCAGGAACTGGGTTAGATTAATTTCTTCATAACACTGATTGACTTGGACAGCACATTTCACTAACATTTATCCTGCAGGGAAACATAATTATGATTTCCCTGAGTGACAGGATAAGATGACACAAAACATGTAATCAAATTTTGAAAGGGCAAATTAATCCTGTAATTGTTTGATAATTCCTTGCCAGTGTTATTTGAGCTGTTTGATATATCCAATGAAATGAAGATCTGAAGTTGCATCAATAAACACCATTCACAGGACATTCTTGTATTTCATATATCACTGTTTCCACTGCTTGTAAATGATAATCTGGAGCTGTAGATGGCTGGTCCTGAGTGTCCCTGCCGTGAACTTGGCCTGGGTTTGCTGCCATGGAAATTGTCACCTGCCAGACACTGTCTCAGATGCCCCAGGGCAGCCTTCTGATGTGCTCTGTGCTGCCAAAGCTTTTACTCCACTACAGCCTCTGTGAGTTTGGCTCTGACATTGATTAAAGGCACAACTTTGTCACAGTTTGGCAGTCGAAGGGACTCCTGATTCTTAGAGCTGAAGGTATTTTCCATCAAGTGGCTCAAAGGAGGATGTGACTGAGTGGCAGAGGTTCAGACACGTATGTCCCCTCACAGTGCAGACGGATGTGTCTCCTCACTGCTTTGATTTGTAACAAAAGAGTTTGTGACTATAGGAGAGGAATGAAGAGAAACCTAAATGCAGGCAGGGTTTAACAAGCTTTGAGGGCACAAAGCAGCACATGGCTCTCACTGTGCACGGGGGAAGGATGGCTGCAGAGAGAGTTTGCTGCCACAACCCTTGCCCTACACACATCAAACTCAGTCCCCATCATCATCAAAGAGGAGATGAAAGACCCTGACCACAACAAACTCCATGGGCTGTTTGTTATGGCCTGAGCTGCACACAACAGCGGTTCTCCTTCAGCTGTGGCTCACTTTTAATGCAAAATGAGAATTTATTAACGACAACTACAGAATAATTGATCAGGTTAATGTCTCCAAGGGCAATTCGTGCCTGATGGCAGATGTCAGGTCAGACTGGCTGCAGCTGAGGCAGAACAAAGGCAGCAGAGATGCCCGGAGGAGGCAGCCGCGGCTGAGGATTCCCTTTGTGCCGACTCTGCCCACCTGCTCCCGGCTCCAGGGGCACGGCCGGGGCGCTGGGGAGCCGGGAGAGCCGGGCAGGGCTGTTTTAGGGCTGGGCAGCAGCAGCAGCACCTTCCGCCGCCTCCCAGCTGGCGCAGCCCCGCGGCTCAGCCACCCTGTCCTGGCTGCTCCCTGCAGCCCCAGCGCTGGGACTGTGCCAGCGCATCCCAGGGTCCCTGCACACCCTGCATTGTGCATCCCAGGATCCCTGCACACCCTGCATTGTGCATCCCAGGGTCCCTGCACACCCTGCATTGTGCATCCCAGGATCCCTGCAGCCCTGCACACCCTGCATTGTGCATCCCAGGATCCCTGCAGCCCTGCACACCCTGCAGAGTGCTGCTGAACTCCCTGCTTCGATCAGTATTTACATGCTGCTGCTGAAAACCATCACTCTGGGTTCTGTTAGTTCTACATTTAAGCAATAAAACACTCTACAATGCCTGTGAACTCTGCATGCAGCACTGACTCAGAGCACTTCTATGTGATGGTGACTGAAAAACTGTCCAGATCTCAAGGGTTTGGGTATTTCTGACCTGGTAAAGGGAAATTTTTGCTAGCATTAATTTTGAAGAGATCTTTCTAGATGAAATTGAAACTCTATATGAATATGGTGAGTTACACACTTCCAAGTACAGATCTATCTGGATCCTTGAGGCTGACCTTATGGTCATCATGGATTGCAGGTGATTAACATGCAAACTTCCTAATTCTGCATTGAAAAGCCAGCATAGGAATAATGTGCTATAGAATATTTAATGATTTATTTAGTTCCTCAAGTTCTTCATGTATGTGAGCCAATGGAAGATGGAATAGAGGATTCCACAGTTTGAATGGACTAAATAAAATGTAAATTGACTTTACTAGATAAAAAAATAACATGTGGTGTGATTCTCGGATGAATGTGTGATTCTCATTAATGTTGCAATAATAATAAATTAAATGCAGGCAGAGCTAGACAATGGCTGGAGAGGGGGATGTGGAGCTGGGGCTGAGGCAGAGCTGGCAGCCCTTCCTCCTCCCAGGAAACCATCTCTGGAGTGAGTGAATTCAAAATCAGAACAGGCAGATGATGCAGGTGCACCCAATGATTTCTGCCCTCTGAACAGAGACCGTTTTCTCCAATCCACAGATTCTCTCCCACCGAAGACTTCTCTTCTCTGGCAGATGTTGAGCAGATGCTTTTTATTATAAACAGATGGCAAACATTTTTCAATTACCAATTATTCAAAGTAACAAAGAGGCCTGTTGCCTAATTTAGAGATGATATTGAAATAATACTTATGTACATTAAAAATAACATTAAACTAATATTATCAATCTGGATTAAAATTATCACTCTATTTATCCTATTTGAAATGCTATCCTATTCCAGTCCAATCCAAGAGACTGGACCTTGGACCTGTCATCTGGACCTATCTGGAGTAGACTGGAGGTGCAGATTCTAAAGGCATCCCACCACTCTGATCTACAATTTCAGCTTCTGCAGGAGGGTCTGTGAGGCAGCACAGCCAATAAACTGCATTTTCAGCACCACTAACTACAGTAATCAATATTAATTACATAAAAATTTTGAATTTACTTTAATAAGCACTGACTTGAGTGTGAAGAAGAGAGAGAGAGAGAGAGAGAGAGAGAGAGGTCACAAAACAATTAGAAAATGTCAGTCAAGAAGGAACTCCCTGTACCTTGTTGAGGTTACCCAAGAGACTCACAAGGCTGTAGTGAAGGAAGCCAGAATTATCCAGTTAGAAAAATTCAAATGTTCTAAGTTTTCTTTGTGTTGCCTCTTTCAAACACGTTAAATCTCAGAATCACATTGGTCCAACACTAAATGAAGCCTTTGTTTGTTCATTGACCTTGGTGATGGAGTGAAGAAAGACAATGGCTTTTCTAGCAGCAGTGGTACTGTTATTTTTCCTGCACAATCCCCAAATAGCTCAGTGATTCTATAGAGCTTACCTACAGCACTGCCTGTTTCAAGCTTCTCCATAGAAAATCTTCCATCTTACAAAATAACCCTCTGACCTGGGTAACACTCAGAAGGATGAAGAACTAAAGCTTGTTCAGAAGCTAAATCAATAACAGGGATTCATTTTATTGGCAGGTTTACCATTCTTGCATCTGTTATTGTTTGGACTGTTTTGAAGAGGGAGTAAAAAAAGAGGTGGTACATTTCCCTGTAACCTCTTCACTAACACTCCTGCTATCATGCAATTATTTCAGTACTGTTGAAGCCCTGTGAGGTTTCCACAGGCATTGAAAATTCTGTGTATTTTCCCTCCCCCCAGTCACTTGTGGGAGCAAAAGCTTTGTGTGACCAAAGGAAAATCACAGAAAGGGACCCATCATTCAGTGCCTGACCATTCCCATCAGTGCCTCCGGCAATTGTACTTGTTTGATTTTCAGCAGATTTCTTTTTCAAATAGTAAAACAAGAACAGATTTTCCTCTTAATTCCTGTTTGATTGCAGAGGGAATTCATGTCAAAGGATATTCCTGGAGATTCAAATGAGCTGTTAGAAATGATGTCTTCTAAAGTGTTTAGAAAACATACAAACAATGTGCATTCTTCGGGATTCTTTGTCAGGGCAGATGCAACAATAGACCTCAGGAAAGATGAGCAGATGTTATTCTGCACACTCTTCATTTCAGCGGCTTTAGAAATTCATGAGGTCTTTTGTAGGTTTTATGAATCTTCTAATAACACTGCAGCTGTTCCATTCAGAACTCAAACTTGTCTTCAGACATTTACTTGCATCTGCAGATGTCGAAGGAATGGCCACATTTGACAGGTTTGCAAGATATTCTCTCCAAAAGCAAGCAGGCAGTGCCTGTGAACTCTGTGTCTTTCCCTTCTCCCATTCTGCTGTTCCATGGCTGCAATCCTTTGGTAATTCAGTGCTGCATTGCCTCCATCCCTTTGACGTAGAGAACTCTAAGACAATTTCTCAGAATATTTCTGCTTTCTACGTGGGCAGCATTATGATTATTTTCCAATTTTATGAAAATAACCATTGAGCTGTCAACAACAGCACAGAAACTCATGTACTGCCACACACGAGTGTGTTCTCATTACATTCTGGTCAGGCAAGACAGATCACATTGCAGATGGTTTCACTGGAAGACGTGGATTTGATCAACAAATGCACTGTGCTGAAGCTGACTGGATTGCTCAGAGCCAAGCTGTTTTACACCAAGCCTCCTCTGACAGAGCCACCTTCCCTTCTGGGTTGTGAATGTCCAGATGGAATATTTAGATCTTTGCTCATTCTGCATTTTTGTTGTCTCACCTTGCATTCACTTTAAATTCTCTGACTGGTTTATTTAGCTCTTTATTCTCCTGCTAATGTTGAAAAATGTTGCTTACTCTTACTCACATAGTAGCTGCTGTAGCAATTGGGTGGTCCCCAGAAGAAAAACAGACATTTTCAATATTGTGCTTGCCTCCTCTTCAAAGGTAGGACAGTACCTCACAAGCTTCTGTCTCTGCTCTATGGCTTGAAAATACCTTTCAGTTGCCTCTAGTGTTCCCTGACCGTGGCCAGTTCATCCCTCTGGATGTAAAGCATCAGAGTGGTCATTCATCCAACACAGCAACCACGCAACAGAATTCCTTTGGTACGTGGTAGTATCAGTTTACTTTAACAACAGTGACATTTAGTGAACCAAAAATATTTACAGTTTGCATCCAGTGTGTTTATTCCTCAAATGAGAACTTTTCTGCCTTTTGTGTTAAGTACTGGCAGTAGTAGAGTACAGGTAGGTACTCACTAATAAGTGTGAACTGAATTTGACATTCCTGAGCACAGAAAAGAGATGGAAGAAAACACACAATTCACTTAACAGAAAGAGTTGCTTTCAGAAAACTTTTGTGAGGTGAAACTGGCTTGGTTTTGCCATGAAACATAAAATGACAGTGCTTCACTTGAAATAAGAGCAGAACTAATGCTGTAATTACTGGCCTGTGGCAGCACTGAAGTCTGTGGAGAGCATTAAACTTGGGATGGGGTTAAGGTGATCTCAGTTCAAAGGAGGGACAGACCCTAAGGAGAGGATGTGCCACAGAGCAATTAAAACAGTGATTGGGCAGGTCCTGACAGAATTTGAAAGTACAGACAAATGCACCAAGTGTCGGTGAATGAGAATCTCACCCTGGATTTCCCCAGCAACCTTACTTTTTCTGGAATTAAAAACCAGGGCAGCAAGTGCACAGAGGAAGCCCTGGTTCCTGTGCCTCCCAGAGAAGGAAGCTTGGTCAGCCTGATGATTAAAAATAGAAGAAAGAAGTAGAACAACAGAAAAAGAACATGAGCTAGGACTTCACTGGGGCCTGATCAAAGAGCTGACCTGAGTCTGGGGGCTATGGGAGGGCAGATCCCCACTCTTCCTTCCTTCCTTCCTTCCTTCCTGCCTCCCTAGGGGTCAGAGATGATTCCCAGCCCGTGACACTCTCCCACCTTGCTGTCCCGTGGGGGGTTGTTGCTGCAGTGAGTTCTCCACTAAAAACCAGGAAAAGCCGAGCTGCTCTGCAGGGAGGTGGCACTGCAGCTCACAGCTGCCCTGTGCAGCCTGGGCCCTGCTTTCAGCCTGTCACAAAGATCCCTGTGCAGAGCCCACTGAGGACACGATGGCCCAATGAGCACCACAGCTACAGAGATCCAGAGGAAATGTGCTAAAGGAATGAGAGGAAATCTGACTACTAATACTTCCTATTTTCCTAGATCTTCTACCCAGAGGAGCAAGCTGCCAGGTGGTGTGTTGGACTGTGTTCCCAGCCAGGAATAGACTGACATGCTGCTATTTTGTGTTTCCCTCAATCCCGATGGATGCTAGCTGAAATGGTAACTATTCTGATTAACATTCACTTCATGATTCCAGAATAAAGGAAAACAGCTTTTCTCTCTCCTCTAAAGGCAGTGCCTGCTCATTAGAGTTTGGGATGTCCGTATGTTTTCCAAACTCAGGCTGCAGCCCTGCATATGGAATTGCTGGTAATAGCTTTTACATCTAATTATTTGAAGATACCCCGGCTAATGAAATTATTTTGAAGATATATCCAGAATTTGCCAGAGATATCTGACTGTGTCACCGAGGTGGAAGAGGAACAGCTGAGCTTCCTCCTGGCCAGTCCCATGCAGAGACCAGGAATTTGAGGAATGACACAAGTAATGGATTTCAGTGATCAGAAATCTGTAACAGCTTTTGTGCACTTCTAGGCCCCTTTCCTTTACATGCCACCATCACCAAACACTTTGCAGCACTTGGAGAGGACAAAGTAAATATGTGAGCTTTCTGTGAAGTCCTGTACATGAGGGAATGCTTCCAGAGCTCAGGATGAGCAGGAATGGTGCTCTCCTGCAGATCTACACTTGTTCCCTACCTCCTCAGCCCTGATGTGGCTGACACACTCCTGTCTGGAACTGCTTCTTCCAGACACTCCAGGAAATTCCGTGCTTGGAAGGAGAATGGTACTAGAGAAGCTGAGACTCTCTTACTTCGAATTCACTGGAAAATGTCTCACAGACATTGTTCTCTGGATGCAGAACGGGACTCAGCCTGGATCATTCTTGAATTTGCAACATAATTTAAAGGAAAATCTGAAGGCATTTCCAGACAATAAAAGGATACTATTCCATAAAATGGGCTGGCAGTGTTTCAGTGATAATATAAGGAGGTCAATATCACCAAGAGGTTACACATGCAGCCTGTGACCCAAGTGAAAGTGCCAGTATTCAATGAGAACACCACAAGCAGAAAGCTGTCAGCCAATCTACCACCAAAACAAGCAGGAACCACATCAGGCTACTTTTAAAATATCAGGGCCCCTTAAAAACAATCTCCCCAAACTGAAGCCAATGAAAAAGAAGTGCCCAGCTGGGGCAGTTCAGTTCCTGCAGCTGTGGCAGGCGAGCCCTGGCTGAAGCCCTGGCACTGACTGCCCTGGGGTCCCCTCTCACCACAGACAGATGCCACCCCTACCTGCCTGGGGGAAGCAGGACAAGAGAAAAGGGAAATTAGGACTCTCAAAAATGCCGTTACTTAGATATAAAAAAACGCCAAACAAACAGGAAACTTCACCTTTATGCTCCCAATGCTTATTTTTTCTTTCTAAGAATTAAACCCTCGATATACTAATGAAAGGCCTGAAAATGTTCATAGCTTCAAAGGGCTTTGTCCTGACTTTATTTTGGTGTAATAAGCACTGGCAAAGCTAGACTATAATTTTGATTAAAAAAATAAATCTATAAATAAACAAGTGTGGTTGATGAAGCAAAACTGTGTTTCCAGCAGAGGCATACGCTCAACCACAGAATAATAAAGAAACAAAAGACTTGATCCAGAACTTTCCAAAACATGTTGTCATTGTGCCTAGGGGCTTCAGCTGTTGGCTCCAGTCCTCTTCCCCTTGCAGCCAGCTCCAGAGGAGCTCCCCTCTCCAGTGCAATCAAATCCAGATTGACTGGTTTTTGGAAGAGACTTATTTTTATTGTTCCTTTTCATTTCAGGCACTTCCCCAATCCCAGACTCGCTGTCTCTCCCAGCCGGCCCCAGAGGAAAGCCCTGTCCTGCCTGGGCTGGGCACGGTCTCTGTCGGGGATGGGAGCCACAGCTGCTGCTCCACACACTATTTTTAGATCCAACATTTTCTTGAGAAAACGCCTGAAGGATTCATTAAGGCGGCTTTTCCTGTCAGATCCGTGCTGCCACATCGGATACAGCTGGAGCGGGTATCCTCAGAGAGTAGGGCTCCATCCAGTGTCTGCCGGATGAGTTACTGAGAGCTCTGCTTACATTCATAAATTAAACCTCAGAGACTGCTCCCACTCCGAAGGAAAGTCGTGCCCTTCAGTAACAGAACCAGTGGTAACCACTGGAACAGAATTCTCAGCACAGTTCTCAGCTGGTTTTCCTGACAGGCAAACATCCTGGGATGCTCCCAGCCCTTCCAGACCTGTTTTCATTCAGACAAGGCTGGAGGAAGAGTGTGAGGCTGTTATGAGCAGTAGGTGATCGGACTTTTTCAAAAACAGACCACAGTGACATTCTTGGGTTTGAATTGTTGGATTTTTTGGCAAAAGATGCCTTTTGAGTTTATGAGACCCAGGATTTGATCCTGTTGCTTTAAACAAGTGAGTCTAAGCATAAGGACATGCACGGCATTGTTAAGCACAGCCTCCAGGTTCCTACCTTCCCATGAAAAATACTCTTCAGCATTTTGATATCTAAAAGCTTGTTTCTGGAGTGAATATTGGGATGTTCTAAACCACACTCCGGTACAATCGGGTATGTCCCAGTCTGAAAACGCTGCTATCAATAGAATAAACTGGATAAGCATATTTATCTACATGAAAAATTGCCCTTTAATCTTAGTTCCACCCCGTAAAATGTAGGTTGCATCTTAAGCTGTTCCGTGCTGTCGGAATAGGTGAAAGGAAGCTCCTTTGTACTGCTCATCTCTCATGCACAGAGCATTAGCACATGCAATTAGGCGTGACATTTGGGTAAATATTGCTTGTGTTAACAGCCAAAGCACCCAGGAGACAGCGATCAGCGAGCAGGGAAAGCAAGGGGAACAAAGCCCTGCCGAGGCAGAGTTTTGTGCTGGCAAACGAAACACACAAGTCTGTGGATTATCATTTTCACCTCCACCCAGACTAAACTCCTGATATGTTGTCGGTTGTACTTACTCACTGTCTATGATTATTACTCTTCATATTCAGCATTAGCCTGAATTCTCAGGCATCTTACAAAACCCCAGCTACTTCCTGATTTTAATATCCTGAATTTCTTACTTTGTATGTACAAAATACTCATATTCACCAATTTGATTTAACACTGAGCATTTCAATACTAAAGAGAGGCTGAGAATGGGGATATTCCTGCTAAAAGTTTGCCCGGAGACAAAAAAAATGCAAAACTAGTACCTGTATCCACAGATTTGCTGCTAGGCACCATACTGGTTTAAAGGTAAATCACTCCGACACGATCATTCCATCGCCAAGGGCTGGACTGTAATCCATTCATGCTTGCTGGGAATTCACACCCTGGGGATCTTCTGCCGTTAATTCCAGTTGGGTTACTCAGCACCGAGGCTCCGGGCAGCGGCTGTGCTCAGATCTGGGTTACCGGGGCTCGGCTCTAAGGTCTTTTCAAAGAACAAAAGGTACAGGTTGCAGTCAATTCCGAACTGAAAACTGCTTTAGTTTAGCTTTAAAAGTGACACAAAGAAAGAATATTTTATCTGCACATTAAGAAAATGTCCAAACGTTCCCCAAAGGTATCCAAAGTACCCTGTATGCACATGATCTGCTGTTTTGGTTGCTCAGGGTTTATATTGTGAGACAGAACAGTTTAAATGCCCTGTTCAATGCTCCCAGAGCAGCTGGAGCTGCAGAGCCCGGCCAGCATGGCTGGGTCACCTGCTGAGGGTGGCCCAGGAAGCCCAGCCACTCCTTTCCAATGGCCAATTTGCAAAGCTCTGCTCATCTATACAAAGGACTGAGCTATTTTTTTTCTTTTGTGGCCTCCAGATGTTTTGGGGTAAGTTTTGAACATTATGTATTGCATCCATATTTATATTTTAAATAAAAACACACAAAAGATTTTAAAATAAAACTTCTCTCTGGCTGCTGGAGATGATTAACTGTGTAAACATTGCAAATTGACAGACACTGGGCTTTCATTTTTCATTCTGATCAGTCTTGCATAAACTTGGCTTTTAGCTTTGTTTTAATCAGTTACGAATTTGATCTTTTTTCTGTTCATAAAAGTGAGCTCCAGTAGCACCACCACCACCTTTAGCTCCAATTGCTGAGATCTCACACCATCACAAAGAAGGCGTGGGGTCAGAACACATAAGTTCAATATATATTATCACATTCTTAAACTGTAGGTGTTTAAAAGTCATAAGCTTTTTTCCTGTTGAGCCTGGCCTTTTGGATGTGGGGAGCAATGGGCACTGCAAGCTGGTGACACCATCATTTCATGTCAGGGCTGAGGACTCCGGGGATGAACCCTCTGGGAAGTGCACATGCATTTTCAAATGCTGTTCTTAGGATCCTTCACCAAGGATTCTTAAAAAACCTGATCTGTCATGCAAGAAGATGGAATGTAAAAAATTTATAACTCTTGCTTTTCACTTTAGAGAAAACTGTATCCAAGGGTGGAAGCAGACACAGAGCTATTTCCTTTCAGAGAAGTTGTTCCTACCAGCTTTCACACTGCAGAATCCTTAATGGCCATTTGATGGACTTGCAAGGGTGAATGAGTTTAGGATTGAGACATCATTTCATTTTCTACCAATCTCCTGGTTATTGTGAGGTTTCACAAGTGTCTGGAAGTTTTTCCAAACTCTCAGAGCGGGAGTAAAAGCCTCATTTTCTGCAAACACCTGAAGAAGTTCTTGCAGAGTTCCACCAAGCAGCCACGGGTAACACGAACTCCCCTTTTCGGGTGATTTGTCCCTGTTTAGAAACTCGCATGTGCAAACCTTGTCCGTGGCACGGCTCCAGCACCATCTGCTCCCCTGTCTCCAGAGCACAGGCAGCGAGGGGCTCTGACAACTGAGGCTGCAACATAACACAGTGTTTGTAGCACAGAGTCACTGCACACGAGTAGGCCTTGGAGGAGGGTGAGATGCTTTTCACTGTCCTTTCACACCCATTTTAGTATTTTCTGCTGTTTTGGTTGAGTACATTGGCTGTTGAGTGCAAAATTCAGCAAAAAGAAAATAATTCCTTGATGTTTCTTTAAAAAATCAACACACACGTTTTCAAGCTTCCACTTTGTGTGGAAAAAGACAAACAGAGCAACAGAACTATGATTTTTAATGCTCGAATATGTATGTCCAAATGATTTTGGCACAGGAAATCATTTGAAGAGCTACCCAAGAACGTTTGGGTTATGCAGAACAGAGCTCTCCTGCCCTAGCTGTGGCTCTGCATTTAGCAGAGGGATGGGGTGGACTGTGTCTGCATGGACCCCTTGCTGTGCAGCCTCTGGAATCCCATCCTGGAGATCACTGCTGTGCACAGGAGGGAGCTCCAGAGCCACCCTTTGGGCAGGGCAAGGCCAGCTGAGCTGCTCATTCTCCTGTGGAAGCTGCCAGAGACATAAACAACAATAAATCACTCCCTGTCCCTTATCATGTGCCCAGCTCGTGAGCCCAGCCCTGCCCTCCCAGACCAGAGCCATGGAAAGTATGGATGATGCACAACAAACCACAGTTCTGCCTTGCTTGGCGCCCTACTGAAGGCCACGTTTGTTCTTGAACAACCACTCAAATACCACGTTTACGATCATGAGAGTGGGAGAACGCTCTTAGTGTGAGAGAGATCCATTCTATTCACTCTTTCAGAGCTTCTTCCACAGCATTTTTTGGCTGTGACAAAAACATTGCTTGGATTCTCCCAGAAAACATATGACCTCCAATAGTAAAAGGGTTGTTTAAAGAAAGACGTTATTTCTGCAGTGGCCATCAGTTGTTATGGATGGTGATTTCACAGCACCTGGAGAAGGAACAAGGAAAGGCAGCCAGCAGTTCTGCAGGCAGCGTGGCCGGCCCAGGGCACTGCTGTGAGCACCTGAGGGCTCAGAGGGAGCACTCATTTTCTGCACAAAACTTCTGTACCTGGCAGTCAGACCTGCGCTCCAAACAATGTGTGGCATCTGTTCTAGCATGGAATTAGATACAAAACCAGGGAGAAAGTTGGGTATATGAACTACCTGTGTGCCTGCTCATTACTGTTGAGTTTGGCCAAACCTATTAGGAACTGGAAGCAGTGAAAAACCTGTCAGTATTTACAATCTTCTGGAATAGCTCCATTCTTTAATAATTTCTAAGCTCCAAGTAAGCAAGAAAGGACAAATGAACAGCTCTGACAACACACTGACTGACAATGTGTTAACATTTTTAAAGCACTCCAAGGGCGCTTTCCAAATAGGTTTTGGAAGGTGAAAGAAATGAACAGAATGCGGTGTGTGCAGCCAGAAGCACCGTGTGATGGCAGCTTCAGCGATTCTTCTGCAGTACTGAACATTCTTTGACTTGCAGAAACTCAAACAATCTGTCTCTGAAGAAATAGCTCCAGGATGTTGCGACAGGAAGGAAATGTACTGTGTAAATGCTGGAGCATCTCATGGAACTGAAGATGCTGTGCCTAAGGAAAACTGATTTCATTTAAGTCATACTTGTGTCCCAAGAACAGGATCGATATGCTCTGAAACACAGAAAGCTGATAAAGTTGAAATTGCAGCACGACATACTTCTGCACCCTGCATCTATTGCAAAGTCACCTGATGTGGCTACATTTGCAGTGTGAGCTGTGATGCAGCAAAACACAACCACAAACAGGCCCTTCACTGGGCCCCAATATGAATTTTTATGTTTAATCCTCCAGCATTGAATTCCAGGAATAGCACCTTCCAGGAGCTGTCCAGGTTAATTCCTAAAGCAGAGTAGGAAGGAGCAAAGAGCAAGTGCTCCATGAGCAGTTCCGGGGCTGGCCAAGGCCAGTCCTCTCTATATTCCAAGCAAGGAACAAAATTAAATGCACTTGGAAACTCACTTTGACAGCTGTGAATGCTGCTCTGTGAATGCTCGAATTGGACCATTTTGTCCCTAAGAAAAATCCTGAGTTTCTTGTAGGTGTTGAACTGTAAATGTTGAAGCTGCACTGAGCAATGGTGTCCAATGAAAAGGGAATTTATCCACCCTAGGTACCAGCCAAAGCCTATAATTTTTCCTCAGAAAATTCCCTATTGATACACAAGAGCTTTCCCACGTCGATATTTTTGACAATGCTGCTTCTATTATCAGAATAAAAAACACACCCATTTTTGCTATTGTGAGTGTTGCAACTACTAATTTATTCTGTCTATTAAACTGTCAGTAACTTTTCACTGAAAATATTCTCATCTTCTGGAATCTGGCTGCCTTCATCTGAGCTGAGAAACAAGGGAAAATGATCCATTTGAACTCCCAGAAATCAGTAACTTGGTGAAACGTTTTCGTACAGTATAACCAGTGATGCATCTTCAAAATGCCCAGTTTATCCACAATCCAAGGCATGTGCAGAGGATGAACTTTTCTACTTGTGTTCTAGCACTATCCACACATTTAGAGATGACATCTGACTCAAACTAACACAAACATCTAAGCAACAAGCTATGAATACATACATTGTGCTAACAAACCAGCAAAAGCAGGGAGGGTGTTGGACTCTTTGAAAAAGGAGGAATTGGTACTCTGAGCAGGGCCTGAATTCCACATGCTCCTGGTCCTGGGGTTCAGCTTGACTTTTGCAGCCCTCAGTAGCATTTTGGTTACATTTTCTTACTCATCATACCTAAAAGGCATCTTACTGAAGCAGAAAAGTTCTGAAATCATTTGGGAAGCAAAGTCTGTTGGGCTAAGTAGGAATTCTGAGAGCCAAGTAAAGTAAATCCGAAAGTGCTGAAGAGCATGTGGTACCTGAGAGTGCCACCTTGTGTTAATTCCAAGGGATTGGGGAGTGCTAGCTGAGAGTTAGGTCCTGGGGCAGCTTCAGGAAGGCTCTGCCAGAAGGGCCATACGGAAATTCAGGTTGTTTCATTGATTGATTATAATCCAGGTAGCGTTTGAAGTGAACACTGAGTCACATCCATGACAGCTATAGTCTATACACATGGCAGCCTACTACACTGGTGGGAAATGGTGCCAAAATAACTAAGAGGCAATTCCAAAACAAGCCAAGGCAGACCCGGATCCATATTTAGCTTTAAATTACAGAGTAGCAGGAAAAAATGCCAGGTTGTCAGCTTTTTATGCTTTACTCCATGGAACGCTGACAACAACCAGGGCTGCATGGCTGGAAACCAAAGTCAGGGCAGAGGGCAGGGCAGGGTCTGAGAAGAGCCAGAAGGGGCAGGTTTGGAGCCAGTACAGAGTGGAAGTTTGGGCAGTGTCTCCCAGGGGAAGGCACTGTCCCGGGCAGCTGGGAAGCCTTTCCAGCCAGGCTGAGCCCACAGCTGTGGCTCTGCTGTGTTCCAGGAAGGAGGGGATGGGAGCACATTCTGCAGCCAGCAGGAGGATGCCTGAAACCACCAGCAGCCACAGCAGCCGAAGGAAAATCTCTTTAGACAAGCAGAACTAATGAAAGGACTGAGGGCCGGCAGACGATCGCCGCCAGTGCCAAGGTCTCCAAGGGGAATCACACAGTTCTGACTCTGTCTGACTGAGCTGACAGCCTGCATGATTTTCAAATTCTTGCATTAGCAGAGATTTTTAATCATCACTTAGTGCTGTATGATCTGGGAGAAGAAGAGGAGGGAACTGTGTCTTCAGACGGGTCCCACAAAAGCCTCTGGTACTTTCAGTTCTGTGCAGAACTGAAATGCCCAGGCAGGGCATTAACTTCAGATCATTCAAGTTGATCGTAGATATTTACAGTCTTCCAAACAGCATATTCCAAGCATACAATTAGCATGAGTCATTAATCCTCCCATTCCCTGACAGCACAGTCAGATCTCTGGTTTTCACATGAGGGAGTTGCAGTAGTCGTACACTTTGATAAGAAGAAAATTAAGTATTAAAAAAGAAGAAGAGTTTTTTCTGGCTATTCAGCCACTTAGCTCCTGATAAACATACAATCCATGGCTGGGGTTGAAATCCTCATTCCCACCAGTGAGGGCACAGGCCACAGGCACCCCACAGCAGCACTTTGTCCAGGATGGAGGGTTCTGCACCTCAGATGCACTCTGCTCTGCAGCACTAACGTGGGGTCTGCCTGCAGAGCCCAGCCCCAAAGCCACACGTCTGCTGAGCTGCCACTCCCCAGCTGCCCACAGACCCACACTGGGGTTTCCCAGTGACTGATCCTGACCATCCAACCCCTCTGGAAAGCACCTGCTCTGTTCTTGAGCTAAATACAAAGAGAAGTGGCCCATGTGCACTAATTAGGAAAACAGCTACAAGTAGATGAATGCTGATCTGGACTACCATAGCCTGCTTTTACTGATCACCTTAAGTACAATTTAAATAACAAGTTTTTGTTAAGATACCCTTCTGATGATCTTGATTCTTAAGCTTATGCAGGGCACACCACACAGGGATCTTGATCCCATCTGAAGCCTCTGGAATTACTGGGATACAAAAGTAATAAAACAGGGCAAGGCCAGTACAGCACTGAAGGTTTAGCCCTTCACAAAATCAAGACCATTTGATATTTTTAAAGAAATATTTTGCTTACTTTGCAACAGTTAGTTTTACTAACATATTACTTGCCAAGAGAAGTGGTATTATTTTTTTTTACTGTCTGTTTATAACAATAATAATAATAATAAATCAGTACGTGCCAATGCCTTCATATATTGAACTCAGAAAATATTTTTAAAAATCAGTCCCTTACATATCATCAGACAGGAAAATGCAAATAGTGGAGAATTGTTTCTGTACCCATTTTCCACATTTCATTCATCTGCTAAATTAGAGGTCATAAGCTGTAGCAAATATGGAGTTCAAAATCCAATTAATTAGCTCTATGAGCCAGCAGCAACTCTTATGATCATTTTAGGTACTATAGGAAGAATGTAAGTGATTTGGGAAGGAAAATGTCTTGGATTTTAAAATCTATTTGCCATTTCTACATTAAGCAACAGCTGTTGTCAGAGTTTTAATGCTAACTGGAATCACAGAAGAAAATGTTAAACTAGTGCTTTTAAAAATCCAGTAGAATTGGAGCCCAGCTGTACTATGAAATACAACACGTTTTCCTGTTCCTTCGCCAGATCAGCTGCTGAGGCTTTTGGAATAACATCCCTATCAGAAGGGGCTGAGGCAATGGAACCATTTCCCCACTACTCCACACAAATGTGGGAGCTGTTTCTCTTTCAGATAAAAAGCCAAAACCAAGCAAAAGAATCTGCTGAGTGTCAGGCCATGGGCAGCAGTGCTTTCTGTCCCCAGCAGAGCCAGGAAGGAGCCCCAGGGGCAGGTGCTGGGCCCTCCTTGGGGGCTGCTGCACAAGCCATGCACTAAAGCCAGGCAATCGGCCAGAAACGAACAAAAGTATCCCATAAAATTGCACTGACAGCACTGCATCTGTAGGTAGGAGAGTAAGGCCTTGCTGCAAGTCATCCCGAACATTTTGCAGCTCAGGAATCTCACCCTCTTCTTCCCATCCACCGGAGCCACGAGGGACAGCGTGATATGAATAAAGGATATGGTGTGCCCTTCTGCCATTCTGCAGGCTTTGCTGCTGGATCTTGTCAGCTCTAGCATTAACAGATGCTGATTACTCTTCTGTAGATCTTGCTAGACCCCACTTGTACCCACTGGTAAGCCCTCACACGCATTATACTGGGAAATCTTTTGACCATATGGAAAAATACCATAGACAAGAAAGAGTTAAAAACCAGAGAGCCTTGGAAAAAACTGGCAAGTGGAAATATTTCTATTGGGTTTTTTTTGGCTATATGAAATTGCTGTAGCTTGGTACATACCACAAAGCACATGATAGAACTATTAGACCTCTTAGCAGAACATCTTGACATTTTGATTTCCAGACTCAGTGAGGTATGGTTGTTTTCCTTGCTAAATTCACTCCACTTATCTCTGAGTTCACCTCACTTTTCACCTGTAGCTTCCTTCATTCTCTTGCAATAATCCATCTCCATGCACTCTTTCTCCCAGTTACTCTCCTCCTCCTTCTGTATCTCTACTATTTGACAAATGTATTCAGTTTCCTTTCCTGGTACAATTACTGATTTTTAATGCCTCTCCCTGTGTTCTGTGTGAGACTCTTCTCTCTCCTCTGGCAGTCACACTGCCAGGCTCCAGGAGCACACGGAACACTGGCCAGCAGGGGCCTGGGGCCTTTAGATGCCCATGCCTGGGCTAGGTGGGCACCTCACCACATTGTGGGGGGACACCTGAAAATAAGGATCTCGTTCAAGTGAACATTTTGTCTCCTGCTAAACATATTGGAGCCTACCAGGGAGTGAGAGGTATTCATTTTCTTTGGGAGGTTTTTGACTATTTCCCCACTTTGAGCATACATAAAAATACCGCCTACTTTTGAAAACTCCTCTTGGGATTTCTTTCTCTATTTTTAGTATAATAATTAGAAACAAGCACCCTCACAACAGAGAAGTAACACACACTAGGATGTCCCAGCTTGGTAGTCCAATGAGGATGTCTCATGGCCAGCCTCACAGGGCTGCCAGGCCATGGCCAGAACCCCCTGTTCCTGTGAGACCCCAGCCCCCAGGGAGCTGCTCTAAGGCACCAGCACGGCTGGTACATCACTCAGCCACATCAACACCAGTGGCACAGGAACCATTTGCATGTCAAATTCACAAATTAAACATGTGAACAGATGACAAGTGAACATCTTGATTCACACTGTGTTTCTCCTGCTTGTCAGCTCCTGGCAGTTAAGAACAGTCACTCCAAAAAGTGCTAAAAATAACACACAGTCAGGCCCTGCCTTCAAATTCTTTTTTTCCTCCAATTTTGCTTTGATATTCTGCTTGACACTGCTAATAATGAAGTTAACATGGCCCAGAAAACATTGCTATAATTTTGAAGTAACATCAGGATTACATATGACCTATGAGCAGATGGGAGGGCAGAAGGAGATGCAAACGTCCAGCTAAGCCATGCTATCAGTCCAGACTGTTTTCTCAGGTGACACCAAGACAGCATAAAGAAGTATGAAAGTACAAGGACACAAAGACTAATTTGGGATCTGACCCTTGTCAGGGAGAAGTGCAGATCCACTTCCTCACTCCTAGGATTAAGAAGAGTTTCCCAAAGGCTTGTCCCCATTTCTCTTGTGCCACACGACACGCTGCACAAAGTGTTCTACACTGTGATCTCCCACGCTTTCTCTACAGCCTTTTAAAATTTCTCCAAACCATAATGGTTTCCCCATCCCTTCCCCTCCGTGGGTATGCCACACAGAAAAGACTCCTGTGATGTTGTGTGATCCGATCTCCAGCAGTCTCCTTTTGTCTGCCCGAGGCACAGGCCCCGTGCTCACCACAGGGAGCCCCAGGGGTTGGGCCGCTCCCCTTCTCCCTCACACTGCTCCTCTTTCCAGGGATTTCACACGAGCAGCTGAGGCTCACGCCGAGCACATTTCACCCAGCACAGCCGCGAGGCACAGCCGACATCCTGCGGGAGGAAAACCATTTCTCACAGCCAGCGTCACGCTGCAGGACAGCTACACCGAGCAGCTCTGGAATTACCAGCTGTGAAATAAAATTTCCACTGAATTAAGCCCAGTTGATACTCAGAATTTTTGATGTAGCTCTAGAGTCTTGACAATTCTGCCAAAAAACTTGTGGAACACAAATGCATTGGGAAAAATTCAATCAGATGAAACACCGTGTGTTCAAAAACTACAACTGCCAAAGCCCAAATCCCTGTCAAAAAGTGCAAATTAATGAATGGAAATGTCCTTTTCCAAAAGTGACAAATCATTATTACACTCTGCCTGAGGGAATCCTGAACTGATCTTATTGTTCAAGTGAGTAAGCACGAGGCAGATCAACAATGCCTCCTAAACAACAGTTTTGAAGGCTGACTGTAATTCCAACTAGGGAAAGGGGTTATCCCAATGCCAGTTGTGCACTGTCAGCTTCTGAGCAGAATTACCATGCTATTATTCTATGTGTAAAATTGATGTCAAAACAGACTTCTGGTTTTTGAAAGAAAATAAGAGGCAAATACAAAATCATCAAGGGTTTAAATGAAATATCTCCTTGGAGTGAAGTATTATCTAAAATACCACATTTCATACAATGTGTGAAGACACACCCCGCTATGCACATGGCATCTGGCATGGCAATTTTATTTAAAATTATGTGTAGCTCACATATTCTAACAGCAAAGGGAAACTGGTCTGTAATTCTGAAGCTATTGAGTATTTCAAGTCCTGCCCAAAAGCAGCAGAATTACAGATTTCCAAGTGCTGTTAAGGTGGGGATTTCTGAAATAATAAAATAGAAATAAATAGCGTTGAGTAAGTAGGCTGTAGGAGAATATCGAGGGAGTGCAAAATTCACACAGTGCCTTTTTTGTTTAATTATGATAATGATAATTTATACCAATGGCATACAGATAAAAGCAAAAGATATCAACAGACTTTAATCTGAATTTAGTTCTTTACTGATCCTGTTATTCCTGCCTCTTTATGCCACAGGTTTATGTTCTATTGGTTAAAAAAGTAAGCAAGATACCATAGATTTAGAGAGGACTGGTGATTGCTGAATCTAAATTAAGAGATACCTTTTGCAGAAGAAAATACCCCAATACTTGTAACAACAATAATAAGCAAATCTCATCATTGAAATCACCATGACTAAAACACAGGATGATCAATCTTGCCAAGACTGTATTTGTAAATTTTGATTTTTAGATCATAATTTTTTTTCCACGCTGAATGAGGAGATTAAAGTAAAGCAATTTGTTCTGCTCTCTAGAGAAGCTGGGTATGTGAGATGTTTGCACCAATAGCTCCAATACCTCCCACTGGCACCTCACTGCACACCCCCAAACCAACCAGGCTGAGACACACGTGGGTCAAAAGGTGAATGGGGATGGTGACCCCTGCTAAGCATGACGTGGGAAAAGATTATTGTAGCTCATGCTTATCTAGATGAAATTAAAAACTGCAAAGGATAAAGCCTTTACACTGATCTTTGCTGAATGACAACATGAAAATTAAAAATCCCAACTGACTTGCTTATCTTTGATGTTTTTAAACTGATAAACAGTATAGATTACACAAATATTTTTGGCACCTTGGACAATACAACCAATAAAAAAGGGATGAACGCCAGCCAATGAACAAATTAAACCTCATCTCTATTGCTCCAATTCACCATCTATTTCTAAAAAAGGATCATCATAAATGGCAATCGAATGTAACAGAGCAGCACAAAAACCAGTCTCAGGAGACCTGAATCTTACATTGCACTCTGCCATTTCTTCCCTACCAATTTAACTCTTCCTTGCTTTATTTCTTCCTCTGCACAGTGGAAATTATACCACTAATCCCTTTTCTTTTGTCAAACATCCTGAAATTTGCTGAGAGGGAAAAGCATGCCACGGAAAGGCTGGGTGACACAGCTCTCATGGCACCCAGAGGCAGCACAGCCCGTGCCCGGGGGCACAGGGCACAGACCTTGTCACACACAGCACTTCCAGCCTCACCGCTTTGAATGGCCTGTGCTTTTCTTCGTGACACCGTTTTTCAAAAGGAAATATGTTTCCTTTTCAACAGAGATACGTTTCTTATGAAGGAAACCACAGTGTCACACTTTTCCTGAGCAGACAGGAACACAGCAGCAAATGTCCAAGCAGAACTTCACCAGGGTGTTCCTGAGGCCGGTCACAGCCCTGCTCAGGGGATGCTGAACTCCCACTGGAGCCATGGAAGGGGGCACTGCATCTTCAAAGGAAACAGATTTGCTTCAGAAAGGGACAAGAAGTTGAAGAAACATCTGTAAAGACTGATAATAGATTCACTTCCTGAAATTCTTTTACAACTACTGCTATGAAAAGCAGGAAGTATGGGCAAGAGAGGGAAAGAAAGTTGTAAATAAGGAAAGAAATCTTTCTCACCCCCAAAATTGCCTGGATTGCTGACTGATGCTGGCAATGGGACTGGAGGTGTCCTTAGTGGGATCTCTCTGTCCAGACAGAGCCAGCAGTGTGGCTGCTGTCATCTGCCAGCCGTGCACGTGGATGCAGGGCAGCAGAGGTGGTGATGGCACAGCACACGTCCCCAGGGCAGAGCCCCTTCCCACCTTGTCCTGTAATTATCTGTGTATTAGCGAAGAACTCGTGTGTTTTGCTGTAATTATGCACATAGGAAAATCCTGAACACAGGTTACTAATAAAACATGAACTCCTGTAATTATCCCCGCACAGTTACATAATTATTTATCTGTTTCTTTTCTGCTAACCACTGTGTGACACACAGTATGTACTGCAGACAGAATCAACCTGATCTGGTCGATCCCCAAACGAGAACTGAACAGAAGCCCAGCCGGGCTGCAGCAGGGATGAGCAAACCTTCACCAAGGCACTCGGCACTGCAAACACACAGGAGCTCTGGAAAGAACACAGTGACAAGGAACTCCAGCTTCCTGAGGCTGTACTGGACCTAAGAGGATGAGGGTCTGTTGAATACAATGTTTCATCCCTAAATACAGTAAGTGACAAGAGTGTTTACAGATGCAGATACACTGTTTTCTCCTCTGTGTATATGTACTTGAAGAAATATTATACAAACTTAGCAGATCCCCTCTATAATTTGGTCTTTAAAATAAAAATCCAATGCATTCCTCTCAAGATTAATTGCAAATCTTTGCAATTTGCTTTGGAAGACAAACTTGGCCAAAATTACCATCTTACTTCTGCTTTTTTAAAGGAAATGCAGTCCTTCTATTAATAACTGCTGTAGCACAAACCAGACTTTATCCCATGCTGACAGACAAATCTGAGTTAAAAAGGGATCTCAGTTACACTTCCCAATCAATCCTCCAAACAGGCCATTTGATTTTCCTCTCTCCTGTGCTTTACAAAACTTCTCCAACTCCTAAATCTGCGTAGCTCCTCTGAATCCTTTCACTGTGCATGCTCCAAATAATCCCAAGTGTTTCCCAGTGCAGGCAGTTCATCTGCCATGGGGCCATGCTGCAGGTGAAGCACAGCCTGTTCCACCTTCCCTGCTCCGTGCTGCTGCTCCAGGCAGGCACATTGGAATCCCCAGCTCCACTGAAATGAAGCAATTAGTTTTTAACAGTGAAGTTATAAAGGTGCAGCAAAACATCCGTGAAATAAAGCAGTCATCCTTTCTGCTCTAGCATAAAACATATCTGGTTTACTCTTCTTCCCTTTCTTTCTAAGGAGAATCAATAGTTCTCTGTTGAATAAATCCCTGCCCAGCAAACCAGATTGTGTTTCCTGCAGACAGTTGATAGCTCAGTCTGACTTAATGGTCTTGAGCCATATTGACTTCCACATTTTAACACAGGAACGCTGCAATAAATACCAAGAACAGTAAAAACACGTTGAGATCTTTCTCTGTTTCTCTAAATGAAGGAAATTGATAAAATACACTCAAGCCAAGCAGAGGTTTATTTATTTATTTATTTACTGCCAATTTAAACTGTGTGTGTTTCCCCTAATCTCTCTTGAGGCATTAGCAATACTATTTGGAAAGAACAAAACATTCAACCAAAGATGTTTGCTGCAACGAAGATACATCTTCCTTCCCCCAAAGAAAAACTGAGATTTTCTCCAAACCTCATAATGTTCTGTGAGAATAAATAACCTCCTAGTTCTCCCCCACGGAGGGAAGTACATTCCTGGTGAGGGGCTACACGCTGGCCTCTGCCAGTGCCTCTGCTCTGCCCCTGATGGAACCAGGCCCTGGAACTGCACTCTAGCTAAGTTAAACTGTTAAGATCTTCTACAGTAGCTCAGTATTCTTGCATCAAACTGCACCCAGAAAGGAAACAGAAGCCAATATTGCCTATTAAGCAGAGACAGGCTAATAGCAAGGAAAACCATTAGTAACCATTATGCAAATTCTGAATTGGCTTTTCTATTCAGCCATTTTTTGGCATCCATGAAAACGGCTTTTGTTCACACTAATATTTGGAAAAGAGGCTTTATTTATGCAAATAGATGCATTTCTAACCCCCTCCCCCAAATTGCATGTAAATGAGCATATTTGTGCATCAATTAGTGAATTTGAGTTTTCTTTGCTGCAAATACACATCCATTTCAAATGGCTGCAAATGACTAGTGAGAGGGACAGGAAAACATAAATGAGTTCATTTTCCTGAGCACTTGACAGACACCAAAATGCCCATTGTGGAAGAGCTGGGGAGCTCTACAGATGGATAAAGACAGCAGTACAAAGCAGCATAGTCTACAGAACTGTAATTCTTGCTCAACCTTTTAAGTCTTCTGAAACACAAGAGAACAAATGGTATTCTGAAAAGTTCAAGTTTATTCTGCCAGTGTTCTGCTGGCATGCTAAAAATACTCACTGCAAAGGGCATCAGAGATGTAACTAGACAGATACTTAAAAAGTGACAGTCAGTGGAGAACACATTGCTACTGAGACCCATCCTAACTGATAGGATTCCTCTTGTATCAGTTAGAAGGTACAATAGGCCAATAAATCAAGGTGTAGCAACAAGCTCCAACAAGCAACAAGAAATAAAAAATTATTTTCATTTTTAGCTTCCTCCTGAAGAGAGGCAGATGCCCCCCTTATGGTCCCACCACAGCAGAGAGGTCTGCATCCAGCTCTGAGGGCTGACAAGGGGAAGCTGCTCCTGGCCTTTGCTACTCCTGTTTTTGGAGGTCAAGAGAGAGTTCAGAGGTGCCTCACAAGCCTCGTGCTGCTATCCACACACAGACAGGGCCAGCGGGGGTGGTGACCAGGGCCCTCCCAGCTGCCTCCGTTCCAAAGCTCACCCCTGCCATGGGGCAGCTGGGCAGGCCAGGGCTGAGAGTGGTTCCAGCACACCCACAGGCACACGGGGCACCTGTGCCTGTCCAAGGTGATGGGTTAGATGAACATGGAATTCCCTCCTGGGTGCTAGCACTCAGAAGCAACTCCTAACAGAGAGTTACTCACTTCACATTTTCCTTCCCATGTTAATTGCCCTTCAAAAGACTTTGCACACTTCCACTGGAAGTGCAGAAGTAAGGGTGCAATAATTTTCACAGTGAGTGGCCCCATGATTAAACTGCCTGGCAGGTAACAGGTGGCAATCCCAGCTGGGGGTGTGCAGTGCTTAGTCCACGAACACCAAGTAATGTGTGGGATCAACAATTCTGTATTTTTTTGGCCTCATTTACATTACTGCTGGAAATTGAATAGTCTTAAAAAATAATAACAACTTATCTCTTGAAAGTCAAAAATGGCACAATCTCTGTTCCATTCTGCTAGTGCATCCCTTAATTTTGGGTAATGAAATTCAGATTCCTTTTGCTTGAATGGTTTCAGCAGAGATGTCCGTCTTTGTCAATGTACTGAAAGTTCCCTCACAAACTCAGTCACCAAACCCCAGTTCTAACCCTCTTCACACAGGGTTTCCAGCAGGTTAGCAGGTACAGGGCACACTTCTGACACCGGATAAAGCGGATAAAGCACACCCATTCCTCTGCCTCCGGCAGTGATTGCGGCTCTCGGGAGCTGCGCGGGGCCAGCCGCCCTCCCGGCTCCGCTCTCCCGGCTCCGCTCTCCCGGCTCCGCGCTGGCGGCCGCCTCTCTCCGCTCCCAGCGCTGCGCCCTCCCCATGGGAACGGGGCAGCCGGGCACTGCCGGGCACTGCAGGACAGTGCAGGACACCGCCGGGCACTGCAGGACACCGCCAGGCACTGCAGGACAGTGCAGGACACGGCCGGGCACTGCAGGACATTGCCGGACACTGCCGGACACTGCAGGACATTGCCGGACACTGCCGGACACTGCCGGACACTGCCAGGCACCGCAGGACAGTGCCGGGCACTGCTGCACAGGGAACCTGGCCCCACGAACTGATGGCGTCCTGTTGATTGTGTCACTTCTGGCATCACTATCAGTCTGATTTGGGGTGACTGTAGCTTTAGAAGGAAGAATCAACATACACTTTATGAATTTCCTACCTACAAAGATTAGGGATTAGACATGTGGAAGCATTTATTTACTTAAATAAAATACTCTTAATTTTGCAGTCTCTTGCTTTAATACACTGCAATTAGAGCAAAGTAGCTGATTTGCTTCAGCAAATATTCAGGTATTTCTTCAGTATCCCATCCACTGTCTGGGGAGGTTTTTATCCCCTCGAAAATCCCCACATTTCTTTAAACAGTAATATAAAACACACAGTGGGTATTTGAAAAAATTTTGAAACTGTTCAGGCAATAATATTCTCATCTGATCTTAATAGTGCTGTTTATGCAGCATATATAATTAAAAGCATTTTCAGTATCAGCTTAATTAATCTCAGAAGTTCAGTATTCAAAGAGCAGAGGAAATACGCTTTTGCTGCTCGTTATATATCATGCAATTATATGATGAAGACATCCAATCATAATTATGTCCCACAATAATAATTCTGTGTCAGAGAAGTTCCATGATCTAGAGGAAATAAAAGGCATGCCTTGAACAGCTTGCCTCTGGACCTGAAGGGGCGATTTCAGAGAGACTCTGAACACTCCTGAAACGAGAGGAGAAAGCAGGTTGGGGGCGGGAGGATCCTGCCCTTCCCACGGCCGCGATTCGCAGGCGGTGGCGGAGCAGCCCGGGCTGAGGCCGGCGCCAGCCCGAGCGGCTGCCGCAGCTGGCGGGGCCCTGGCTCCGGCTCCGCGCACACAGCACGGCCTCGGGCTCCGCACACGGGGCTTGGGGGCCACAACAGGCTTAGCTCTGCCTCCTGTTCTCTCAAGAGAGAAACATGTTTACAAATGAAATAGATGGCTAAATGCCTTCTCTCCATAGGTTTGAGCTGCAGATCTGCATTCTAATTCACCTTTAAAACTCGGTGTGTACCTGAGCGTGGGAAACATCACACCGTGTTCTCCCTGTATCAGCTGGGAACCAGTTCCCACCCCAGGGGCAGAGTGGGGGTGACTCTACACATTAAGGCAGAAAACATTTACACCAACAAGAGCAGAAAAGTGTGAACACCAGGAAGCCATTCAGAACTACTCATTGGTTAAGTTATTCCCCAAGTTGTAGTACATGACTACTCCAAACCAGAAATCCCTTCATATTCAAGGACCCTGTCCTCAAACCCTGACCATTTAAATTGAAATACCTGAAAGCAGTAAGACTTACACACAGTAAATGAATGTGTTAACTAATTTTAACAACTACACCTTAACTAGTTATTCCAACAGCTACAGTGCACTAATGTACTGCAGCATCTTTAGTGAATAAAAAGAGTTAAGTGACTAAAACATGCTACAGCTTTCTGTATATTATCTGTATGCTGAAAGGTGAGAAGGGGTTGCTGCCAGCTCGTTAGCCAGACATCACACAGTGCAGTCAACAGAGAGCAAAGAACTCGTGTGTTTTGCTGTAATTATGCACATAGGAAAATCCTGAACACAGGTTACTAATAAAACATGAACTCCTGTAATTATCCCCGCACAGTTACATAATTATTTATCTGTTTCTTTTCTGCTAACCACTGTGTGACACACAGTATGTACTGCAGACAGAATCAACCTAATCTGGTCAATCCCCAAATGAGAACTGAACAGAAGCCACTTCTCAGGCTAAGTAATTAAAACTGTCTAATTTTAAGTATATGCATTTGAGACAAATGTTCTCCAAGGCCCCTCAAAAATTCTGAGGCAAAACTGTGATGGTAAATTAAATCTTTGAAGCCTACCTGGCTTCAACAGCCAGGGAATCCATTCAGCATGAATTGACTCTTCCACCAAGGAGCTTGGTGTTGCTATAGGAAGTAAAAACTATGTTTCAGCCTGGGGTATTTCTCACTGTACAGACCACTGAGGTGAAGAATCTTTCAAAAGTAAAAATCAAGATGGGTTATGTAGTTAAATAACCAGAATTATAATGGCTTACACAAGGAAAAGGTTGGGCCAGTCAGTAACAAACACACTGCAGAGGCTGTAACTCTCAAGTGCACAACTTCTGCATCAACCATCAGCAACTCAGTTCTTCTCTTCTGATGAGGCATCTGTCACCACTCTAAGCCACTGTCTCTCAAATGCAGTGCAATACTGGTGAGGATGGACTACGCACACACTGGAATGGCAGCACCCTTATTCTCTGATATTATTATTCCAAATATGCCATCCCTTTTTTTCTTGTTGTTCCAGTTACAGCTAACCCTTAAAATTTCAGTATTATTCCCTCAGCAAAGGAACGGAACATGCCATTCCTAAGGAGCTGGCAGGAAAAAGAGCAAAATTCATCCTACTTGAAAAGCCACAGTGCTTTTGCTAAAGCAATAGAGGCTTTTGCTAAAAAGAAACCATTAAGAAAGCAATAATGCTCAGATTTTATGAATTCACACAGAGGAAAAAAACCTCTTCAGTTTCTATCCCTTTGTGGGTTTTATGCCACTAAAACCCAGGTGCTGTAATGGCCTGAATGGGGGGGAGCAGGTCATTAATGCTCAGCTCCCTGTGGCTAAACAACCTCTTAATGTACCCCTAAATTTCATACACTGTTGCCACGAGCACAGCATGCATATGGTACATTAGATAAATAAAATTAATTAACCTTGGACTTGGGATTCAAAACTCCCTATGCATAGCATTTGGGATAACAGCTCCTCAGAAGCTCTCTACCCCATTTTTACATTCTCTCAGACCCTGTGGCTATGCTAACCTATGGGTTCCTTTAGCCCCAGCTTGTTATACCACCTCAATATAAAAATAGCCTTCTGCCGAAACAAATAATATTATTTTTCACTGCAAAGAAAGCACAAAAAGCATCAGTGTCCCCAGGCAGTCTCCAGGGTGCTAAACGTGCTATTTCAGTTTGGTACTGCATGTACTGTGAACACACTCAGTACTCCCACACAGAGTGCTGTCTGATACATCCTCATTGGAGAGTTCTCCCAGCACCAGGAGCTCTTTCCTTTCTGACCAGCAAATTCCAGGAGTCAGCTAACCAGTACTGGTTAAATAGAGGTTTTGCCCTTGCTGTGCATATAAATGAATACTCCCATACTTAGCCACACAAATGTATGCCTATCTACACAGATTACCTGGGAGCTGGAAATCCCACCTGTTTGTAAGAAATTTTCACCCTGCAGTGCAAGTGACATCAAACACCTTTCAGGGGGCCCCAGCATCTTTCCTCCTGCAGAATTTATTGACTCCTGGGGAACTCCTACCCCTCTAAGCTATCCTGTCCTGTCAGGGCATTGGAGATGAGGGAAAGGAGGAAAGCAGAACGTTCCAGATGGTTACATCCACTCCTTCCAGCTGCTGCAGCACCACACAGAGCCAATGCTTGCTGTGCCACACTGCCTTCCCCTCAGCACTCTCAGCCCAGGGCTGGCCATGCACACCCTGCCCCAGGCCTCTCCTCCACTCACAGTCATGCTGAGAGCTCCATTCTGGAACAGTTAATTCGGGGTGTCAGAGAGCTCAGCCAGGAGCTCTTTTTAGAGTATTCAGTTTCTAGGCCTCATTCATCAGAATTTCATTCTAATGTCTTACTAAATAGAAAAATCTGAATTCAGGCACTTTTGTAGGAAACGTGGATAAGCTTGGAATGAATGACCCCTATGGAAAGCGTGCCTTTTGAAGAGCTGTAATACAGGAAGAACTTCCTGAGCAGGCCAGTGCAGTTCAAGTGTGATGTCAGGGTCATTATTCCAAGTTTCTACCAAAACATCCTGGATCAATGCAGACACAGAAAATGAAAAACCTTTTATCAGGAAAGCCTGATGGAGGTCACGGCCTCTTGGCTTTTGTGTTATCTACTACTATTATCTTCTGTTCCACACAAACCACTGTAACAGTTTTAATTAAGTCTCAGATGCAAATGTTCTGTATTTTGAAACAGAAAATAGGCATAAATAAATGTAAGATCCAGTATTCTCTAAAATCCTGTAACTGAGCTTAAGAGAGCTGCAATTTCACCTTTCTTTTGATAGATGACCGGAACTGATGTTAGATTTATACTTGTGACCTGCAGAGTCAAGGAGAGGCAGGACTGCCCTTAGCCCCCAATGTCTCAGGAGGGAACAAGACCAGAGAAACATTTTCTTTTTTCAGCTACCAACCTCACATAAAATCTGTCCTTTACTAAAAATGCACCATAGGAAGTCTCAGGAGAATAAAGAACAATACTGAGAAGAGATCCAATAATCAGTTACTTATTTTTCATGTGGAAGAGTTCGAAGGGCTGCCAGCACAAGTGTGTTGGTATGCAGGAGCTGAGAATTAAAAATAGTAACGTAAAAAGTGAATGCTTTTTTGCCCCTTTTCTTTATGCTTTATTTCACTTCACTAAATGTACTTTGCACATTGTTAGGTAGATAAAATATGTGTAGGAGGGATTGTCGAGGTTGCCATGGTTTCTCATTTTTAATGAGCTTTGAGACTCCAGTATCCAACCAAATACATTAATAATTACTACATCTATTTTTTCTCCCTTCCCCCCTCCCTCCAAAGCACTCCAAAAATTACTGGTGCTAAAAGTAAAACCAGTGATTTGAGAGACAATAAAACATCAAAGCAGAAGCCCACCCTTGAGGAGTCGGCAAACAAAGGCTTAGGGAGGTAACAGGAGAAAATTACCACAGTGAGTCAGGGATCTGTCCCATGGCCTCTTGTCTCAACATCTAAAGTCAGCACAGTGTTTTGTTCGAGGTGCCAAACTCCCTGAACACACAGCAAACCAAGTCACATCTGTCAGAATCAGAAGCTGGTGAAGCACTGAAGGCTGGCTGCACCAGCTCTGGTACTGTTTGCTAACTCTGCTCAATGTGTAAGGACAGACTGAAGTGCTCAGAAGTTTGTGGGCAGCCACCTCCCCCAAATACACAATTCCAGTGCTTACAGCCTGGATTTGGCAAAGGAAGGGAGTAACAGTCTGACTTCAAACCCAAGAATCTGAACAGGACAACTCAGGCAAAGCCTTTTTTGACTAATGCACTGACTCAAAGTAAACAAGACTGAAGAGGCAAAACCACTACAACATTTAAAAAACAAACAAACAAACAAAATCTATTTCCTCCGGAAAGTGCTTTGCTTTTACACTACTGGATCAAGTAAATAGAGGTAAATAAGATTAAATAAAACACTGCCAGCTAAGTGTACAGCTAAGGAGAAAAGCGCTTAATGCTTCAGCAACCACTGAAACACATTTTGCATGAGAGCTTGCTGGCTGAAGCCATTTACTGTCACATCACTTTTGATGGTCTCCTGTTACTGATGAAATAGGTCAAGGCATGGAAGGAATTTAGGCTCTGGGTCTGTGAGTAACTCCGTGTCCCAAACATATTAGCAAAGTTGGATTATTTTTCACTTGTTGCCATTGTTCACCTTACCTTGGGCAGTGGGGAGGAACAGAAATCTTTCTCTTTGATTTGAGGGCAGATCAGATACGAGTACTCAATTTTTATACAGGAGAAAGGAATTCTAGCCCACAGGAAACCATCCAGTTGGTACCACAGTGCTTACACAGCTCACAGGCAGCCAAGCAGCTGGGGCTGAGAGCCCTCAAAAGCATCAGGCACTGCAAGGACAGAAGATGAAACCTCCAAGGGCTCCTTGTGGAAATTCCAACACATGCTGTCCTAAAACCTTGCAAGGCACTTGTGTGTATAACCATCTCACTTCTGAGAGAGCTGGACACATAAAGACAGTAAAGCACAGACGAGATAAGAGACTTGCTGAATGCCACACAGAAAATCTGTGCCAGAGCAGGACACCAAATCACCTCCCAAATCCTGGAGACTTCTCAGTCGTGGTACTCTATCCACAGACCACTCCTCTCTGTAAGGACAAAAAAGGACACCAGCACTACCTCTGGGTAGGGCAGACAATTGAAACCCTGTGATGGTGTTAGAGATGAGAGGAACCCTAGCACGGAAGTGCAATTTGGCAGAAATCTGAAAGAAAAAATTTAACTACTTCTGCAGTATGAATCATCACAAACTTAAACATTGTGAAATAAACTTTTGGTGCCAACTTCCTGCATGAAGTGTCTGAGGACTCCAACAGACCAGCAGTGCTTTTTTCCTAATAAACTCTTACAGAATGAAAGAAAATTGCAATCTAAAATTTTCCATTCCACGTCGTAGCATGAATCAGAATTTGCTGATTTCTCTTGGAAAGGTCGCTAGCATTCCACTCGGGAGTTTCCAGGGAAGCAGCTCCTCTGAACAGAGCTTGGCTGGAACACGGTGTCACCTCCCCAGGCTGCCACCTGCCCACTGGGATCCCTGGCAGTGCCCTGGGAGGAGGCTCTCCTCTTCTTCTTCTGTGCAGGACACATCACAGGCTGATGGATCTACACCACAGCATGGCCAGGAAAAGCATGCCAGGTACTGAGCAGGTTATGGAAAGGGTCTCAGTCGCTCCCTTTCTGCCTTTGCTTGTACCCTTAACAAGCCATAACCACCCTGGAACATGCTCCCTGCTACAAGGCTTTTCAAGCCATAATTAAAAGATAAATTAAAAAGATTGCAGAGGACACAAAAATACTTGTGTATTTGGTCTACCTTTTCACCCCCCAATAATGTTTCCACATGCATAGACTCAAACTTTAAGGAAAAATCAACCTTGTCTGAGGTGATTCTTTAGACACATAATAAATGTGAAAAAGGAGACACTACCATGAGCAACAAAAAAGTTTGAGAGTCATTATATTGTCTATCTTACACAACAGGATTTTTGATGCTGTCTGTGATTTGTTTTTTAAATTATATCTTGTGCTTTGGTTTATGAGAAGTACTTTTAAATCCATGAGATAAAACACCAAGAGAAGTCATTCCAGCTGGGACTGTCCTTGAAGACAAATTACTTCTTCACAGCCCCTGTAGGTACCAGATCCTGCCATCTTTCTGCAGCCAGTGGTGGCACAAAGTGAAATTCTTCCCTCACCAGCTCTTACACCATTTCCTGTGCCAAGTACACCACATGACTATTTGTTCTTGTCCTTTCTCTGTTAAACACAAGAAGGAGCCCACATGGGGGATTTGAACAGCAGCAGGCCCACGACCCACTTCAATAATTCAACTTTCAGATATTCTTCCAAGCTGCATAGCTTTAATAACTTTTTCATTTGATATTGCTTCATTAAAGGTCATTTTTGTGTGACATTTGCAGAACTAGTTCTCTAATTATACTGCTCACCATATGAGAAGCTTTTTCAGGAACAGTTCATTCTTCCTTGCAAAGAGACAAAATTTAATTACAGAGTAGAATATTTAAAAAACGGTTACATAAAATATACTTCTGCAAATCCCTTTTAGTTTAGGCTTTGAATTCTGAAAGGTCAGGCTCTTATAAGGTCTGCAGTTTAAAAAGAGATCATGACTTAATTATGGGCCATCATTACATACTCCTAATTGTTTTAGTGGACATTCTCTTTTGTCACAAATTGTGAATTCTGAAAACAACTAGAGACTGCCAGGCAGAATAACATAACCACCATCCCTCAGGGCTGGCCTCTGCATCTGGACATTTTCAGCAGAGTCAAATTAAAACTGAAACAAGGACTGGAACCCAACCCTCCAGAAAAAAGCTCATTGCTGAGAGATTGGCAGTGGCTGCAATCACCTGTAACACCACGCTCTTCTTCCTGAGGAGGAATGAGTTTGGATTTGTCTAGAGTGACATACAGAACTGTATTTTTAAATTTACTTCCTGAAAGCTGGTATGAGTGTTCAACTTCCCTGAGTGCTGGATGCCTTGGAAATCCCAGCCATGGAGGAGACAAGGTTCATCTTAGCTGGTCAGGACACCTGCTACTGGGATCCTCACACATCCAGCACACAGGCTGCCACTCTGGAACTGGGAAAGCCAATGGTTATGTTCCCCTCATTCACATTTTAACTTTTTCATTGTTAAATGTATCAGAAAACTTTCTAATCTCAGCAATCACTTTCCTAGAGCCCAGACTAAATTGCAAGTGACCTTTCCTCCGGCCAAATCCACCTCAACTTTAAGGATTTCCTCTTAATTTCTGCAGGATGCTTAGGCTTTTCCAAAATATGATGTTAGCAAAGGAAATGTCCCGTATTTTGCCTTACTGGTCATCCATATGCTGCTAAAAATAACATGACTTTTCATCTCTCCAAGGCTCCTGTGTATTCTTTAATTTTTTCTACTACATGACTATCATATTGCTTTAGTTTCTCTAATTTAGTACACAGTCAGTATTGGAAGGTGGGGGGTTTTTACCCTTCCTTCACATAGTCAGGATATTAAATATGTGAAGCTCAGAAATTTAATGAGGAAGGAAGAAGATACAACAAAGTCTTTCTCCGCTTCTGAATCACAGGATGCTTGGAATACAGAGCTCAGAAATGAGGTTAAGCAGCTGTTTGCTAACACAGTTACTCAGCAGGAAACTTACCATGTGCTCATTAAATGAAACTCCACACAAGTTTGATTTCTCCCACACAGGATCAGAAATTGCGCCCTTACCTCCAAACCCAGAGGAGAACTGGATACAATGGGTCTCCTGAGTGACAGGTGAACCTGCAAAACACAGTCAATGCATTTGTGAGCAGAGAAATAAGGTCCTTGCAAGGCCAGACTGAGGACTCTCAGCAGGCAGGTGGGCTATGGCTGAGGGGGTCACTGCATTCCCAAAGCTAATGG
Source organism: Drymodes brunneopygia (assembly GCA_013400955.1). Classification (NCBI taxonomy): domain Eukaryota; kingdom Metazoa; phylum Chordata; class Aves; order Passeriformes; family Petroicidae; genus Drymodes; species Drymodes brunneopygia. The sequence goes on from VZTZ01000694.1 coordinate 74,677, forward strand.
CAAACCAGTTTGTGCTGTTTTCTGTTCCTTTCAGGGTCCGTGGGCTTTGGGGCTGAGCAGCCTTCAGGAAATCTGCCAGAGTGACGTGTCTGGAATCCCTTACAACTAGGAAGGCAACCTTGGCCCACAGCCTTTCTGCTTTTCCTGCTTCACAGTGATTTCCTCCTTATTTTAACCTCCAAAATAGTTTTGTACTGCATCAATCCCTAAACCATTTGGAGCACCCAATGACTTTAGAATAGATAGACAGACTGCAGAGAAGGGCACATGCAAGCACAGCTATAGTTCCTCAAACAATCTGAGAAAATGCAAAAGAAAAGCTGAGCAGCTTGTTCTCTTTGAAAATGAGTATTGTAACATTGTGCATTATGAGGTTAAATTGATTTTACTGTAAAACAAGCAGAGCAGTTTACAAACAGTTTATACTAAATCCAAGCATCACTTTCAAATGCACATTTCCCGTTTTTGAGCAGTCAGTAACAGCACATCTGCAATGAGCTGGGATTACATTCAGATTTGCACTCTGTACAGTGAAATTGATGTTATTCTTTTTTATATCAAATCCCTCTTTTGATTGCAAGCTACAATCTACCCAGCATACTGATCTCTTCTGCAGCACACGCTGCTCTCTCACACATTTTCAACCCAGTGGTTCAACACAAACCCTGTGCTATTGTCCAGCAGCTGAGTGCACGCAGCCCACAGACGTTCCCCGTGGCCATGCTCACCAGAGAAAGTCATCCTGGCCGGGCTGGTGACACCACCTGTGCCAGGGCCACCTGCCAGGCTCAGCGTGGGGCCTGGAAAGGTCTCTGGGATGGCACCAATGCCAGCTGTCCCACAGCACACCTCCCACCGGGGCTGGGGGGTTGCCAGGGACTGCAACAGGTTCATTGAAGGGCAATGAAAGCAAAAGTCCCCTGACTTTTCATCACCATGGCAAAGCTGGCCAGGGCAGGGGACGTTCACACTCCAGCACACACTGCCCAAGGCTGCAGCCAGGAGGGCTGAGTCCTATCACATGGTAGGGCATGCTGGTTTAGAAATATAGGAAATCAAATATGGGTAATCAAGAATAAAATAAATAAATCAAGAATCAGGAAATGACATTCGAGGTCAGTTCCCTGCTACAGATGCTCCTTGTTAATTTAGAAAACAATAAATAACTTCTATTAATGTCTTTTCTAGAAAAATACTTCAGAGAAAGTTTCTCTTTCCAGATTAATCCTGTGGAGAACCACAAACCTTTGGCAAATTCTATCTTAAAGTCACTTTCAAATCAGAAAACTCAGGACAGAAGGACACCTTGAAATCCCAGAAAGCAAATCCTCCTGCACCAGAGCACCCTGGACCCCAAGAGGCACAGCCATGTCACAAGAAGCTGAACAAAACAATAAAAAAGTATTTGAGCTTAAATGACAAACACACAGCATATTTGACTGATGCCAGAAAGCAAATTTTAAAATAGTGTTAAACAATAAAAATATACATTTAACCCTATTTTATTATTCCCCAAAGATAAAAACCTCAGAATCATACTGACTGCTGGAGTTAACCAAAAAGATGAATGGAGTTTTAGGGTGCATCTTCACATTGCTTTCTTTAAAAAGTCTCCCCAGTTTCATGCATAAGATGAAAGAGCTTGTCCACAGAAATGCAAGTTAAATTATCAATTTGCTCCACTATTAAGCACATTTATAAACTTAAATGTCACAATTAGACTCCTCTGTGGTAGAAGGAGAGCCACTGGTGGGTTTTTTTTGGTTGGTTTTTCTTTCCTAAAGAGATAAAAAAGTAGGGTTTCAATAAAAGTAAAGTCCATTGACTTTCATAAAACACAAAATAAAGGTCATGTAGAAAGGCTTTAAGTCTTCTGGGAAATAAGAATTTAGTCCTGTTCACAGAAAGGAAGATAATCAGTGGCAGGCCTGGTCTGATCTTCTGAGTCTTTCTTGCTCAAGAAGTTTTATTTCCCCTTTTTTCTGCTTATAATAGGAGCCATTGAAAATTTAAGACATATTTCAAATATTTTCCATTTTACTGCAATTCAAAATAGAGAAGTGGAAAATACCTCCACAAAGACTTTACAGCAGCTGAGAAGTGAGAAACAAGCCATGTGTACTCATAGGAACACAAATTATTTCATCTCCTGTTAAATTTTAATCTTTTCCACAACTGGTTAATCATAAATTCAAATGAATTTTCAGCTCTTGAAAATAATTTCTTACTTTACACATCCATAGGGGAAGGGGGGGAAACAGACAAAATACAAACAAAAATCAGGATGAGATTGATGGTTTTATTCCTGCTATCCAGGTCAGTTTTAAAACATTCAGCTTTGAACACATTCCCTTCACTGTTGGGGCACCTCTTGGAAACCGTAAGAAGAGTTCAGGTTTTGACAAAAACATGGCTCCAAGACTACCAAAGCTATGAAAAATAGTCCATTTTAATTTTGCAGAATTTGCCTCAGGCCCTTAAATCTTAAATCAGGCACAGAGGTGGGAAAAGGATCTCCTCATTTTCCCTGAGATTCAGGAGAGGATCTCAGAATCGGAATAGATGAAACTGCACTGTGCCTTTCTCCATACTCTCTTTACTGATTATTTTCTTATCCCAACAAGAAATGCAATTAGTTAGACACTGAGCCATACAATGGAATGAATTTTAATTGACAGAGGAAAACAAAAAGATTACAAAACCAATTAATTTCTTCTTTATTGCTTCAGAATCTGTAATAATTTGTGTTCAAGCAAATGGCAATATCTTTCATCTGAAAAACATTCCAGACTAATACTTCCATGGTTTCTTCTTTTGTTTGCAGATATATAGTGGCTTGTTAAGATCATGATTAGATCATGACACTTTCTAATTCTTTGGATGGGGATTCAGAATTGCTCAGAATTGCTACTGAGAGACATAGCCTGGCCTACAGAGTGAACGACAGGAGAGTAAGACTCTTCTGGAATGGAGCAGCACTAGGTTTGCACCTAATGCAAATATTTAGCAACCTGTTTCCAGGTTGCTCTGTTAAAAAACAACAATTGCTCATTCCACTTCTTTTAGAAAGGTATCCAGAGCTGTGAAATGCATTTACTATCTTTGCAGATCAAACCCCTGTGTCGGGAGGTTCAGCACTGTGCTGTGGAACCGCCCTGCCCGGGGTTCAGCTCCGGGCTCCAGGAGCCCAGGGTGTGAGCAGAGAACGGCTCCAACAGCTGCTGACTCGTGCTGCGAGCCTGGAAACTGCTCAAGGATCACCCTGGGATGTGTCTCAGCCTCTCACACAAGAACATGACACCAGTTTTCCTTTAAATGCGATCCTGAGATCTAATAAAAATCGCTTCCTAGAACAGAATCCTCTCTGTCTCCTGGCCCACCCTCTCATCAGCCTTTCTCCCTCCCTCCCTCCCGTTCTCCTCGGGTGCTCGTAGGCAAGGCTACAGCAGAGCAGCTCTAACGTGCCTGCTGGGCCTGGGCAGAGGGAAAGCAGCTCGCTACAGCAGCTACAATGAAAACAAGAATAAAAGAGCTCTGAAGCTGTCACCAACTTTTCTGAACAAAAGTCAAAATATTCTAATCAAGTCTGATGGCCCAGGAAGACGAATTCCATTATGCCAGATGGGTCCACCCTCCACATGTTCACTGTGGGGATTTTACCTCACGTTCTCCAAGCCACAACTGCAGAAGAGGATAAGGCACAAGACAGAATCCCACTGGATATACCTTTCCCTCTGGTACCATGTCTGAAAGCTCTAAATCACTGTGACACTCAGCCAACACCACCAGCAAATCCCAGGAAATAGGGGATGGCATAAAGTTGGTGAAGGATGAGCTCCTCTGCAGCTTTCTGCAACAGGTTGATATATCTTAGCTCCTTCATGTTTTGGCAGCCACTCAAGGCCATAGAAACTGCCAATCCTGCAACTTTCCTCAATATAGAATGCTTGTCTACACAGGAAAACAAATAATAAGCTAGGGCATGGACCTGGCTCTCATCTATTCTGGTCTCATAACTGTTCATAAAACCACACAAAGCTCAAGTTGCTACTGAATAGCATTCTCAATATGCCTTAATAGACCTCTCAGATATTCACACTGCACATTAAGAGGACTTGTTTAAAGAACAAGAGAGTTTGGAGACAGTGTATCTGTGTGAGGGCTAGCACAGTTCAGGATAAGCCGATAAATGAGGATTGTCACCTTTTCCCAAGGCATCCCAGATATTAACACCCAAGAGATAAAGCAATGCCAGCAGTAAACTGCACAGTTGTCATAACAACAACCACACAGCACGGCCCAGGAGATGAGTAAGTCCCCAGGAATCTGAAGCAAGAGAGAAATCAATTAAATCAAGGGATTCAGAACCTCTAGGCTGCTTTGGCCACTGGTCCTTGGAATGGAAAGGTTCTGATTCTCAGTCTCTATCCAGGTAAATAGACAAAACCACCCTGTGAAAATATGGCAAAAATTATGCACATCTATCTTTTTAACCCAAGATCTTTCCAGCACATGCCACTGCTAGGCTGTCAGCAGCACCTAAATGTACCTTGTCCACTCACAGTTTATACTGTCCCAGCTGAGCTTTTCCACTGTAAAATACCTGTGCACTGATCTACCCAGGCAGAAGGGTCTATGCAAAGAGCAAATGGTATCCGTTCTTGCTAGGGATTCGATATGAGGCTGGTCTTGCACATTTTTAATTTTCTTTTTTTTTTTCACCAAAAGCTCAGTCTAGAAACTTTTCACTACTTAAGGAGAGAACTGAAAGACTGATTCACTTTTCTTTGCCCTCAGGAATTCAGAATTTTGCAACCAATTTAAAGCCATATAAAATCTTGTCCTTGGTCCCACTGCAAACACATTTTTTTGCAAAACCAGCAAAAATGTAACAAATGCAGGTTGCACATGCCAGCAGACCATAAAAGTTTGCAGATTTTCCAGAGAAACTGGTAGTAGAAAATACTTTGAAGAAGTTCAGGAATTACATGGGGAGCGAGTTGCTGTTAATTACTACTGAGTTTACACACTCAGTGGAATTCCAGGAAGGAAATTTTGTGGGAGAGAGACAATCCAAAACATTACAAAATGGATCAAATCTTTGGGGTTTAGAGCTTTAGCACACCACTCATAGCTGGCAGTCTGTCAGAGGTGTCTCCATAGGCAGCTGACTCTATAAACTGATGCTCCAGGCTTTATTACAATTTCATCTGGAACATTCAGCTGTTTTCAGTGATTTTTCAGAACAAACATTCATACTCATTTATGGCATATACTTGGCTTCTAGGGAGTCAAATATGCAACTCCCTAAAACCTGTAAATCCTGACAGCAGCCTTACAAACACAGACTGCCCCAAGCCGGGCTAGGTACAGTCACATTGCTCCTACTTAGGTGTTGAGCCTGTCCTTAACACACATTCCCATTGCATCCAGCAGATCTGATGAGCAGAAAGAAATGACAGCTCCACCTGAGTCCCCTAGCACGGAGACTGAGATAAACAGCTCATTAACGAAAGCAGAAAACAGCAACACTCAACTATTTTCACTCACAGCTTACAAAGAAGCATTGATCCTGAGAGCACGTTAATGCTCCCCATCAGCACATTAATCGAGCTTTCCATTGAGATCTAGTTGGGGTCTGAAAGGGGAGAATTAACTGGAAAGTTTTTGTTATTTCACAAAACAAGATCTGAATACTGAGAGTTAAAAAGGAAATAATTTACCAACGACGGTGCATTATTATTCTCAGGGATAGTGCTTTCTAAAATAATGTGTCTTTATGGAAAAGTATTTTCCATAATAACCAATCCACTGCTCAAGAATTTATTTCATAGCAGCATCTTCCCAAAGGCTTTTACCAGGGGAAACATTCCAGCTCTGGCTGTATTACATTTGAAATAATGTTAATACCATCTCCTTGGCGAGGATAAAAATGGACATGGGGTTTTTCCTGTGTTCTCCTGTCTCCCCACGAGGGCTAACACATAGGTCTTCCAGCATCCAAACTACTTCTGTTATATTATTTATGTTTTAATGAGTACAGACTCACAGGCCAACAGTAGGGTTGTAAAGCATGAGGACCTGGCTATTCAGTGTACAGCAGCCAAGTTAGTATCAACTGAACCAAGAGAAATCCATGAATATGGTGAGGAACAGCAGGACTTCAGTAACTTTTTGCTGGGTCAAGAAGAAATACTTCCAGAAGTAGCAACACTATCAACATCAGCCAGTGTACTTTAGTAACTCTCTTTCATGTGCTACACAGTTTGAGGTCAATTATTTAATTCAGCCATCAATACTTCTACCAGTGAAACAGCATTTAAATGAAGAGATGGTTGCCCCATGAAATGTAAACCCCTCGATCTGTTTGAGGACACAGACACTCCAGTGCCAGGGGCCATCAGGACATAACGAGACGTGGGCCTGTGGCTGCTGCCAGCGATGCTGTCACTGGCGGGACTGCTCGGTCACAGCAGCAGCACGGACCCGACCGGGCCAGCCCCGCCCATGCCGGGAGCTGCCTGCGCTGGGAGCCGGCAGCCACGGCTTCTCCACATACCTTCGGTTTGTTCCAGCTGCGGGCACATGGGACTGGAGATTGGGCTCTCAAGGAATTCAGCAGCTGAACTGAGAACAGGACACCCTTCCTCAGTGCTGCAGCTTACACGAGAGCAAGGCAAGCAGTGAGGACACGACCAATTTTCAGAACTACGGCAGTTCAGAGACCAAATCCTCTCCCCACACTACTTCAGAAGCCCTTTTGCTCACAATAGCAATTCTCTGCACATTCCAAAGAAGTATTTTCTCCTGTCAAGCCCCTTTGGGACTCCCACTCTCAAGAAAAACACACCAGCCGTGAACTCAACAAGCTTTCTGGTATTTCCCCCTTTATCTTGTTTCTATCCCCATTTTCTACTCTACAGAGATTTTTTTCCACCACAAACACCTCTCCCCCTGCAGTGGAAGGACAGGCACACTCATGTATACTCACAGTCTGAAAACAGGGGGGTTCTCACAACATTAGGAATTCACAGCACCCAAAATTAATTAGTTCTATAGTTCATATGAAATAACATTTAGGTGAAGGGTCCCTGGTGTGTGAATTCCAGCCCTGGGCAGTAGACATAGAGCAACATGATGAGAATTGTCCCTCAGCACCACACACAGCATCCAAGAGTTGCACTGCTTCAGTAACAAGAGGGAGGGGGAGGAGAAACAGTGGCAGCACAAGTTTCTTATCAGAACAAATCCTCCTGCAACCAGAGAGAAATCAGAGCTTTGCATTCACACCAATCTGGTCGCTTGAGTGTATCCATGGTAACCCCCATCCTTCAGAAATTCCAGTGTGCATCTACACACTGCCTTTCCATTCCACTAACACACAAACAGAACTGAGAGCACTGGAGTGTTGGCTCCATTAATCTGCTTCTACTTCAGCTACAGAAGTGCAGCAGGAGACAGAAAAGCTCCCCACATCTACTCTTTAACCCGAATTCCTCCAGCATGCAGCTGGAATTTCTGGAATACTCTGTTCTTTGACAACAGTATTTACTATCCTGCACCAGGAGGATGACCCCTGCAGCATTCTGAATGCATTGTTGAGCACCATTTACTAATGTCTGACTGATACATAAACTTCTGATTATATCAAAAAGGGTGAAAATTATTTTATTATGTCAATAGCATGTTTAAAAATTCTTAGCAAGGATATGGTATAGAGCATTTTCTCAAGAAAAAAAAATTAATAGCCTTCCTAATCTGATTTAATCAAAAGTGTCTTAAAAGAAAGGTTTTTAATAAGTGGACCTGAAAAAGAATATTACATTAGCATTTTGGATTTCTCTATGGTAAGTCAAAGTGTCCTGCTACCTTAGCTTGCTATTCTTAGATAATTTGCATAATTTCTTTTACTAGAGTATCATCACACAAAAATCAGAATGAAAACCAATACCTGAAACAGTAGCCTGTGAAAATTATGATGTTTAAATTACACAGGGAATAGGACTGGGGTGTTGTTTCACTGGAACAGAACAGTGTGATTTCATTACAATGTCATTACAACTGTCAGCAACTGTGAAAGGAGAAAAGGGAAGGATTTCTGCCTCTGAAGGACCTGATCCCTGCACTGCCTCCTGTCCCCCAGAGCCCGGCCCTGTCCAGCAGCAGCTCCCACCCCCTCCTGCCCCAGGACCGAGGGCTGCCACACCCTGCCCACACCACACTCTGCTGCTCTTTGCTTCATCACAGCAAAATTCTCTTTATTTGAAACAAGAAAGCAGATGAATTCATGTTTAAAGCCAACAAACAAAGAAAAAAACAGCCTCCAAAATCAACACAAGGTGGATGAGGAATTGTTGTTCTTACAGGAACTTGTTTTCCATCAGCTTTGTCTTTGTGCTGCTCTTTATAATTCAAATTCAGAGCAGTGCCAGAAAATGGCAGGCATGTCCTTGGAACAACACATGCAAGATGGGACTATTTTTATCAATAAAACATTTCCAGTGATGTCTTTGGCAAGACTGGAGCAACAGTGTCCTGGAACCAGGTAAAATCCTCCCCCATCTCCTCTCAATCTCATTTTGGCACCTTTGGAATCTCATTTATGTTGCATTTTCTGGTGAAAACAGATGGAGTTAATTGCTGCTTTTTTAGTTACTATGTGAGAAAAAAGCTAAATTACCTTCAGAATGAGACCTGCATGTATGCAGAGAGCTAGCATGAGCTCTCTGCAGAATACAAATGGAACTTGCCAAGCAACATTTGAATTTTTAGATTGTATTTCATTCAAATGCCTAAAATTTGGAAGATGCTTTTCTTGGGAGGACTTTTTTCAGTGAAGAAATTAGAGTTTTGCTATTTCCAGAAATGCCAGTCATTTTCCAAGGCCATCCCTCTCTGCTCTAGAGTCCGTCTGCCACAGCAGTTGTCTAAAGCAGCTTTCCTTTCACCCAGCACGCTCCTACAACACCTACAGAAACTCACAGAATGCAAGATGTGAAGCTTTTTATATTTACATTGGAAAAAGACAAAAATAAGCAACAGCTTCTTCTGCTTGGAAGAACAAAAAGGAAATCTTAGTAATCATAAAGAAACTGAAGGAGCTGTAAAATTCTCCCTTGCCCTCTTCACAGCTCTCCTTGGTAAGGACTTGCTTAAAAAGATAAAAACAGGGGAATATTTTTGCTTCAGAAAAGGGTTTATTAATATCTCACCTGCAAAGTCATAGCATCTGCTATGACTTATCAGAAATAGCATAGCAAGGCATTCCTTATCAGAAAAGTACTCAGTTATTTTTCCCTTTCTTCAGCTCTTTATTAAGACTCTAAATATCACCATTGTGCCCAGAACACTGCGGGAAATCAATCTGATGTCCGGAAAGTCAAGGCTTAGACATGGGAATGCTTTTGTCTTTCAAAGTTGTATTAAAAGTAAGAGTAATAGAGCAAGACAGACTAAGAGAATATGAAAGGAAACAGAATAGAGGAAATCAGAAGATTTGGAAATGTACTTTAATTACAGAGACTGCAGATAAGGTAAATGCAGGGCAGACTCAGGAGATTCAGCAATGTCTGAATTCTGACAGGTTTTCAGATGGCTCAGACTCGCTGTGCAGAAGGCAGTAAATATTTCATGGTGTTTATTTTGAGTATTTTTACTTGGAGTCAGGCCTTCTGGGTTAGTAAAACCCAACAGTGTGTTCCAAACCAAGCCCCTGTGATCCCAGCCCCTGATAAGAGCCCACATGGAGTCCATTCAGTGACCAGTGCCACTGGCTCTAACAAGCCAGAGCACAGGGCTGCAAACCCCACAGCTCCAGCCACCTCTCAGGTTTGTCCTCGGGTATGTGGAAAAATTGATCCACAATTCTCCAGTAGTTTTTACAGGTTAAGTCAGTAGTTCTACACAGGTGAATCGCCTGTATCTTCTGCCAGGTCAGAAATCCCAGCTGAAGAACCACTCCTAATCAGCCGCTGTCAGTTCAACCTGAAATAATAGTTTTACAGAAGGAAATGAAGAATCCAGGAAAAATAGGGATGGCACAGTGGCAAACAGCCTCTCCCTGTCACAGCTCCCCTCTAGAATTTACACACCTGAGACCTCCCTTGCATTGGCTCTAGGCTTTTAGACTTTTTGTTCTTCAAACCTTCTCCCCCATGAGCCATAACTTTATTTCCTTCTAAAACATGACAGACTGAACACTGGAAAAGGCAGGATGCTGAGCACGTGCTGGTACCCCAGGTGGAATTATGGTATCCTAGGGATAAGGCAGCCCTGATATTTGGAGTCAGGAAGGATTTTCTCCCTCACCAAAGACTTGTCATGCTTTCTTGTTTTCCTAGGAGAAAAGCTGCATGGGGGCAGCAGGGTTTGTTCATAGCTTTAAAGCTATTTGTGATGACTCAGTGTAATATCTACTTTGGAACACTAAATATTCCCCAGTAAACACTTGAAAAAACATTCACATATAGAAATACATTTTAAAAATCAAACAAAAGGGAGCAAAATGAAAATGTTTCACATTCTGGCTGAAATTATGAAAAGGTGACACAAGATGTTTCTGCCTCTACCCTGCAGACATCACATTTTGTCATCCTTGGGGGCGACAAATTGGGCATTTGTACCATTATTTTCTTCTCTAGTGAAGCCTTTTTGGAATACTCTCAGATACAGACACTTGCATTGCTCAGGCAGTAAAATTTTATTCATATTCTCCTGTAAACAACTTAACAGCAAATTACCAGTGCATTTCCTTCTCACCAAATCACCTTAGCAACCCCTGTGAAACAGCTCCAGCTTTCAGAGGGAACCTGGAGTCTCACAGAGACCTGCAAAGCCTCCAAAGGAAAACACCACCTCTGGTAAAAACAACAAAAAAAGCTTTATGTTTTGCTACATGGAACCTTGTAATCCTTAAAAGACACAGACTGAGGTTTTGAGAAGGAAGTGGTTCAATGTAAAGGTGAAACATTCCCTTTCAGAGCAAAACCTTCTGCCCAGGACACGGTGCTGCCATGGGCTCCTGCCCAACACAGTTTAGACTGAGCCAGGACAGTGATGGCAATTCTGAGCAAACATCATCAGCAGGAAGTTCCCAGTCTCAGCTCCTGGTGTGACTCTGGCCACACATCTGGCAGAAGAGCAGCATTTTTTGCCTGAGGGAAACTGAACCTGAACTGGCGACAACTTAGTGTTTTTCAGAACTTCCCACGGATTGGGAACGCTAAGAAAATTCAGCAGGAAGGGCATACATGGGCATGCATGCTTCCTGGCTTCTCAGTGAGATATATGCTTTTCTCAGTTTCCTGTAAGAGATCCCAGATTCTCTTTTCTCCTTTTTTTTCTTCACGATCAGCTTCAGGAATTCTTGAATACTTTGCTAGACCTCAAGCCTGCCTGCAGCTGATTGCTGCTATTCAATAGCCACTGATTCCAGCCAGTGTGTGGCTGGGGTTAACCAGCATCCCTATCAGGCAGCTGAAATTCCAAAAACGTTATTTTACAGGGTTTTTATAGAACCTGTGTCCTGTGGCATTGTGAGGCACTTCCTTTCCTGACACCTTCAAGATCAACCCTGATTATTTTTAACTGCAATTTCCCTCTATTACATATTATCCAGGAATCTCACAGATTAAACCCAAGAGGGGCTGCTCCAGGTGTGACAGAACCCAGACCTTCACACACCTCACTTCCACCTTAGACAACAAGACTAACATTTTTACCAACTTATACAGAAACACTGTATTTCCATCAGACCATTCCAGCCTGGAATATCAGACAGCTGCCAGTGTTGGTGCTTTGAACATGAGCCCTGATGTGCCTTGCCTGCCATAGGTGTGAGGGTCTGTGCTGGGGGACCCTGGTTTAGTCCCAGATCCCCAACATGCCAGGCAGGCTGCTGGGCTGGGTCTGCCTGGCCAAACCCTGACACCTCACCTCTAATCAGTGCTGCCCTTCCACCACAGCAGGACTTCTACCTACAGCACTTTTAACTCACACCAAAAGAGATCACGCTTTTAACTCTGACAATCCTTTGGCATCAAGGCAGCTGTACCACCAGAACACAACTCCAGGTCTGGCTTTTTGATCACAATATTCTCAGCTCCTCCAGAAAAAGAGGATGAAATCTGCAGGCCATATCAAAAACACTAAGGCAAACTTTGTAATAAAACAATTCACTTCCAATACTTTGAGAACCTTGAATATTTTTGAACCATGTGTGACAGGAGATGAGGCAGTGTTTGATTTACCTCTCAAATGAAATTCCAGGAAGGTGCATTTATAGATAGCTAAAAAGAGCTGCAATAATTCCACAAGACCATGCTCTACCTGAACACATCCGTTTGCTGTAAAGCTTCATACAACACGCTTTGAAAAGATAAGGTAGGGCAGCCTAAGAGATCTCTTCAATTACAGATCTAACTCAAAGCCTCTTTCTGCCCAGTTCTGAGCAGCACTTTGAAGTCAGAAACATAAAAGGGTGCTCAGTGTCTGACAGCCTGGGGGCTCTGGTACAAATGAGCAAAAGCTCTGACTCCTCATTGACCAGGGCAGGCGCCTGCTGGAGGGATCCCCAATCTCAAGGAAAAGGTCCCCTGCCCACCCTTTCTGTCTCGTGCTTGGGTATGTAATGCTGCTTAAAACAAATTCTGAACCTGGATAACAATAGATCACACCTAGGATGTGTAAAACAGGCTTAAGAATGGAATGATCTTCAAAAAAACTATCTCTGAGAACATGGTAAATTTGCTAGATCAAAAATAATATCCACAATGGCATTCCAAAGGCCACAAGACATCCAGTAGCATTCAGTACCAGTTCCAGTTTCTACCAACACAGGCAGGAGAATCAAGTTAACAATTCCCACAGCCATTTATAAAGCTGCCAGCCTAAACAATGGCTTTTTTAGAATCTCACCATCTGAAATAACAGATCAGCTTATCTCCCATGTTCAAAAAGAAGACAAAATTTAAGTCACTCAAATTCACCAGTGCTCTGTAGGCCATTAGTGGGGTTTGCAAGTCTTTGGGTAGCCATGCACCTCTACTTCAGCATGTATTTTGCTACAGAACCACAATCACAATGCTGAAAATAATAATCAGCATGGCCAGTTCAGGCACTCATGACCCCACATCCTTCTGCACAGATCCAGTACCCCCGGTTCATTCCAGCTGCTGAGCTGGGTATTGTTTGGTTTCTGAATAGTAATGGGGCCAGACCTCTCTGTGAATAAAAACGCATTTCTTGTGAGTAAAAACTACCAACGGATTTTGTTTCCCTCCCCCATCTTCTTTCCCCTAAATTCTGGAAGGCAGAAACGCATCATAATTGCCCTGAAAGCAGCAGAGGGAATACAGCAAGAAGGAAGTTGGTCTGTACATAATTCTACTCCTCTGCTTTTTGATCACGATCCAATGAACGAGTGTCGCCACAAAGACTCCCTGTTATCAGGGTGCAATTAAAACCTTCCCAGAAATGCATTCACATTACATGTGGGCATTCATACATAAGGGATAAAATCTTTGCCATGTACTTTAGAACCCCTGCATAAACATTCAGTAATTGTATTCCTTTCTAGCAAGTGAGGTTTTGAGAGGGGGATAATTTTCTTCTAGTAACTAAATGGCACCAAATAATGCTATAAATAGAGCAGCTCATAATCCAGCACAGCTTTGACGTTCTGTTGTGCAAGATCTACAGCAAACATGTAGAATGAACACTGAAGATGGCTGACAAATGCACAGGTGTTACACTTGCAGGATGGTTTTTATCATTGTGGGGTTTTGTGTTTCCAAGCAATCATGAAACAGTTTTTCCTCTCAATTTGGATAGTTTTCTGGAGCATTTACAGCACAAACACTACAACACTGTGCTAGGGCAGGACAACTTAAAAAAAATTATAATTAAAAGACTTGTCAGAAGAATTTCTCTCCCTTCTTCTTCAACTACACATCCCAGCTGTTTCTCCTCTTTTCAGTGCCTAGCACTTGGAAAGCATGGCAAGAGCAGACAGCATAAATGATGGCCAAACAATTCAGTTGTCCTCGTGACTGGCAAGTTCACCCACAGAAATAATTCTGCTGCTTTCCATCCTGCAGCTGTGAGCCCCTGAGCGAGCTGCCTGCAGGAGACCACGGGTGGCTCACCACACTCAGCTCCCCAGGAGCCCAGCCACAGCAAAGCTGGAGCCTGACCCCAGAGTCCCACACTCACCCTCGTCCCCTACAACGATCCTGTGAGAAAAGCTCATTTGCACGAACTCTTAAAAAGAACATTGGGAGAATTATGCTCTTATGGGCAGGTTCATGTCTCCACAACTCAATTTGCTGTATATGGATTTTGCTTTTTTTCATATACTGCTTAAACTTATTTGTTTGGTGGGTTGTTTTTCTGGGTTTTTCTGGTTTTTTTTTTTTCGTTATTTTTTGTTGTTTGTTGGTTGGTTTTGGTTTTTCGTTTTGTTGGGATTTTTTGTTTGTTTGTTCTTTGGGGTTTTTTGTGGTTGGGGGGTTTGGGGGTTTTTTTGTTAGTTTGTCTGTTTGTTTTGTTGTTATTTGGTTTTTTTTAATCAGTAATTTAGGCCACAGAAGGGGACACACAGAAATTGCGGTTAGCTGAGGAACTCATTAGAAGTGCAGAATGTGTGAATTTTCTGTGCCCATGGTTATAATGTTTAAATAAATACATTTTAAAAATTCATCAAGTATTCCACCCTGAAGTAGAAGCAATGAACATGTTATATGATTTTGAAAACATAGCATGACTGCTGAGGTAATTTTAATTACCTTAAAAGTCAGCTTTTAAGTCCTGCAAGGTATCTTGTGTTATTACAACCCTGTTACTTTTTGGTATATCAGAATGCAGTGGACACATGAAGTTTTTATTTACCTCAAGGGGCGTGTCACCCCTCATAGCTCATTCACTCCTTGTGACAGTTCACTGGCTGTGGGAGCTGGCATGCCTTGAATAACACACAGCCTGAAAACGAAGGTGCTTGTAGAGAAGAACAGGAGGGGCAGCCGTGCTTATGTAGGGCAAACTGCACGGGCTGCATGAGCAGCTCAAGCCCAGGGGAACTGAGGGTGATTTCACCGCAGTATCGCGGCTCCGCCCCGTGCCGGACACACCTCCCCTCACGCTGCCGCCGCCATCTTTGCTCCCCTCAGAGCCCGCACTCCCGCCCCGCGCCAGACCCTCCTGAGGGCGGCGAAGAGGGCCAATCACCGCGCAGCGCGGGAACACCGAACCAATCACCGCGCAGCGCGCGAACGTCGGACCAATCGCCGTCTGGGAACTCTGGACCAATTGCAGCGCAGCGCGGGAACATTGGACCAATCGCTGCGCAGCGCGGGAACGTCGGACCAATCTCTGCACAGCGCGGGAAGGATGGGCCAATGGGAGTGCAGTAGTCCCGGGTGCGCCCGCCCGCCCCTCTCAGTGGCGCACTGAGGACTGGAAGCGCTGAGGACTCGGCACAGTGGGCTCCAGAGTGAAGCCCTGTTGTCTGAATGAGCTGTTGTCTGCCCAGTGAAAATGTCTGCAGAGAGCAGCAAGTGCTGCTGAGGGCTGGGCTGCTGTTCACAGGTGCCTGAGCTGTGCGGCACTGGCCAGTGCGCCACAGGCACCTGTGACAGCGGTGTCACCAACAGCCATCTGAATCACGGTCATTAATGTGCCTCAGCTTCCCAGTGTCCTCTAGATACTGCAATGCAAAATTCACAAAGACAATTGTGTTTACATACAGTGACAGCTAAAAATCTATGTGGATTTATCTCTGACTGTTAAAATTTTCCTCCTTGAGGAAAGGATTGGTAAATGACAAAAGGGACAGTATTGTTTGCATCTGTTTACTCTGATAAACTGATACTGTTAACTAACTCACATTAATTACACTGATACCTGTTCCTGAGTGCAGGCACCTGCTGGGGGAGTCACGAACGGATCTGGGTTAAAAGGGGGAAAGCAGGTTTTTATAGCCATTTCTTCTGTTTCCTGTGTGGGAATCTGCTTATAAATCACCTTGTGTGTGGCAGTGTGGGTGGATGGGAAACAAGGGTGGACTCAGGCCTGGGCTGAAATTCAGCCTTGTTTTCATGCAGAGGGAGCTTACAGAGGGATAAACTGTAGCACTTTGTAGTGGTGATACACTAATGTATTCTACTAATAGAAAAGTAGAGCCTGCACAATCTGGAAGTGATAACAGCTTTTCACACAACATGCAATTTCCATTTTTTATTAGTCAGGTCTTCTCACGCTTTTCCTCATTAGTTCACCGCAGGATCATTGATTTCATTGCTGCGAGCTTGTCTTAATTGTGCTAAAACAAACATTTTGGGTATGAGGGACCCTCACAGTAACCACATCCTCCAGTCTGTTTCCTTAACCTCCTTGCCATGACCATGTTCCAGAATTTGCTTTCTGCAGTGCCTGTGCTGGGACATCACAATGGACTTCTCAAAATGGAAATAGTTCCATGCTTTTCAAAGTGTAAGGCAAATGTATGATGCATTAATTTAATGACTGAGCTTGTGTTTTCATTTCAATCTTATTACTTGAATTGAAACTCTGATGGAAAGTGCTCAGTACAAAATCTGAGTGTTTAGTGGGTACCTTTCTTCCTACCTGCCTCGGGAACTTGAGGCAAATTCCACGTCCCACCTCTGCTTACAGCTGAACTCTCCAAAGATTGTTCTGTGTGCTTTCCATTAGCAGTGACATTCCTGTCAGTGATCCAAACATTTCCCACGTTAACAGAGATTCATGCAGGGGTGGAGAGCAGGGAAGCTGTGCAGAGCCATCCTGAGCAAACCACCTTCCTCCACTTGCTCTCATCCTTAAGCAGGTGCCTTGCACAAAGTGAAAGCTCTTCAGGTTCTGTTCGCTATGCTTTTAGGATATTTGGGGGGGAAAATAATTGTAAAATGAAACTGGGAAATGTTGATAATCCTTTCTCAGCTTAATATGAAATAAAATTAATGAAATACATTTTTGGATGTGTTTCTGTGAGGCTTCTGTGGCGTGCTCTGTTGTGGAGCAATTCCAGGCTGCCCCGCTCTGGTCTGTGCCTCCCACATTTCTTTACTTCCTTGAATTGACTTCTCTTTGTTTTACTTCTTGCTCAGATCCCCAAAGGATCCTGATTTATATCTTAATCATCTTTTCTACTTCCTTTGCTGAATGACTTGTTCTCCATTCAGCTGGGCCCCAAATCCGACTGCTTCTCCCAGTCCCCTGCTTTGTCCCTGCTCCTCTCCCGCTCCTGGCTCACGCCCACTGTCCTTTTCCTGACCTGAGTTTGTAACCTCTCAGTCAGCCATGACTCCACTTTCTCCACGTCCTTTTACCATCAGGCATTAGCTAATTCCCACCCTTACTCTTTAACATCATCTCTCAAAAATTTTTCCTCCTAAACTTTGTTGCCAAAATGACCCGTTCTGTGTTAATTTTGTGGCTCATTCCCTGCACCTCCCTTCCGATGGGAACTTGGCCATACCATCTCTCCTCTTTCAGTGCACTCAAATGCAGCTGCAAAATTATTTTGGTTTTTTGCTCTTCTCTGTTGTGGCTTCTTGACTTCCGTCAAAGAACCAGCAAGATTCTGTTTGCTGGTTAGGCCTTACCTTCTCTTCCCTGTCTCTCAAAGTATGGCAAAATAAAGTGAAAAAAAGGAGATTGAGCAACACACACATGGAGACCCGCTCTGGAATCTTTTCCTTATCCAGTGTGGCTGCTCTGAGGCAGGACCACAGCCATCCCTTATACCAGTGATCCCAAACAGGTGTGAGAGGGAAATATCCAGGGGCAGCAAAAACTCTGCGGTAAACTATCTTAGTTTCTTCAAGAAAACAGGAAAAAAAGCTTCTTTTTCTCTCAAATATTCTACTGTCTTAATGTTTTTTATTAATTCCAATTCATTCTCTGAAAAAAACCCCAACATGTAAAATTGAACACCATTGAAATGAAATATTAGTCCTTAGAAATACTTCTCAGTCTTACTCTTTAGTTAATTCGGCTTAATCCAAACCCAAATTTTTGGTTCCACAAACTGTTCACAGAAGAACAGGTCTATGCAGAGTCAGATTCTCCGAGGATGTTTCATACGATTGTTGCTGTGAATAGGCTCACACTGAAAGGCGTGGGAGGCAGGCACAGGTGGGAGTGCTGCACATTCTCATCTCGAGGTATTCACATTTCACTTGGAATGGGAAACAGACTGAGGAGAGGGAGGTGCAGTGTTTGGGTCTCTGAGCCGCCGAGCTGTTACTGTCAGCCACACTGATCCATTCATGTGCCTGTGATCGAGGGAAGCAGCTCCAGCAGCTCCCATGGGGGCACTTCCCCAGGCATGGTCAGTCCTGGGCAGATCCGTGCTTCCTCTCCCCTTTCCATGCTCTGTCAGCCCTGCTGCCTTCCCGAGCTCACCCCTGCACCAGGAGCTGCTCAGGGGGCACTCAGGGCCAGCCAGGGCAGGGGGTGCTGCACCCACTGATAGCACCTCCTATCCACCCAGCTTTGCCACCCGTGTTCAACCCCACACAACCACGAACAAAGAGTGGAGAGGGAAGAATCAGCTGGAGCAATTGCTTGAGAATTAGTGAGAGGTGAAACGTGCACACCCACGGGTGCAGGATGTGCACAGCTCGAATCTGGGACTGTCGCCGAGCACTTGTAGTAGAATGAATCTCTCTGAAATAGGCTTTTACACCCTGACATAATTGTTAGGAATTTTGTCTTTTATTTCAAATGTATTTAGGCTTCCAAATACTCTGCCCCAGTCCAAATTTTATCTTCAGTCCTTTCAGAGATGTTTAGAGTAGCTCGACCATTTGTCCAAGTTCAGTAAAACACCTGATAACCCTGTGTGAGACCCCCAGGCCTTTCTTTATTCTGTCCTTGACCTACTCATGATTTTAGCCTACCCCCCATTCTTCCCAATAAGCCATCTTTTTCCTGCCACACCTGTAGGTGTGAACAGTGTTTGGTGCTGCTCAGGTGTTTCTGCAAGGCCCAACAGTGACTGCAGCCAAGGTGCTCTCTGTCCACTCTTTCCCTCCTTCCTTTTCCAGCCCTGACACGTCACTACAGGCCACAGGACACTCCTGTAAATTTGCCCATTTTAAAGCTCTCCTGTCATCTCTGGCAAAACAAAATGTTCCCAGCAGCATTTGTTTGTTTTCTTGAAATATTTTGATTTTCAATTCCCAACGCATTTTCCCTGCTTTGCATATTGCTTTGTCTGTGCCTATTAGGCTCTTCATTTTCAGGAATTTTCTAAACTAGTCTTAGTCCTAAATAATTTTAGACTCAATTTGAACCACGAGCCAGTATTTCATGGGGAATTGCACATAAATCAACAACACCTGTCTTCATAAAAAAAATTTAAGGCTTTTTGTTCATACTAATTTCCTTTGTGTCTGAAGAAGAAAGCACAGCCATAAACCAAGGGCTGTTCAGCAAGGATTATTTCCAATAACATTAAAATTATTTACAACAGTATTTACAATAAACCTGATAGAATTTTCCTTTACATGTAAATGAATGAACCCTCTAGAC
This sequence comes from Drymodes brunneopygia, assembly GCA_013400955.1. Lineage (NCBI taxonomy): Eukaryota > Metazoa > Chordata > Aves > Passeriformes > Petroicidae > Drymodes > Drymodes brunneopygia. The sequence goes on from VZTZ01000694.1 coordinate 94,228, forward strand.
ACAACCACAATGTATGTAACTCCCTCTCTCACATGCACTTCATCCTCATCAATCCCAGGATTGTTTCTGCTGTGGAGTTAAAGAGCCAGAACAAATCAGAATCTTTCTCAGAAGGGTTTTAAGTCAACACCATTTAAACTAAATTATACTACCAAAAAAACCCCCCCCAAAACCAACCAAACAAAAAGCCCCACAGAAAAACAAACAAACAAACAAAAACCCTAAACAAAAACCAAACCAAACAAGAAACACAAACAAAAACACAGAACAAAACCAAGCAAAAAACACCACCACACTTCTGTACTAGTTATGCTTGGAAATTCTTGTAACTGGAATAGACATTTGAGCTTGATAAAATTCAGCAACAGAAACTTTCTTTTTTGGAGTTTTTTTAAGAACCCATGAATTTTCAAAGTGTGACTACAGTTTTGAGGTTTCACGGGAAGTGTGAAGTATTTTAGATAAATTTAATGCTGTTTCACCACCAGCAATGAAATTTTGTAATGAAAAAAGCTTGTTTGATTTCAAATGCGGGAAATCAGCTACTAGAAATATTACAGTTTAATTTTTTTAGATTCCAAACTGACAAAATCTGTATTAAAATGCTTTTTAACAAAAAATGCATTTACATTTGAGAAGTGCTACAAACATTTTTAATTTCATAAAAGAGATAATAGTTATTTTTAACAGAAATAACCCTCTGTCTATGTATTATTCTTACTTTGTTCTCCATCAGATCACTCTTGCACTGAGGTAGGAATTTGCATAAAGGATCAGGTACTTTGCTATACAGTAAGCATGAATATTAGTGAACTTGTACATTCTTCTGCCTTATGTACCCATGTTTTATTCAGAAGTGCTTAGGGTTTATTATGTTTAAAGTGAAAGATTTTTCAGAAAAGCTTTGAGCACAATAAACCAGCCTCACTCGTTGCTTTTTTTGGCATTCACAGTGCATTTTGAAACAGCAATATTGTCTAGAGACTTTTATAGCCTTTCAAACATTTTAGAAACAATTAAACGCATCTTTTTTAGACTGAAGTCCTTCTTGCTGCACTCAGCTGTGGGACTGCTGAGGTCTCTGTTCTCAACACCATGGCTTTGGCTGTGAACAGTGCTCAGTCCGTGGCAAACCTGGCTCACGGGAGGCAGCCTGTGCTGGCTGACCACTGCTCTCCTCCCACAAGGTTCCCTCTGGAACTCCAGCTGTGTCAGGTGTTACCTCACTCACGGGAGGCAGCCTGTGCTGGCTGACCACTGCTCTCCTCCCACAAGGTTCCCTCTGGAACTCCAGCTGTGTCAGGTGTTACCTCACTCACGGGAGTGAGCCTGTGCTACCTGACCACTGCTCTCCTCCCACAAGGTTCCCTCTGGAACTCCAACTGTGTCAGGTGTTACCTCGCTCACAGGAGGCAGCCTGTGCTGGCTGAGCACTGCTCTCCATCCCACCGAGTTCCCTCTGTGCCTCCAGCTGTGTCAGGTGTTACCTCGCTCACGGGAGGCAACCTGTGCTGGCTGAGCACTGCTCTCCATCCCGCCGGGCTCCCCTCTGCAACTCCAGCTGTGTCAGGTGTTACCTCGCTCACAGGAGTGAGCCTGTGCTGGCTGAGCACTGCTCTCCATCCCGCCGGGCTCCCCTCTGGAACTCCAGCTGTGTCAGGTGTTACCTCGCTCACGGGAGGCAACCTGTGCTGGCTGAGCACTGCTCTCCATCCTGCTGGGTTCCCAGCTGTGTCAGGCTGTTTTCCAGGGCACTGGAAGCAGCTGATGTGCAGCAGCACGCTCTGCTCCCTCACTGGCACTGGAGGGAATCTTGCTGGGGAGCATGGAGAGCATCAATGCCCTGCCATCACTCCAGTAAAAAGGATGAACCCTCTCTGCCTGGCCCAACATTTCGCATTTACGGCCTTCAGGTTCCCTGGCTGGGTCCTTAACTCACAGTGCAGGGATGGGGTGGATACTCCTCCTGCTCTCCAGGGCTCACAGACCTTGGATTGAGCTCCTTAACCTCTTGGCATTGTGTCCAACACTCCATTACAATAAACCACCGTGGAGAAGAATAATATCAGAGATGAGGTAATGTTATTTACCATGGGCGGAAGGAAGGTTTTCCTGTTTGTGTCTGAAGTCCACTGGAAACATCCCCAGTGGGGTGTGGAAAAGTGATGCTGGGCACGCACTGCAGAGCATTGGTGAGGGGCTGAGCCAGGCAGGAGTCTCAGAGCTGGAGAAGTTGCAGAAAGAGTCACTAATAAGAGAAGTGTTTGTTGGATTTTTATCTTTTCTTCTGGCCTGTTTCTGAGTGCTGTCTAATGCATGAGATTCCCAGTTAACCATGACTGGAAATAAAAGAGAGAAAGGATGTTCTGAGGGACTCAGCTTTCCCCAGTTCTGCTCCCATTGACTTTGTCAAGGAGAATTTGGAAACCCAACAGGCAGTGTAAAAGCCCTGCACCTGAGTGTCCCTGGGATGGCATCCAGGCTGAGCCGGGCACCCGCAGTTCTCAGGGAACATTTGCAGTGTGACTGTCAAAAGGAAAAACTGAGATTTAAAAAAATTTAAGGGAATGGGGAGGGAGGACAGGATGACACACACACACACATTGCAAATGCTCAAATTGCAATATGCAGACAACCTCAGATTAAACCCAAAACTGAATAGCGACCAAGTCACGTTTTTGATGAAGTACAGTTGGAGATGTACATCTTTATTCTGGCTCGAGAGCTAATTACATCCTCCAAAATGTCTAAATGCAGCCAAATGGGGTCTCTAATTACCATGCAGTCTCTGGCTTCCCAAACTCCTTTGGACGAAAATAAAACCCAAATCCTGCAACACTGGAACAAAGAGGAAAATGGCATTGAATTGCAAAGCTGTTTCACCTGGGTTTCTACACCAACATAGAAAGAAATAAAAATTAGAAACGTACATATTCTTCCTATCTCTGCAAGCAGCTGGCACCCAAACACTTCAGGTGCCACCTCCCAGGATGGGGAATGACATGGAACCAATTTATGTCACCAAATGTCTGGCCACTGCCAGCACCTCTCTGCCGGGCGCACCTTCAGGGCTGGGACAAACACTGCCAGCTTCATCAGCAGCTCTCTCCACGTGGAAAACAGTGGAGTTCCCCACAGACCGTGTTATTTGTGAACTTCTGGGCTTTCAGGAACACAACAGAAGAGCTACTTGAAAGAAAAAGGTGTCAAGAGGACGCTCAGATCATCACAGGAAGTTTCAAGCATTTCTCACTATTTCCAAATGCTCTGGGAAATGACCCAGCTCACCCAATGCCCAGCAAATATTTATCATATTGGTGAAGATGAGGGTTTTTTTAAAGAAAATAAGCATCATAGAAATAATTATTTAAGCAAAAAGAACTGTGTTTCAACTAAAATTGCTGTTATTGTTGGTGTTCCTTGGCTTTAGCCTTTCAAACCACAATAGTGGAGGCTCCAGTTCCCACCTTTCTCCTTGGTTTGGTTAATGACATGTCATGCAGATCTTGTAGAATAATTGTGAACTATTTATTAGCTCTCTGAATCAACAAACTTCAGTCAAATTGCCATCAAAGACCTGACAGACAGCCTTACACGTAAGTACACCTTTCATAGGCACATCTCCAGCTTGTGAAAGGGACTGACAAATTAATCTCAGGGGAGAGTTCTTCAACCAAAATGAGCACAGATCTGATTTTAAGAGATTTGAGGTGACAGATGGCATTCTTCCTGTTCTAATGTGAGCTTGCTTTTGTTTAAAGCTATGAAAAGTTAGAAGAGGTGCTACAAGCCAAGCAGTCTGACTTGAAAATGGAAATACACAGAGAGAATCCTTTCCTTTGTGATTAGTCTGGAGTTTGCATTGCTGAAAAGAGGGACCGAGTGTTTGTTAATGAAGAACACTGAATTTTATCGCTGGTCCTCTGCTGAGTCATCCTGCCCATGATGGAAAGGTGCACACACATAAAATATTACATTCAATAGTAATTCAAATATTACTCAGCTGGTAGAAAATAGAAATGTAGTTGGAAGTTTGCTAAGATTTCTAGGTTTAATGTGTAAAGACAAATCAAGCATCATGAGATCCTGACCAAATTCTAAGCATGACTTTGTAGTACTGCCTCACAGTCTGTCTTGCGTGGAAGTTCATCAGCATCCATCAATCTTTGTTTACATCGGGCATCCTGCTCCCATCCTTATAACCAGAATGCCTGAGGTGGTGAAAGCAGAGGGGATATAAATGCCAGGTGGACTTAAATACAAAAATTCTTTCTCCCATTCATGCTCAATGAAAACCAGAAATGATGGAAGACATTAAACTCCCACCTGTATTAAGAGGCAAATCCTTTTTCCATTAGTGCAGAAAATTTAGTGACCAAGGAGATGCAGAGAGTTCCCAGGAGCAGGGGCAGTCCCTGGCAACAAAGTGCTTGGCCTTTAATAAACAGATCTTTCATTCTCTGGGGAGAGCTGTGGGTGTGTAACAGTGAGCATGAGGCATCAACAGAGATTTTGGCAATGCAAAACGTATCTTCTACTTATTCCAGGAACCTAGCACAGTATGTAGGAATCAGTGTGTGAAACACCAGCCTTGAAGATTTTCACTATTAAAACCAGGAGTGAGAAGGATCCTGACACAGATGTAACCACCCCATCTGCAGCTGCAGGTGCTGATGAATTGCAGCCCAACAGCCTATTGAACACTGGGGGAGTGCTTCCCACTCTGTCGGACCATGGGGCGAAGTTTGCCATGGTTTGCATGCTCGTGGATACTTCTGAGAGCCAGGAGCATCATCACCAGTCTGTCTCATTTTCTGTAAGAGCCTTCCAAAGTCTTCAGTCAGGCTGAGAAAAGCACAAACCTGACACCCCCAGCCAACACCAGAAGCGAAGGCTATCGGAGCAATCCACACTCTGTCCTAGCACTGGGAGAGAGCTCTTGTGCTACTGGAGTCCAGAAAATAATTGCCCAGCCTTGGCTGGTGGGCATTTGATCATTTTCTGCTTGGAAAGATGAGCAAAAATGCTCCCTTCCGACATTCAATTAGGAGAACTGTTTGGTGTCAAAGCGCCAAGGGAATTTTAAGGGGCCAGTTATTGCTGCTTTATGCATAATTCTGAATTTGCTGCTCTAATGAGCCCTTCTCTGTATCATCCGTGACTGTCACTCAGCTCGGTGAAAATGGCTTGGCCTGACAAATCCTGTTAGGCCTCAGAAATTAAATGAGATCTGAAGATGCCCCAGTCCACACCCGTCGCCCCACATGCTGCTTTGATCAGCAGTGTTAGTCAAGCAGGCTTGGAGGAGAGCCAGCAAAGCCAGGGCTGCCACCCAGGATCATCAGGAGCCACTCCCCAGCCCCAGGATGGCAGGGGCTCCACACTCCTCGGGATCACCCCCAGACAGACAACAGACACAAGCTCATGGAGCAGAGCTTGTGCCATTCATTTATTTTCTAGATGGAACTGCCAGGGAAGAGGGAAAGTTGCAGGATCTCTGTAGAGCTGTTTGGTTTCCTTAGCTTTACCCTACAAAAGCCTTTTCCATACCATCAGCAGAAGTGCTGGCCCATCTTCATCTTCCACTGGCCAGCTGCAAATAGAAAATTTAAAAAAACAGTATTGGTGGGGGGAGTAATGGACTGGGTGCCCTGTGGCATTGTCCTGTCTGTGATGTACAGGCAGGGAAAGCTGGAGCTGAGGGGGAACATTCAGAGTTTTGGATTAAAGACCTTCCTTCAGATTCCGAAAATCAAAGCATGTTTCCAGGAATTGATTCTGACAGTTATGTTTTAAATAATTTATTTTAACTAAAAGATCTCTAATGGTAGATGAAAAAAAGCAGTAGGGTCATGAAAAAATTATCTAAAGGAAAATACAAGGGGAGGTTGAATCCTGTAGTGTTGACTTTAGAGCTACAAAATAGAAAGTGACCATTGTGTATTTTCTTGCATATCATAAGTAAACCAGGAGCACAGATACCATGAAAACATCTAGAAATTCACTTTGAGGTCCATACTGATCAAATGAAACTGTAACAAGCCCACGGCTACTGCAGGGACACCCCATCTGAAGGCTGGCAGAGAAAGAATGCCAGAGCCCCACAAGATGCCCCAAACCTTCAATCTCTCAAACCCCAGTCCCTGCCAGCCTCCCCAGAGCGGCCAAGGGGGCCATTTGCACCGGGAAGACAACAATGCTGAATGGAAAACTGATCTGTCTCACGACTTTCCTCCCTTTGGTGCCTCCCACTGCCATTGCAAGCATTTCTTTTGAGTCGGAAAGCTCCTGCTGGGTTCACCGGGTGAGAATTCCTGGCCATCGCACCTCTCCCCATCACTTCCACCCAACAGCTCCCCTCCCCGCCCAGCTGTCAGATTTAATCTGCTCCCGTGTGGGAACTGCCCTGCGAGTAGCTCTTTTCAGTTTCAGTCAGGCTGAGTTACGGAGATGGACTTTGAAGGCTCCGGGCAGCGTTCCGGGGTGAGCCGCTCGGAGCGCTGAGGAGGAGCCGGGTGCGGTGGGGGTGCCTCGGCAGCGGGGGCAGCTGCGTGTCCGCAGACAGAGCTCGGGGCAGCTGGAAAGGTCATGCAGAGCGCCAGTGACGTGCTCCGGCATGTGATTCTCGTGTGAGCTGAGTGGTTTGGTGCGGGGACTGAGCACAAGTCAGCGTTTATACCAGATGACAATCATTCATCGCAGAGGTGTCAGTCACAAACGCCGACTGCCGGAGAGACGCCGCTCCTGGTTCCGCTGCTCCGGCAGAGCCTCCCCGTGCAACTGCAACAGAACAACCCCATCTCACCACTCCTGTGGCACCGTTCTGCTTTTAACCCCAACAGCTCCACAGACCCGAGTTCTCACTCCGTGCGGCCACAGAGGTACACGGGTACTTCATCCCAACAGGATGTAACTCTTAATTCCTGTAGCAATAACCCATCACCACTAAGCTCTGCAGCTGGCTTCCCACATCAGGAGGTCCCTGCACTCAGGCAGTCTGCAAACAACTGTCCAGAGAGGGGCTCACTGCCCTTGGCCCCTGCGAGCCCCGTGCTGAGCCCAGTGCCCCTGCAGAGCTGTGCCTTGATGGGGAGAATCAGAGTGGTCACAGAGCAGCTCAGCTGGAGGGGACCAGAGGTGCTCACCTGGGTGACACTTGGGCAGAGGAGGTGCCAGGTTCCCCAGAGCAGATCCACATGCCCACATCACCACTCCTGTGCTGGTACTTCTGCACCAGCCTCTGTGCTTTGTCCCACACGGCCACTCACAGCAATGCAAGCATGACAGGAACCTGCGAGACCTGGCCTCTACAAAGGCAGGCTGTGGCACAGCAAAAGGGCACAGCAATCCTACAGGGGGACAGGGACACCTGGGAGAGTTTAGTGAGACAGCTTATTCATTTGTTGTACATTCTGCAATAAATCAGAAGAGAAGCCAAAACAAATTCCCAGTGGCCTGATTTCCATCCCTCCTCCTTTGGGAAAGCAGCTCTCCTGGAAAAGGAAAGCCTGGCTCTGTCCTGGTGGCAAATATGCTCAGTGTGATGTGCAGCCATCGTTGTTGCCCTGATTGCAGGGCCCCATGTGCGACACAGCCAAGTGCAGGAGCAGCAGCGAGCATCAGCACCCGCGGCAGGACAGGAAACCTCCGGCGGAGCCGCCCTTCCTTCCTGCACACCCCGGCCAAGTCCCACACCCCCGGGGCGGGCGGCTCGCTCAGCACCGCCAATGCTGAACCAAGCACTCTGCAGCTAAATTTAGAGCCTCTCATCTCACACAGCCACTTCGCAGAATCTCTGAAAAGCTGCTGCGGTTGTAAGTCAAAGCATGAGCAACGCATGGTAGGAAAACCACACGGATTTCTTCTTTCAAAACATTTCTCTAATCCTGGTCTTTACCTTGACCCAAAGGAAATGAGTGAGGCCCGAGCTGACACAGCCCCTGTGTGAACCCCTGAAACTCACTATTTAGTTCAGCATGTGCAAAGAACTGCCAGCCTCTGACACCACAGAGCTGTGTCCGAGGGTTACAACATGCTGAAAGCCTGCAATGGTGAAGCTGACACAGCAAACCAGAGATCTTGGGACAACATCTGGTCCCCCAATGCAGGGGGCGTTTCCCTGAAGAGAAGCCAGATCTGCACGTTTAACTTGTACTCTCTTAGCTGTTTTTTCTGTTACAAAGGTAAAAAGGCAGTGCAAACCCCTGCACATCACCTCTAGCAAGCAAAACTTCAACCAAGAGTTTTTCTTCATAATGAATGTTGCATTTCTTGGAACTACAGAAAGCCACCCATCCCTGGGAGCCGCTTCTCCACGTGCTGGGTGAGGTATTGTGTTTGGGAATTCCCTATGGCCGGACCCTGCTCAAACAGGACTGACCTGCCAGGGGCCTTTGGTCACAGCCACCTTCTCCAGACCCCACTGTGCAGGGCAGCCTTGCACAGAGTGCCTAGAAAGTGTTCTTCCCACCAGTAATAAAATCCCACCTAAACCAAGCCCTGGAGCAGAGCCCTCTGACCTTGTACGCAGCTCTGGACACGAGCCTGAGCAGGACTGTTCCATCCAGCTCATGGGGCTGTTGGCAGCACGGGTCCTGCTTGCCTGCTTGCCTGGCAGGCTGGCAACATCCTCCTTCCCCTCTTCATGATTTCTCTTTGCTTTACAATGCTATCATTTAGGATCTGTTTTTATTCAAACTCCCAGTGAGACTGACTGAGGTCTGTAAAGCCCAACTGGAAACACTTCAGCTCAGCCAGGAGCATTACAGGCAAAAGTAAACAAGCTGTGAGGGTGTATTTTTCTTGGCTATTTACCCCACTGCTCTTAGGACTTACAGGCAGACTGAACAGTCACATCTTTTTCCTATTCCAGCTTTTTCCAGGCAGATTTGCTACATAATCCAAGAAGCAAATCTCAGAGTTGCCATAATTGGGTGTCCTCTGAACTCCCACCACCTGACAGACACCATCAGCCAGAACAAACAGCCATGCCACTCATGTTTGGGTGTTGATATTGTGTGTGTGACCAAAAACTGCTGGGCACACTTCTTAATCACAGAATCTGAGGATGGTTTGGTTTGGTTTGGAAGGACCTTAAAGCCCATCTGGTGCCACCCCTGCCATGGGCAGGGACACCTTCCACTGTCCCAGGCTGCTCCCAGCCCTGTCCAGCCTGGCCTTGGGCACTGCCAGGGATCCTGAATGAGGAGTCCATCATCTGTGGCATTTCTGTTCTCTAGGGCAACCCTCCCTCTCCTCCTCCTGTACCTTCCTGCTGTTCCTGCTGTCAGCACCCTCCTGTCTCCAAGAGCCAGGCTCACAGCCTGGCTGCACACAGCCATGGGAAGCATGGAGCATCCAGGGTCAGCTGCAATTAAAACACTCACACTGTTCATGTGCAGGCCAGCTGGAATGGCAACTACTGTGCCTATTTATCCAGTCTGTGCGAGTGTAAATCAGCCTTTCCTCACCTTTCCATTTTTTTAAGAAAATCAACCCCTTTTCCAATATTCCTGGGAATCATTCATGTTTTAGCTGTCAGTAGTATGGCATTGAAAAATTATTGATCAGTAATAGAATTACCTGAGATCCTATGCAACCAACTGAGACAAGCTAAAAAATTTCCCCATCCCACAGGAGAGGAGCTGGTGGGTCCAGGACACATCAAGATACTGAGAAAGACCCCACTGAGGTCTGATCAGATGTAGGAAAGACCAAACCACTTCCATGTTGAGGTCTGTGACAAAAGCCCCATCCCAGACAGACTGCAGGGACAGCACAACTGCTCAGGGAAGCTCCACAAAAATATTATTGAGGAGAAAGCCTGAGTTTGGGTTAAACAGGAATAGGGACAGCTTAGAATAAAGATCAGCTCTGCTAAAATAAAGAAGAAAGGCACTGCTTTCACCAAGCTTCTCTCCCGCCCCTTATTTGCATTTTCTGATGCCAGCTCCCTGCTACAGCATGGGAACGGTCGGACCAAGTGATGGATCTGCAGGTTTCTATGGTGATCAGCACAGAAATTGCCTGCCCAGCCGTGTGTGAAGGGAAGCATCCATGTCAGAAACTGCAGATTGCATGGTGAGAGAAAGCCCTGCTCTGGACTGGGCTGTCGGGGCTGTGCTGCAGAGGCCCAGAGCTCACTCACCAACCTGGGGATGCCTGTGCAGGACAGTGTGGGGAGGTGAGAGCTCATAGGAGGACAAAAAACCCTAATGAAATACGAGAAATTACCACTGAGTAATTACACAACATCATTTAAAAATACTGATGCACACAAAGTACGTAATATTTCTAAATATCTGAAATATCAGTTTCCTCTCATCCTGTGCTGTTACCTGGGAGCAGAGCCTGACCCTTCAGGCTGAGCCCCCTGCCAAAGGCACATCTGCCAAGAAAAAAAAAGGGATTCAATTCCTGTGCTTGGTAAGTGCTGATTGTATAACCCGTGTAGAAGGTTCTGAGTTCATGTTCACTGTCCTCATGGACTGCAGAACAAATCCTTGTCTCTATAAAAGTGTTAATTCCTTACAAACCTGTAAACCAGAAAGTGAGGGAGAGAGGGTTGGTGAAGAAACAACCTCAAATCCCAACTGCCACACACTTAAGGAGAAGCACTGGTTTCATCTGTTTAGGCTATTCCCAAAAGGGAAGTCGGGATAATAAAAATGAGCACTGGCAACAGGACAAACCTCGTTAATCGATCCAGGCTAAGCCACTGGCTGGCACTTTCCAGCTGAGAAACATCAAGTACCTTCCTCTTGAAAACCTTTCCCTGCAGCTGTCTGGGCAGGTGATGGGCTAACGACACCAGTTAATGCCCTTACTCCCTTTAGGAATCTAGCCTGAAACTTGCCAATTCAAGTACAAGTTGGAGTAAACACCGATTTAAAAAAAAAAAAATAATAATTTTTAAAAGACATGTTTACTCTCAGTTTTCACCCAAACGGGCTCAGAAAAGCCAGCCAGTTTGGTGAAACATAATTGGTGAAACATAAATGGAGAAACATAAATGCCAACTCCTAAACATATTAGGGAGCTAGCACGGCTGAGAAGGAGGACAGAACACACACAATGATTTTCTTTTCCGAAGGCAATCCCTGCAGCTCCCGAGGCTGAGTGAAGCAGCTGCAGCCCTCAGAACGCAGCTGCTCCGCCGGCCCCTCGGAGGCTGTGCCCGGGCAGGCGCTGGGGGCCCGGCCGGGCTGTCCGGGGTCACTCGGAGCGCCCCGGGTCCCGCTGGCCCCGCGGCAGCAGGAGCCGTGTCCGTGCAGCATCACTCGGGGCCGGGCTGCGGGCAGGGCGCGGCCGGACGGGCTCGGCAGCTGCTGGAGCTCGGCTGTGCTGCCCAGCGAGCCTCACACAGAGCAGCAGCATCCCCCGACACCGACACTCGGTCACAGCTCTGCAGCCAGCGCGGCTGTGGAGCACACGCGGGACGGAGCCCGATGTTACAGGGCTGGAGCAGCAGAAGGTGCTGCGAACACCCGAGCGCAGGAAAGCGCCTCTGGGAAACCTGCGAGCTCCGAGCGAAACTCGAGCACCAGCCCTGCTGCCTCAGACAAGCCTAAAAACACACAGAGGAGGCGTGTATTCAACATGAGCAACAAAGAGTAGAAATTAGTAACCCATAAGCAGTAAATATGTGAAGTTTTCCAGCATTATGTTACAAATAATTCAATATCCATAAACCTTTTAACAGCCAAAGGGAAGTCAGCAGCGTGGTGACTGCTTCTCGTCAGAACAAACCTTTTTAATGGCTTAAACCCTGAACATTAATCAGCATTTATTGCTTTAAAATTAGCGTTTGTAAGTTCCCTCACTGTAGCACAAAGCCTGAGGGCCACAGGTCCCAGCCAGGCGAGGGCATTGCGATTCATGCGCTGGGTTCCGTGTCAGATCAGGCAGAGCTGCTGTCACCAGCACCTGTTCCACACCCCGTGCGACGAGCAGGGACTGAGCCGGCAGTGATTGGAAATGTGCATTGTTGATAATAACCCTTGTGCGAACCTCGGGCCAGCCGTTCCCAGCGGCTCCCTGCAGCCTCCGATTGCCTGGGCTGTGCCGGGCTCTGGGGGCACCTGTGCAGCCCCCTCCCCACGTGCGGGGTGTGTCCCAGGGGAACCGGGGGCTGCAATGCAGCCAAACTCGGCATTTACCCACCCCAGGGGCAGCGACACCGGGGGCTTCCTTGCCAGCACCCCCAAATGCCACTGCCACCACTGCATCTTTGTCCGGTGGGGTAGGATGGGAGGAAGCAGAAGTGTGTGTGTGAGAACAGAGAAGTGTCCCGACATCTTCGGAGGGGCACAAGCACCGAGCAGGGAGCAGAGGAAGGGGCACAGCGAGACCCCGCACAGGGACAGACCCCGCACACGGAGAGAGCCCCGCACAGGGACAGAACCCGCACACGGACAGACCCCGCACAGGGACAGACCCCGCACACGGAGAGA